>CM042849.1:12170851-12447410 GCA_023653725.1 Bungarus multicinctus
GATCAATCCTTTACTTTAACCAAGATTCCTTCAAACTTGGCAAGTTTAAACTTTGCCATCAATGCCCACGCATTCCTGAGCTAACATGACTGGAAGGGTCGTCAAACTTGGCAAGTTTAAGACTTGTGGACTTCAACTCCCAGAATTCCTGAGCTAACATGACTGGAGGAGGAATTCTGGGAGTTGAAGTCCACAAGTCTTAAAGCTGTCAAGTTTGAAGACCCCCTACTTTAACCCCTATGCTACATTAATTAATGGCCTTAGTTTCAGCTAATTACCATTAAGTCAACTGCATTTGAAACAACTTGTTTGCTGTAACAGGTAATCCTCGACTTACAACAGTTCATTTAGTGACCATTCAACATTGCAATACCACTAAATAAAGTGACTTTTGACCATTTTTTTTAATGGGATTTTTTAAGGGGGAAAAGTCCAGGGCGGGCGGGGGAGACAGCCCGCATGGAATTGGGGGCAGCCGGGCCGGCGAGCGCGCCTGTGGGGCCTCGGGGGGTCCCCGTGTCGGGGTGGCAGACAGGGGGTGGCAGCCGGGGGCCAGTTTTATTGGCACGGTAACTGGGAGAGGTAGGTATGCTAGGGGTGGAGGGCCATATCCGGTTAGGGGATCGCGCTCCCGATGTTTACATGCGGTAGCGCGCTCCGACCCTCCCTACCCATCCTGCAGTCCTGGTTGTCCGGAATCTCAGGCCCTGAATACCCGGCTGCTGTTGTGCAATGCCAGGTCCGTGGTTAATAAGGCTCCCCTGATCTGGGAGTTGGCTCAGGAGGAGGCCGCGGACCTGGTAGGTGTCACCGAAACCTGGTTGGGCCCAGAGGGAGGTGTCCCTCTGGTTGAGATGTGCCCACCAGGTTTCCTTGCATTTCACCAGCCTAGGGCTCAGGGAAGGGGCGGTGGGGTGGCGGTGCTTATAAAGGAAGTCCTTTGTCCTAGGGAGGCCACTGTCCCTCAGACGGCTGGCTGTGAATCTCTTTTTGTGAAGTGGGGGCAAGGGGTTCAGATGGGTCTTTTGTTGACGTACCTGGCTCCCTGCCACGTCTCATCGGCCCTACCCGGACTCCTAGAGGTAATAGCCGGGCTGGCGGTTGAGACCCCAAGGCTCTTAGTCATGGGGGATTTCAACCTGCCATCGCTCGGTGAAACCTCGGGGTTGGTCCGGGAGTTCTTGGCTTCCATGACGGCCATGGACCTGACCCAGTTAGTTTCTGCCCCCACTCACATGGGAGGACACATGCTGGACCTGATTTTTGTCTCTGGGCAGTGGTTGAATGACTGTAATTGGGGGGATTTAGTTATTACACCCTTGTCATGGACAGATCATTCCCTCCTTAGGCTGGATTTCTGTTCCGCTACCCCCCACCGCAGGGAGGCGGAGCCACTTAGATGGTTCCGCCCCAGGCGCCTAATGGATCCGGATCGGTTCCAGAGGGAGCTTGGGCCATTTCCTGAATCTCTGGCTCTCAGCTCGCCTGGAGACCTGGTGGCCACCTGGGAGGGGTCGGCCGCCGGGGCCCTAGAGCGAGTTGTGCCTATGCGACCTCTGACTCGGCACAGATCCCATTTGGCTCCGTGGTATACGGAGGAGCTACGGGAGATGAAGTGCCGAAAAAGACGTCTTGAGGGCATTTGGAGGGCGAGCCGTTCTGAGTCTGACCGAACACAGGTGAGATCTCATATTAAGACTTACCTTGTGGCGATAGGGGCGGCGAAATCTTCGTATTTCTCCACCCTTATTGCATCAGCAGAAAATCGGCCTGCCGCCCTGTTTAGAGTGACCCGCTCTCTACTTGAACCGAGAGCGCGGGATGACCTCTTGCAGGGTAGAGCGGAGGAGTTTTCCCGATTTCTGCATGATAAAATCGCTCAGATTCGGGAGGGGCTCGACTCCAATTGGGTGGTCCCGGGGGAGGTGTCCGGGGCAGGTCTTGAGAGTGTTATCTGGGGGGAGTTCGATCCTGTGACCGCTGAGGGTGTGGACAGGTTGCTGGGGGGTCTGAATGCCACCACCTGTTTATTGGACCCGTGTCCTTCCTGGTTGGTTTCGGCCGCCAGGGAGACGACACGAGGCTGGCTCCAGGGGATTGTCAACGCTTCTTTGAGAGAGGGGGTGCTCCCTACCGCCCTGAAGGCGGCGGTGGTGCGCCCCCTCCTCAAGAAGCCTTCCCTGGACCCAGCTATTTTAAACAACTATCGTCCAGTCTCCAACCTTCCCTTCGTGGCGAAGGTTGTTGAGAGTGTGGTGGCACGTCAGCTCCCCCAGTACCTGGAGGAAGCAACTTACCTCGATCCGTTCCAATCGGGCTTCAGGCCTGGACATAGCACTGAGACGGCATTGGTCGCGTTGGTTGATGATCTCTGGAGGGCTCGTGACAGAGGGTTCTCCTCTGTCCTGGTCCTATTAGATCTCTCGGCGGCTTTTGATACTATCGACCATAGTATCTTATTGCGACGGTTGGAGGGGTTGGGGATTGGTGGAACCGTCCTTCGATGGTTCTCCTCCTTCCTCTCTGACCGTTCGCAATTCGTGTTGGCGGGGGGGGAGAGGTCCACCTCTAGGCCCCTGGTTTGTGGGGTGCCTCAGGGGTCGGTCCTTTCTCCCCTCCTGTTCAACATTTACATGAAGCCGCTGGGCGAGATCATCCGTGGTCTTGGAGTGAGGTGTCATCTGTATGCAGATGACACCCAGCTGTACATCTCCACTCCGGACCACCCAACGATGCTGTGGGGACTATGTCTAGGTGCCTGGAGGCCGTGCGGGACTGGATGGGCGGGAACAGGCTTCGGCTCAACCCATCCAAGACCGAGTGGCTGTGGTTTCCGGCGCCCCGATATAGCCAGCTGACACCTTCGCTGGCTATTGGGGGGGAGGTTCTGCCCCCCACAGAGAGGGCTCGCAACCTGGGAGTCCTCCTGGATGTACGGCTGTCGCTTGAACATCACATCGCGGCCGTCTCCAGGGGGGCGTTTCATCAGATCCGTCGGATCTACCGGTTGCGGCCCTTCCTGGATCGGGACGCCTTGCGCACGGTCACTCAGGCCCTTGTCACCTCTCGCCTGGACTATTGTAATGCCCTCTACATGGGGCTCCCTGCGGGGAGCATCCGGAGACTCCAGTTGGTGCAAAATGCAGCCGCGAGGGTGATTATGGGGGCGTCGCGTAGCGCCCATGTGACGCCTCTCCTGCGCGAGCTGCATTGGTTGCCGATGGCTCTCCGGGTTCGCTTTAAGGTTCTAGTTTTGACCTTTAGGGCGACCCATGGCATGGGACCAGGTTACCTTCAGGACCGCATTCTACCAACGTTCTCCAACAGGCCGGTGCGTTCCCACAGGGAGGGTCTGCTCCGGGTGCCGTCGGCCGCTATGTGTCGTCTGGCGGCGCCAAGGGGTAGGGCCTTCTCTGTGGGTGCCCCCGCCCTCTGGAATACTCTGCCACCGGAACTTCGTACCGGCACGGACCTGAGGGCCTTCAGGCGCGCGTTAAAGACCTGGCTCTTTGAGCAGGCCGGCCTGGGCTGAGATAATGATTTTAAATTTGATCTCCATTTTTAACTTTAAATTGGGTTTTAAGGGTGGGGGGGGGGGTTTCCTAATTTTAGTCTGCAGCTGATTCAAATATTTAATTACTTTTTAACTTTTGTATTTGTGGGGTTTTTAGACGAGCTGTTCACCGCCCTGAGTCCCTTGGGAGAAGGGCGGTATATAAATGTAATTAATAAAATAAATAAATAATAAATAAATAAATAAATTTTTCACAGTTATAACCTTTGTAGCATCCCCATGGTCATGGGATCAAAATTCAGAAGCTAGTCATCTGGCCCATATGTATGACGGTTGCAGTATCCCGGGGTCATGTGATCACTTTTTGCAACCTTCTGACAAGCAAAGCTAATGGGAAAGTCAGATTCATTTAACAACCGGGTTATTAACTTAACTTTGGTGATTCACTTAACAACAGTGGCAAAAAAAGGTTGTAAAATGAGACAAAACTCACTTAACAAATGTCTCATTTAACAATAGAAATTTTGGGCTAAATTGTGGTCACAAGACAAGAACTATCTGTATCAACTACCTTAGCGTTCCATAAATGGGCTGCAAGTATCACGATGCCCTTTAGGCTGCAGTAATGAATAATTTTTTTTTTATATCTCTTTTCTGCCCTCTAGTGCTGTGATGGCTAACTTTTTTGGGCTCCTGTGCTAAAAATTGTGCATGCAATTGCACGCTTGCCCTCGTACACCAGAACTCAGAAGGCAATGCGTGCCCCCCCCATGCCCCCTATGCATGCGTGCACAATCCCACCCATTCCCCACTGCCCCCTTACCTGCACTGCACCTCCCAGCTGATTTTTGGCTGGTTTGAGGCCTTTTTCAGTCTCCCAAAGGCTTGAGGAAGGCTTCTGCAGGCTTCTGAAAGCTTTGCAGGCCGGAAACTAGCCCCATTTTATCACTTCCTGTTTTTTCAGAAATACAGGAAGTGATGAAACAGGGCTAGTTTCCGGCCTGCAAAGTTTGCAAAAGCCTGCAGAAACCTTCCTCAAGCCTTTGGGAGGCCGAAAAAGGCCTCAAACCGCCTAAAAATCATCTGTGAGACAAACACATGTGCAGTGAGGCACGTTTGCCTGCAACTCGCATGCCGGCACAAATGGCTCTGCATGCCACCTGTGGCACACATGCCATAGGTTCACCATCATGGCTCTAGTGGTTGTCTGATTTTCCCAACCCTAGATCTATGCATTGGACGACCTCAGGTTTTCTATTTTACTGTGCTTTGAAAATTCAATTACATTTCTACCCAGGGTTTCTGTGGGCTGCTACATAAGCTGTTTTCCTTCTAGTGCTTAATATTTTATTTTGTGTTATATATTTTTTTCAAATCTGTAAATGGTTGCAGTTTTACTTTATTAAGAGCACGATATGCATTTAATAATGACATTAATAATGTATTTACAATAGAGCAATACTGCCATATGATCCAAACAGCAGGAAATAAAAGCAGTAATAATACAAGGATAATGATAGTGGACAAGTATGAAAAGAGACAGTGGTGCTTAAAACATAACTCCCTCCATCGGATTGTCTGAGTACTGTTGAAATACAATTCTCAGAATTCAATTGGTCACACAGACTGGGCCAATGCCATCAAGAGCCTGCAGATCTGGATAAGGCTGATCTAAGACTAGCCAGATGAAAATATATATTGCTACTAAAATATGCAACTGTAGGAAGAAATAGCCATCTGGTTCAGTTCCAAGCCAGGATAAAGACACTGGAAACATGGAGACTGATTGGAAAGATGGTTTAATGATGAAGCAGAACCACATGCTTCTGGGCAGCTGACCACATGGAGTTAAGAGTGGGTGGTTTTTATACCTTTTTTGAGCTTTGCACTTGAACTTCCTGTTCCTATGTATTCTATTGGCTATTGTAGAGAATATGTAGGGGTCATAGCTGGCTCTTTAGGTTGTCTGAGCTCCCAGGTCTGGTTGAAGTTTGGACTGCTGATATGATGTAATGAAAAGGCTTGTGTTCTGAAAGGGTGTTGGGCAATGCCTATTATGGCTTAATAATGACTTTGCCCAGATTTGGATCTTGAGTGAAGCTAATCCTATCACTCTGCCTTTGTTCAGACTTTGCTGCAGGGAATTTCAAAATATCGTATTTTGAATGGATTCCTGCCCGCAATATTTGCTTTGCCTATGAATAGAGCTATCTATCTCTTAAGTGCTGACATCTGCTGAGGACTATAAAGAAAGGTGGGGCCTGCTTTCCAAGAGCATTTTTCTCCATTTCTCATCCGGGGAAATATATAGTATTCTGCCTTTTTAATATTTTTCAAAATATTTCATTCTTCTAGGAGAGGGGTAGGTGCTAACTATCTACACTACTGAGTATGTTGAAAGGGGGGGAAAATGGAAAAGCCCAGTAATTTGCACAATGGAATGAATAGTGAAGGTGATACAGTTGGCAGAGATGGTAAAATTCACTGTTCTAATTTGAAGTGAAGAATCCTAAAGGAGAATATTCGTAGCTCAGGGTTGACATGAGGTGTCCTTGGTGCTCTCTGAGCTTGGTTGTTTTCTTACAGATGTTTCATTATCCAAACTAGGTAACATCATCAGCATTAGTAAGGAATCCTCTAGCACTGATATTGTTACCTAGTTTAGGTAATGAAATGTTTGCAAAGAAAACAAGCAAGCTTAGAGAGCACTAAGGACCCCTCATGTCAACCCTGAGCCACAAATGTTTCTCCTTTACGATTCTTCTCTTTAATTAGAACAGTGAATTTTACCATCTCTGCCAACTGTATCACCTTCACTAACATCCTCTAAATTGCATTAACAGAGGGATACAATCGAGATCAAGGGAGGTACTAATGCTGCTCTATAAAGCCTTAATAAGGCCACACCTAGAGGTACTGCATCCAGTTTTGTTCACCACATTATAAAAACGATGTTGAGACTCTAGAAAAAGTGCAGAGAAAAGCAATCAGGATGATTAGGGGACTGGAGACTAAAACATGAAGAACGGTTGCAGGAACTGGGCATGGCTGGTCTAGTGAAGAGAAGGACCAGGGGAGACATGATAGCAGTCTTCCAATATTTGAGGGGCTGCCACAGGGAGGAAGGGGTCAAGCTATTTTCTAAAGCGCCTGTAGGCCAGACAAGGAAGAATGGATGGAAACCGAACAAGGAGAGATTTAACCTGGAAATAAGGAGAAACTTTCTGACAGTGAGAACAATCAACCAATGGAACAAAAATTGCCCTCGGACATTGTGGGAGCGCCATCACTTGAGACCTTCAAGAAGAGATTGGACTGCCATTTGTCAAAAATGGTGTAGAGTCTCCAGCTTGGGCGGGGGGTTGGATTAGATGACATATAAGGTCCCTTCCAATTCTGATTATCTGTATCTGTTATCTGTAACTGTATCACCTTCATCCCTCAAAGAGAAGAATTTTTTATTTATCTATTTTATTTCCACTTGGAAACCACTTCTGGACTTTGTATACTTGAAACCAAAAAAAAAATGAAATTTTGATTTTAGGTTTAGAATGGCTTTGTTGCTATAGAAATGGCTTGAAACACTTAAATATGTAAAACTAAAGGTTGAAGTTGTGGCTTTTTTATATTCTATTGCACTGAAAAAAAATTAGAAGTGGCTCCTTTTTTCTTTTTCCTTTCTTTCTGCACTTCTTCCTTTTTACCTTTCTCAGCCTTTGTTCCTATTTGAACTTCACCTTGTAATAAAGTTTAATTGTTGTTACAATAAATGTAATAAGCTTTAATAAAATGCCTAAAAGAAATTCATACAGACCGTTGCCCACAAGAGGGCACTGTTGATCAACAATGCTAAATATTTCCTAACTTGATTTAGAGCAGGAAGATGCATGTGGATTCCAACTGCAGTCATTGCTGTACATTAAAAATGAAATTTCGCCTGGGAGACGGAAACTGAATTCAGAAGAGAGGAGCATTTTAATCCTCCGTTATCCAAAATTTCCCTGCTCAAAATTGTCGAATCTTAAACTGCGTTTTTTTTTAAAACAAAAAAAAAAGACAGCATAAGAAGCGTCGTGTTCTCAGAATGAAGATAATGCCAGAGACTGCATCTTAATTTGCATCTTAATTAGCAGGTCACCTTCTCATTTAGTATATTGCTCTTTAAAAGACTTTTTTGAGGTCCTGAAAACAAGACGCAAGAGAAGAGGAGGTAAGTAGGGGGGGGGTCTATTGCAGTGGTGGGATTCAAATTTTGTTTTACTACCGGTTCTGTGGGCGTGGCTTGGTGGGCGTGGCAGGGGAAGGATACTGTCAAATCTCCAGTCAGAGGCGATATTTGCTGGTTCTCTAAATTGCTCAAAATTTCCGCTACTAGTTCTCCAGAACTGGTCAGAACCTGCTGAATACCACCTCTGGTCTGCTTTAAATATTAGTGGGAGAGCTTAGAAAAAAAGAAGAGGAAAGACTGTGTGTCAATGATGTACTGGCTATACTGTCCAGTGGTGGAATTCAAAATTTTTTACTATCCCATTCCCCACCTCACCCCACTAACCTGCTTTCCAGCTCCGTTCTCCTGTGCAGGGCAACCAAAGAAGACCCCGCTGATCAGTTGGGACTCGGGAGGCAGAGAAGAAATGGGGTTGGCGGGGCCAGTCAGAGGTGGGATTTGCCGGTTCTCTGAACTACTCAAAATTTCCGCTATTAGTTCTCCAGAACTGGTCAGAACCTGCTGAATACTATCTCCGGTCTATTGATACCTCCAAACCATAAGTTGTTGACTCTGCATACAGATAGTCCTGGAATTTACTTAATGACCATTCGAAGTTACAACAGCACTGAGAAAGCGACTTATGGCCATTTTTCATCCTTGCAACTTTTGTAGCATCTCCATGCTCCTGGGATCAAAATTCAGATGCTCAGCAACTGGTTCATACTTATGACCATTGCTGGGCCCTGAGGGCTCATGTGATTCCTTTTTGCAACCTTCTGATAAACAAAGTCAATGGGGAAAGCCAGATTCACTTAACAACCAGGTTATTAACTTAACTGCAGTGATTTCACCTAACAACCGTGCCAAGAAAGGTTGTAAAATGGGGAAAGACTCACTTAACAACTGTCTCGCTCAACAACAGAAATTGCCATCATAATTCAAGGACTACCTGTACCTCTCACGTTGGCAGTTCCATTTATCCTAGATTGCCACCTGTTTTCAAAAGTGATTTGATGGGTTTTAGATGTTCATTGGATGAAAGCTTTCTCTTTTTTATAGTTGCTGGTTTCTATCTGTGTTAATTATTGTGTGTTGCAAAGTCCACCAGATGTTTGGATTCGGTCTTTTATCCACCTACTGAGTCCAAGGGTCTGGGATCGTCAGATGTGGATGTTTGATATTGTTAAAGATATCGTCAGAGGATGTAAGTTGTTCTGAGTAGAGCTGCCTTTTGCAATTGACAGATAGTGATTTTGTCAATTCAAGTGTTGCTTCAGTTGCTTTGGGATTGCACCCAATGTACCGATTACTATTATTTCAGATTTTAGTTTGGTGTAAAAGGATTAGTCTAGATTTTCTAAAAAACATTAGTTTTTAGGAAGATTGGTAATGACCCACTACAGATAGTCCTCAACTTATAACCACAAATCGGATCTGAATTTCAGTCATTAAGTGATGCGGACACTAAGTGACACATCAAGCTGTCAGACCCAATTTTACGATTATTTTATCATGGTTGTTAAGTGAATCACGTGGTCATTAAATGAATTACAGCTGTTAAGAAAATCCAGCTTTCGTCGCTGATTTTCCTTTGTCTGAAGCTGGCTGGGAAAGTTGCAAATTGTGATCATGTCACTTGCATGCAACTATTGTAAATGCAAGCCAGTGGCCAAATACCCAAATCATGATTGTTTGGACCATGGGACCAAATCATCCACTGGCCACTGGCTTGCATTTGTAACTTTGAGAATGGATTGTAAGTCACTTTTTTGAGTGCTGTCCTAACCTCAAATCATTGTTAAACGAATGTTGTTAACGAAGTGGAGAACTATAATATTATGGAGGTATCCAGGGCTTTGTGCAGATGGCTAGTGAAAATTTGCCAAATTTCTGGGCTGAGAAATTGGAGGCAGCCTTTCTTTGAATGTCTCCAGGAGAAGCAATTTTTCAAGAGGCAGGAGGCTAAAAGACATTTCTAAAGGATGAGTTTATTTATTTGTTTTATTTATTTTGTCCATTGCTATATATAAGTAAAAACATAGTTATGAATACATGGATACATATAAGAAAAATAAAAATAAATAAAAGAAACAATAGGACAGGGACAATAGGCATGTTGGTGCGTTTATGCACGGCCCCTACAGACCTCTTAGGAAAGGAGTGAGGTCAATAGTAGACAGTCTAAGGTTAAAGTTTTTGGGGTTTGGGGAAGAAACCACAGAGTCAGGTAGAGTATTCCAGACGTTGACCACTCTGCTGCAATCAAATTTGGTGCGGTTAACCTTGAGTATGTATCTATTGTTTACTCTTGTATTGTTATGGTTGAAACTGAAGTATTCATTGACAGGTAGGACATTGCAATGTATGATTTTATATACTATACTTAGATCAGACCGAACGTAACCAAATACGTGGGAGAAAAACCTTCCTGATATAGATGGTGCGTTTTGTGTCCTGATGTCTTCATGCAAATTATACTATTCACTTAATTTGTAGATGGAAGTCATAATATCCCTTGAAGTTTTCTCCCTTATTTCCTTCTGCTCTCCCTACAGCTATGTGGATGTCTTACTCTTGGGGATTGGCTTGAAAGCCAAAGAAGTTACAGATCTTGGAGAGATGATTGTACAATCAAAAAATATTTATTGGGCCAACTCATTGCAAAAAGAACAAGGACACCACATCCCACTATGAGAATTTCTCCAAAATTCTTTTCTCCTTTGAACTGGAACTGGGAGGAAAGAATGCAATGTTTGTTTTTGCCCGATATCTATAGCCTTGAGATAACAAAGCTCCTATTTCAATTATTAGGAGGCATGATTTACTTTTGCTTAACTTCTTTTCAACTATTTAATTGGCATAACTTTAAGAATCCTGGTGGCACGGTGGTTAGAAGGCAGTATTGCAGGCTAACTCACTGCTCACTGCCAGGAGTTCGATCCTGATACGGTTCAAGGTTGACTCAGCTTTCCATCCTTCCGAGGTTGGTAAAACAAAGACCCAGATTGTTGGGGGCAATACGCTGACTCTGTAAACTGCTTAGAGAGGGCTGTAAATGCTATGGAGCAGTGCAAATGCCTACATGCTATTGCTACAATTACAGCATACAATTGCTATTATGTGTTGGTGAATGTACAGTGTTTTAAGATGGATTAAAAAACAATACTAGACAACCTCTGCCCCATTGGGTCATTTCAGAAATATTTCTCTACCTAAACAGAAAAATAGAATGGCCAAAGGTGAGCAAAAATGCAGCGGGAGCAAGTGTGACTTCCAACTTTCTATCTGCTTCTTCATTGAGTTTGTGGGAATCTGGCAGGGAGCATCAGAACTTTCCTTTCCTTTCCTTTCCTTTCCTTTCCTTTCCTTTCCTTTCCTTCCTTTTCTCTTTCCCCTTTCCTTTCCTTTTCTTCTTTCTTCTTTCCTTTCCTTGCTTTTCCTCTCTCCTCTCCTCTTTCTTTCCTCTATTCCCTTTCCCCTTCCCTTCTTTCCTTCCCTCACCCTTACCCTCACACACCCTCCCCTTCGCCCTTCACCCTCCCTTCCCTTCCCTTCCCCCTTTTCCCTTCCCATCTTTCCCTTCTCTTCCCTTCCCTTGGAGCATTGAAAATTAAGACTACGTGACCCAGTGGTGGGATTCAATTTTTTTTACTACTGGTTCTGTGGGTGTGGCTTGGTGGACGTGGCAAGGGAAGGATACTGCAAAATCCCCATTCCCTCCCCAACCCACTAACCTGCTTTACAGCTCCGTTCTCCTGTGCAGAGCAACCAAAGAAGACCCAGCTGATCAGCTGAGACTCGGGAGGCAGAGAACAGACGAGAGCAGGGCCAGTCAGAGGTGGGATTTGCCGGTTCTCCAAACTACTCAAAATTTCTGCTACCCGTTCTCCAGAACTGGTCAGAACTGGCTGAATACCACCTCTGATGCGACCACAGTAGTAGTGCAACAGCAGCCAGTAGCATCAAAGGAGCCACATTTTCCTCAAATTTAATTCCCTCAGGAGTCGTGGATCCTGGATTTTGGACTCATTCTATAAGTTAGTTAATTTTAGACTTTGGTTCAGAATTTGCAGCCTTCTGATGCACTGTTTTGTCCAGTTAAAGGTTATGACAAGTTTTAGAAGTATCTAGATCCATAGGGAAAAAAATCCATGAACTAAACTCACAGACCCCAATTCATTTAAAGACAAGAAAAGGATCTATAGTAGTTTGTACAGGAGGGATGGCTGATGGATTGAGAACTAAAGAGTGTGATTCTGCATATCTTGCCATTCATAAAAATGTCATTGATCCCTGAAGTGTCATTATCACCAGCCCTTTAGAAGCTGCATTCTGCTCGTATCCAAACCCAGCGCAGACTGAGGATTCTAAAGGGCTTATGATCACGGTAATTTGAACAGAAGGTAGAATCGAACATGCTACAGGAACATCTGCAGAAGAGAGAGTTTATGTCCCATGGAACATGAGGTCACTGTGAAAATGATAAGGTACAAAATCAACATCATTGGCAGTATGATGCAGTAGATGTCAGGATTCCAATTAATACACCCATAGCAAGCAAAACATCGAGGCAAGTGAATTCCTCAAATAATAGTTTTATTAGGTATATCATGTTGGCACAATTCTGGTGAAAAACCAACTCTAAAGGTTCCCGCCGGTTTTCACCTAATTTGAAGTTTTCCCCCATCCGTCACATGGTCCAATCACGGTGCTGTCTGGTTGCCTGGTTAACTTCATTCCTCCTTTCTCTGGCCAGGTGTCCTTGGTTCCCAGAAGAAATGTCAGGAGAAGGGATAATCTGTGATATTTTAGGTGATAAGTTACTAAAATCGCTTAAACCTGCGATGAAGCGGGAAGCCATTTCTTTATATATTTTTCTTTTACTTTACTACATTCCTATTTTTTTTTTAATTTTGGTGCATTGTTTTTGCTTTTTATTCTTTTCCATTTTGGATATTCGTTTTCATCATTGTAAGTGTAATTTTTACTAAAATTACTATTATAATTTAAAAAAACACATCTGGGCCCATAATCCATCAGAATTCCTGTCACAGGGAGAGCTTAAAAGTGATGCATTATGCAAGTTAATAGGGTAACCTCATTTGCAAGAAGCAGTCAATCATGGTTCTCAAATTTGCATCTCATATTAACAACTCATTTGAAAAAAGATCGGATTTAGCAAGGTAAGTGCATTAACACAGAGCAGCAGGTGTCAGCTGCAAAAAAACAAAAATTCCTTGCTTTCAGCAGATTTCTAAAACCAGTAATGTTAAAAAGTAATTAATGTTGCCTGACGAACAACACAGATGAATGCTATTCAGTTAATGGAGAGTTTTAATAGCCGAGTTAATTAAAACATGCAGCCTTTAAAATTCACATCTACTTTATCAAGCAATGCTGGAGAACTGAATCAGTTCTGAAAAGAGTTGTGCACTGGGATTAAGATGAGAGAGATTAGACAATTGAAAAAATATATAGAGATTCTGAGATACATCATTCATCATCACCCTTGACCCTGGTTTTTCCCACCCCCTGGGTATATCATAATTCATAGTCTCCAATGGGACACATCCATAGCCCAGAGTCATCAATCATGCTGTCCAGTTAGAATTTTGCAAGGCAGAAACTTCGGTCACCTAGTTACTATCTTTGAAAACATTTATGGAATGCACTTTCGGTTTGCAAGTGGCTTCCCTGCTCCCCCCTCCCTTCCTGTTGGCAACTCGAAAAAGACCATATAAATATTTTATGAGTTGACACATGAATCACTTGCCAGGCGTCTGAATTTTGATTCTGTGACCATGGGGATACTGCAATGGTCACGTGAAAAACGGTCATAAATCACCTTTCTCAGTGCTGTTGTAACTTCAAACGGTCACTAAATGAACTGTTATCGATCTATGCTTCTTTTTTAAACTGCTAACTCTCTATGCTTCCTTTTTAAATCTATTTCAGAAATACCTGCATGTGTTACTGGACCTTATGCGCAAATTCACTGACAAAACCACAAGGTGCAAGCAATGAAGAACAATCCAACAATGTATTTTTATTTATTATTATTATTATTTTTGAGGAATAGCATATCTCATACAAATCCCTTTTCTGGATATCACTTGTTAATGGACTGGGGGAGTTCTTTCAATTTTTCAGAATTTCTTGGGGAAGGCAATACGGGGACTAAGCATTTAGAGCTACCACGGACATAACAGGACTTGTTTCGTAGTCAAAGCAAATTTCAGAGATTCTTGAAGCAAAAACAAACAAACATGGAGTTTATAGCTAGAGACTCAGCTAGGAGAAACTTTCAGTGGGTCTGTAGGATTTCAGAGTTCAAATTAGCATTGCTAGATTGGATATTATTTCCGCACATTTTAAAAAACACACCTGCAAAATCATAATGGATATCTACCTACAATCCCCAGCAGGTTTTTTTCCCCTGCCCCCTCTCTCTCAAGGAGAAAACGAGATCAATTAATTCAATACTACAGAGAGTGAAGAAAAAGACGCAGAAAAGTACAGGAAAGCCCACATTACAAAATGTAAGCCAGCTCCAAACCTCTCTGATTATTCTGGCTCTCCAAGAAATGAGTTTTGGAAATAAACATTCTATAAGCTAGTTTAGAGGTCCCATCGATGAAGGACCTCAAAAGCCGGAGTCCCGCTTTATCCCAACGGGTCTCTCTTTCAAAATTGAACCCGGATTTCCATCCAAAATTTATCTTTGGACAACGTCACGGAAATGAAATCGGCTTCATGCCCAATTCAGATGGCTTTGTAGCGCAGATGTGCCCAGGTGGAAAAAAAAACCAGCACAATAATACATTTAAGAGGAAGGGTGACATTTCTACATAGTCTAGCTACATTTGCTACCTAGCTTTCTAAGCCTCCGTTTCTCCTAGCGCTATTGCTGAACTTAACGTTTTAAGCTTCCAATTAGTATCTAGCCGGAGTTAGCCAACCAGCAGCTAACTCGCAAACTAACAAACAAATGAACAACAACAAAAAAAAAATCCAGAGCACTTGTGCCCCTTTCCATAATAAATAGCTGAACGTCTTTAAGGAACCCGTCAACGAATACTGCGTCGTGAGCCATTTATCCCTTCAAGGGAAAAAACGCAAAAAAGTTCCTAGATTTCTTTTCGACAAGAATCACCAGCGAAAATCTTCCTCAGATCCTGTGGCATCTGAAAGAGTCCAGTTGGCCTTGGATAGGTTGAAGGGAAGTCCTACTTGGAATCCAACAAATGTGAAATACCAGAAAGTCTGATGAGTGGAGTTTGCAGGTGGGATGGGATGAGCAAGGGGGAGGGGGGGGGAAATCCCATCCAGGTGCTTCAAAATGATTCATAGTAGACTCGGATCTTCAAGAGGCTTCCTTCACTGGGTCCTCTTTGATCAACCGCATGCCGCCCAACTGGCCCTTTCACCAGATAATCAGTGGGTAGAGGAAAGCTTGCCTTTCCTGACTCGTGTCAGCTGGGCTTTCCTCGCAACATCAGGTCCCGACTTGCTCTTCACCAACTATTTAGCTCTCATAACTTAAAAACGCGCCTCTTGGTTGTCAAGAGGAGGAGACGAGGGATGGGTAAATAAATAAGTGACCTCAGCCATGGCCTTCATCCTAAGAACCCAGGTCAAGATCATAGCAGCAACTGCAGAAAGCCCCCAACTCATGCATTAGCCTCTTCCCAGAAGCGTGGACCTGTAAGAGAAGTCAAACAGAGAAGGAAGACCTTCCATTAGGACAATGGTGGCTAACCTTTTGGGGCTCCTGTGTCAAAAATTGTGTGCGCTTATGCGCACACCCTCGCAATGCACGTGGCCCCTCTACACCCCTTGTGCATGCGTGCGTGATTCTTCCTCCTTACCTGCACTGCGCCTCCTAGTTGATTTTTGGCCCGCTTGAGGCCTTTTTTGACCTGCCAGAGGCTTGAGGGAAGCCTCTGCAGGCTTTGCAGGCCGAAAAATAGGGCCGTTTTGTCACTTCTGGTATTTCCGGAAATACAGGCATGACAAAACAGCCCTATTTTTCGGCCTGCAAAGCCTGCAGAGGCTTCCCTCAAGCCTCTGGCAGGCCAAAAAAGGCCTGAAAATCAGCTGGGAGACGCGCACATGCGCAGTGAGGTAAGTTTGCCTGGGGGTCACGTGCCCGCACAAATGACTCTGCGTGCCCCATGCCATAGGTTCGCCTTCACGGCATTAGGATATCAAGAAGACATTGGCCAATTGCTTTAAAGTCCTGCGTCCATCTGAACAGGGCCAGTCTGTGTGTTTTAAGAGAAAGATGTACAGATAGTCCTCAACTTACGACTACAGTGGAGTCCAACATTTGTGTTGCTAAGTGAGACATTTGTTAAATGAGCTTTGGCCCATTTTATGACCTTTCTTGCCACATTTGTTCAAGTGAGTCACTGCAGTTGGTCAATTAGTAACACAGTTGTTCATCTGGCTTCCCTATTGACTTGGCTTGTCTGAAGGTTGCAAAAGGGGATCCCATGACCTCGGGACACAGCCACTGTCATCAATACATACCGGTTGCCAAATGTCCAGAGTTGGATCATGTGACCATGGGGATGCTCCAATGGTCATAAGTGTGAAAAACTCCCTTTTTTCAGTGTTCTTGTGACTTCAAACAGTCACTAAATGAATAATTGTAAGTCGAGGAACACTTGTCTAAAAGCAAAATTATATATATATACATATATATATATATATATACACATATACATAGCACTCTTATCCTATAGAGCCATGGCTCCTCTAAAGAGCTGTGGTGGCGCAGTGGTCAGAATGCAGTATTGCAGGCTTAACTGTGCCGGATGCCAGCAGTTCGATCCTGACCGGCTCAAGATTGACTCAGTCGTCCATCCTTCTCAGGTTGGTAAAACGAGGACCCAGATTGTTGGGGGGCAATATACTGATATTTATAAACCCCTTAGAGAAGGCTGTAAAGCACTATAAAGTGGGATATAAGTCTAAGTGCTATCGCTATTATTATCCCAACAGAAAAAACAACAACATTGGTTCAAGTGCAAGAAGAAATATTCAGTCTGTTGATGGACACTGGAAGGGTTCAAACACTCACCTGAGCGTCTTCCACCTGTCCTTTTCAATGTGATTCTCTGGACCTTCACTTTCGTACGAGGCCAAATAAAGTGCTACAACCAGAAGAAAGAAAACATGAGCCTTACAGACATCTTCTAAATGTCTTGAATTACGTCCCCTGTGGGATAGCAACGCCACCTCTTTTCAAATGCGTGGTCCTCAGGAGGCAAAAATTTTCTCATTTCTAATGAGGTTAAAAGCTTGCGTGAACTGGAGCACACGTAATAGTTCATAAATGAGATTCAAGGTGCCTATGAACATCCTTATTATCCTTATCCAGAAGACATGTTAGCTACTTCCTCCTCCCTTCAATTCCCTGAAAAAACTCTTCCAAAAGACTGGGGGTGGATGCACCCATACAATTTTGGAAGCAATACTAAGATCTGCAAAATGACGAAGGGGAATTTTAACCTAGGAAGTTTTGTGTTTTTATAATGCAGGGATCTGGTACTGTGTGGTCATAAACCACAAGCACTCTCTGCCCATTCACTTCAGGCAGGCAGGACTAATCTAATAACAGAAATAACACAATGACACAGCTGAAGGTCTTCTAATCAAGTAGGAAACCCTATACTATCTCAGAAAAATGGCTTTCCAATCTCTTCTTCCAGTGTTGGAGCATTTACAACTTCTGGAGGCAACTTCTGATTTATGATTCCCACTGTCAGGAAACGTCTCCTTAGTTCTAGGTTGCTTCTCTCCTTGATTAGTTTCCATCCGTTGCTTCCATCTATGCCACAGGCTGTGAAGTTGGAAGTTGGAAGGAAGATAAAAGTAGGCAATTACATATCACCCTGTGTATCAGAATAACTGTCATATACAAACATGCTGAACATGTCTGTGCAGATTCTCAGTCCTCCAGGTCATGGTTGTCCCAAAGGTGCCTTTTTTTCAAGAGGCAACTGGACTTTCTGGTTTTCCTTTGAAGACGTTTCGCTTCTCATCCAAGAAGTTTCTTTAACTCTGACTGGATAGTGGGGAATAGAAGGATTTATACTTCTTGCAGACAGCTGGTCATTTGCATTCTTTTAGTGAATCGTTGAGGCCACCTGGGGATTTATCTGTGTCATCAGGGGTGGGTGTGGAGCCTCCTTGGAACTGTTGAAAGGACTATGTTGTAGATTGGAGATAGATGATGTCTTAACCCTCCTCCTTTGTTGGGAGAGGGCTGATCAATTTTGACATAGATGGCCTCTTTGAATGCAAATGGCCAGCTGTCTGCAAGGAATATAAACCCTTCCATTCTCTACCATCCAGTCAGAGCTGAAGAAGCTTCTTGGATGAGAAGCAAAACGTCTTCAAAAGAAAAACCAGAAAGTCCAGTTGCCTCTTGAAAAAAAAGCACCTTTGGGACAACATGATGAACAATTACAGGGGTTCTTCTCTTACCGTCCTCACTGAAAACTGGAATGGTGAGCAGGTATTGAAGGATTTTCCGGTCCCTCTCGAAAGGGCACTCCACTTGCTTCCAGGTCATAAACTCACTCACTTGTTTAGCCAATTCCCAAAATTTCTGCGAGGAATGAGCAAAACAAGAAAAGCACGTAAGCTAAGCAGGTACAAGGGATCCATTAAAACAAGGCAATATGGTGGATTGGTCTGTTTTAGAAGGACAGATAATGAAACTGTTGCAATAAAAGAGAGCATTAGCAGCTCGGGGTTGAAATGTGGGGTCCTTGATCAGGGGTGGGATTCAAATTTTTAACAACCGGTTCTCTGGGCGTGGCTTAGGTGGTGGGTGTGTCTTGGTGGTCATGTGACTGGGTGGACATGGCTTGGTGGTCATTATTGGCTGGGTGTGGCCAACTCAATATCACTCACATCGAGGCACGCAACTCCTTGCCTGGCCTCTCATGACTGTGGGGATGCTGCAACAGTCGTAAGTGTGAAAGAGGGTCATAAGTCACTTTTTTCAGTGCCATTGTAACTTTGAATGGTCTCTCCACACAAGCAAAGTACAAGCAAAAGAAGGAAAACAATTCCAGAGAAGTACCTGAGACAGGAAATCTAGTCCTGCCAAGAATGTAATAAGGGTTAATGGAGAGGCAGTTTTTGTAAGCAACACCAGAATGTTTCCTTCCTGCCTTCCTTACAGGATTAGGCCAGTAATTTCTTCTAACAACCGGTTTTCCGAACTGCTTAGAATGTTAACAACCAGTTCTAGCGAATAGATGCAAACTGGTAGAATCCCACCCCTGTCCTTGATGCTCTCTGAAGCTTGGTTGTTTTCTTGCAGATGTACTCTAGTCACATCATCAGTGCTAGAAGGGCGTAGGGTTTGCTCTCAATTTATATTCCGGTGAATTACTCTGTCAGTGTTGTCTTAGAGCCGTGATGGCGAACCTATAGCACATGTGCCAGAAGTGGCATGCAGAGCCATCTCTCCAGGCATGCCAGCCGTCGCCCATTGCTCTTCTGGGTTCTGGCACACATGCGTGCCCGACAGCTGGTCTTCATGCACAAGGGAGCACCAGAAACCAGAAGAGTTGCTCCTCAGCGTGCATGCATGCACCAGGAAGTTGAGCTTCCGGTTTCCAGTGCGTGCATGCGCCCCAGCCAGCTTCACACATGCATGCATGCCAGAAATAGGAAGACTAGGTGGCTGGGTCACATGCCGGAAACTGGAAGCTCAGTTTCCTGGCATGCACATGTACACCAGGGAGCTGCTCTTCCAGTTTCCGGCGCTCACCCATGCTCCTGTTTCGGCACTCAGTGCCAAAAAGGTTTGCCAATACTGTCTTAGAGGTTCTTTGATTTGCTGTTTATTGTAAGTTTGTTTGGCTAGTGGTACACAGCTAAGAATAAACAGCCCAAGCAAATAACCTCCAAGACCATTCCCACCAATACTGACAGGGCAATTCACTAGATTATAAACGGAGAGCAAACCCCGCTCCCCTTACAGTACTGATGATGTTACCTTGTTTGGGTAACGAAACATCTGCAAGAAAACAACCAAGTTCAAAGAGCACCAAGGACCCCTTATGACCCTTTCCTTTTGTAATTCTGCTCAAGTCCTGCTCCTTCAGGCCTATAAGGATGGACGATTCCTTAATTCTGTGGGTTGGGAAAGACAAAAACCAGCCCTTTGTCAATGAAAATAAGACATGCTCAGAGAATATAGGTAAAGATAAAGGTTCCTCTCGCACATGCGTGCTAGTCGTTTCCAGTGCTAGGGGGCGGTGCTCATCTCCGTTACAAAGCCGAAGAGCCAGCGCTGTCCAAAGATGTCTCCATGGTCATGTGGCCGGCATGACTAAATGCCAAAGGCACATGGAAGACTATTACCTTCCCATCAAAAGGGTCCCTATTTTCCTACTTGCATTTTTTACATGCTTTCGAAACTGCTAGGTTGGCAGAAGCTGGGACAAGTGACAGGAGCTCACTCCGTTATGCGGCGCTAGGGATTCGAATCACCAAACTGCCGACCTTTCTGATCGACAACCTCAGTGTCTTAGCCACTGAGGCACTGCGTCCCTTCAGAGAACATAGGGCTCTTCAAAAAACCAACAATGGTTGGAAGGGAAGGAAACATGTCAGAGCCGTGAGGTAACCTGTACAAAGTTCCTGCCTCTGCACTCTAAAATCTTGACGAGGTTTTCTTCTCCTGTGTTTAATTCGACGAGGTTAAGAGCTTAAGAGAAATTCGGAAACCCTGAGGATGCTCTACTTACTTCAAAATTGACATGGCCATTGGGC
Source organism: Bungarus multicinctus (assembly GCA_023653725.1). Lineage (NCBI taxonomy): Eukaryota > Metazoa > Chordata > Lepidosauria > Squamata > Elapidae > Bungarus > Bungarus multicinctus. The sequence continues at coordinate 12,191,377 of CM042849.1, forward strand.
AAGCGGTTGGCACAGCCCTCATTGAGGAAGTAAATGTCCTTGATAAGCAGGCTGAAAAATGGGATCACAATCTAAAGGAAGAAAGGGAGAGAGAGAAAAAGAATCCAGATTAGCAACAGACCTGTCACTGGAACAAGAGAAAAAAAATTGTCTCATTTGATACAAATAATGAACTGCATCACGCTTGGGGCAGAGGTAGCTGCAAAAAGCTATACAACAAGAAAGGCCATCGCTGAAACTAAGCCGAAGATCCTTTGCTTGACTATCCTCTCTGGTCAAATACTTCTTCTGCAAAATTTAAGAATTCCAGCATCTCCAGTAAGCCAGGGGTGGGAGGAGCCATGGCCCTTTTATGGCTTGTGGACTTCAACTCCCAGAATTCCTCAGCCAGCCATTTTATGATTTGTTTTATGACTTGTGGACTTCAACTCCCAGAATTCCTGAGCTGGCTGGCTCAGGAATTCTGGGCATTGAAGTCCACAAGTCTTAAAAGGGCCATAGTTTTGCACTTCTGCAGTACGCCAAGCATTCAGTGTATTGCATTATTCATAATTCTTTTATAACACACACATACAAACACAGACACCCCCCCCCCACTTTTACCAATCAACCACTTGCAATGTAGTGCCCTCTAGATGTGTCAAGCCCCTGGTGGAGACTGACTCTGAAGGAGAGGAAGAACAGCCCACAGAGAGTGGAACTGTGGCTCCGGAGGTTGTGGAGGAGGCTGGGGAAGGGCAGAGGATGGCTGGGCAGTCAGAGGAGGACCCAGGCTCATCCCCTCTCCATCCTAGGACACGCAGGGAAGAAAGGATAAGGGAGAGATGTGGTCTACTGGGGAGGAGAGGGCCTTGATCCTCTTTATTTTCATTTATTTTTATTTATTTTATTTTTAGTCAATTGCTTACAAGATAATAGGTATAAGTAAAAACATAGTTATGAATACATGGATACGTATAAGAAAAATAAATTTCCTGCAGCTGTGACAACTGGGTAAGAGACGGATATGTGCTGGCGAGTGCTGGAAACAAAGCATGGAAATATCTCTAGTTTATTGTTCCTCTCTGAGTTTGGCATTCTTCCCAGTGTGTGTTCTGATATCTGTGGACGTCTTCAAGCCCTTATCTTGCCTGGTTTGTGTTGTTTTTTACTCTTTATAATTTAAACGGCATTTCCTCCTTGTAATTGTTTGTGCGGGTTTTTTGTCTCCAGTCAAGGATATTTGGAGTTTGGAAGCAAAGTGAAGGAATAAAAGGGCTTCACCTGTTTTTTTGTGACTGTGTTAATTTAGCATCCCCATCCTGGGTCGTCACAAGATGCCTCTGGCTATGTTGGCATTTAAAAGCTGATCACTTGCTCAAATGTGAAGGAATAGACCTCTCTGCCCAAGATTTGAATGACCCCCCAACCTTCTGGCTTTCCATAAATTATTCCCATGCATTAAACCAAGATGTTTTTTGAGATGATTGCAGATATGGATATGTGTGTCACCCCATGGAATGATGTATTTTGAGGTTTTTTGTGGGTTGTTACTGACATTTTTATTGTTAATGGCAATCATTGTGGGTCACTCAGAGTCATACGATGAGTGGGAGGCCAAATTAAATGAATAGATTACATAAATACAGGCAGTCCTTGACTTACGACAAACATCTGAGCCCCAAATTCCATTGCTAAGCAAGGCAGTTAAGTGAGTCTTGCCCCATTTTACAACCTTTTTTGGCACAGCTATTAAGCGAATCACTGCAGTGGTTAAGTGAATTATGCGGTTGTTAAGTGAATCTGGCTCCCCCCATTGACTTTGCTTGTCAGAAGCCGGATGGGAAGATTACAAATTGTGATCACATCCTGGAACACTGCAACCATCATAAATACATGCCAGTTGCCAAGTGCCCAAATGTTGATGACATCATCATGGGAATGCTGCAATGGTCTTAAGTGAGAAAACTGGTCATCAAGGACTTTTGCACCACAGTGGTGCAGTGGTTAGAGTGCAGTACTACAGGCTATTTCTGCCGGCTGCCGGCTGCCAGCAGTTTGATCCTAAGCAGCTCAAGGTTGACTCAGCCTTCCATCCTTCCAAGATGGGTAAAATGAGAACCCGGATTGTTGGGGGCAAGAGGCTGACTCTGGAAACCACTTAGAGAGGGCTGGAAAGCACCGTAAAGCAGTACATAAGTCTAAGTTTTATTGCTATTGCTGTTTCCTTCCTTCCTTCCTTCCTTCCTTCCTTCCTTCCTTCCTTCCTTCCTTGTTCTATTGCTATTGCTCTTTCTTTCTTTCTTTCTTTCTTTCTTTCTTTCTTTCTTTCTTTCTTTCTTTCTTTCTTTCTTTCTTTCTTTCTTTCTTTTCTTTCTTCTTTCTTTCTTTCTTTCTTTCTTCTTTCTTTCTTTCTTTCTTTCTTTCTTTCTTTCTTTCTTTCTTTCTTTCTTTCTTTCTTTCTTTTCTTTCCTTCCTTCCTTCCTTCCTTCCTTCCTTTCCTTCCATCCATCCATCTATCCATCTATCCATCCATCCATCCATGGTGCTCAGTGGTTAGAATGCAGTATTGCAAGTTAACTCTGCCCACTGCCAAGAGTTCGATGCTCACTGGCTCAAGGTTGACTCAGCCTTCCATCCTTCTGAGGTGGGTAAAATGAGGACCCAGATTATTGGGGGCAAGAGGCTGACACTGTGAAGTGCTTAGAGAGGGCTGTACAGCCCTGTGAAGCGGCATATAAGTCTAAGTGCTATTGCTATTTTTCAGTGCCGTTGTAACTTCGAACAGTCACAAAACAAATGTTTCTAACTCAAAAACTACCTGTATTTATCTCTTTCTTAGACCATTACCTTCTCTCTGCTGCTGTGAGCTGTCAAAGACCTCTGGGTAGCCCCACGGAGAGCTGTGCGGTAATTGTAGAAATTGCTGGAAGGGTCCATTTGATGCTACAAAAAGGAGAAGTGGAAATGTAGAGAATTAGAATTTTGTGTCAAAAGGCTTAACATTCCCTCAAAATATTGCTTTAGAAGTCCAGCTTTTAACCTGGGGAGACCATTTCCAATATAAAGCACACACTGAACAGTTTTAAAGTTAAGAGTCAAAACAGGTTATGGATCAAAAAGATAACCAAATCTGGGGAAAAATAACAACAGATGAAGCAAATAATTGTAAAATTTCATTTCTAGCCGAAAGGGCTGATGATCAAAATTATCTGAAAGTAGCAACGGATGAATTGATAAATACAAGGATCCATTTTCAAAAATCAAAATCCACTATGGTATCTTCCTGAAGTATTGGGACTAGAACAGAATAACAGGCTTGGAAGGGACCTTGGAGGTCTTCTAGTCCAACCCCCTGCTTAGGCAGGAAACCCTACACCATTTCAGACAAATGGTTATCCAATCTCTTCTTAAAAGCTTTCAGTGTTGGAGCATTTACAACTTCTGGAGGCAAGTTGTTCCACTGGTTAATTGTTCTCACTGTCAGGAAATGTCTCCTTAGTTCTTCTCTTGTTTCTTCTTGATTAGTTTCCACCCATTGCTTCTTGTCCTGCCCTCAGGGACTTTGGAGAATAGCTTGACTTCCTCTTCTTCATGGCAGCCCCTGAGATGGAAGACTGCTATCATGTCACCCCTAGTCCTTTTTTCATCAGATTAGACAAATCTAAGGATTTCCAACCTAAGGTCATGAAGCAAAATGTCTTCAAGGAAAAACGAAATCTAGTTGCCTTTTGAAAAAGCAATCTTTTGGGACAACCATGACCTGTTTGACTGGGAATCTCCATACATACTTGGATAACAAAGATTCAGATTAAAAGGTCAGACTTACCTCCAGAATGTCAAACTTGGCAGTCTTGACTTTTGACCAGGTTTTCTTCAATCTGGAGACAGGAGTCATATTCATTCCAGCTTTGATTTCAAAGTGTAGAGGGAAAGAGAAGATAAGAGATAAGAGATAAAACACACAGCCGTATTTTGAGGCCAATTTCCCCCAAAATGAGAAAAAAAAAATAACCATCCACTAAGATATCCATTTTTTCCGGATTTCTTTTTTCATCCAGTTACAACCCATTATCCCAAAAGAAGCCATTTAAAAATGCAATCATGGTTAACATTTCTATAGATAGCACTTTAGAAAGTTATATTTCTTTCTAGACTCATTACTCATAAGCATTTTGGGCATGGATTTCTAGCTACCAACTCCTTTGATAGAAATCTGTTTCAAGAGAAATTTGTGGTGGATTTCCTTTGCTTTCCTGTCAGAGGACATGTAATAAAGTAAGCTTTGAAAAATGTTTCAAAAGTGTTAAGTAAACTCCAATTTATACGAGACTAGCAGGGTACCCATGCTTCGCCACGAAACTATGTGATCGGGCATGTTTATGGGGAGGAAAATAAGGAAAAACAATTCTGCCTCTGCCTACCAGCATCCATCGTATTCATCTGGCTAACATCCTGTCAGTGTTTGAGAGAGTTGAGGGCTGTTTGGAAACTGAAACAGTATTTGCTGTGTGAGCAAGAAGGAAACAGCAAGGAGCCAGGGTGTGGCTTAGCTCAACTGCAGTTGGAACAGATTTCTTTTCAGGTAGGGTGGGGGAGTAGAACTCCTTAGCATCAGAGCATGTTAATAATAATATAGGAAATACTAATGCTCTGATGACGATTTCGAAAAATCCTTTCTTAGTGAGCACCTGGAAGCCAAGAGGAACATATGTGCCAAATTTCAATTTTGTAGGCTTTACGTTTCTGGAGATTTCGTGATGATGCTATGAGTGGTACTTTGCTTTTATAAATAGAGAGAGATTTAAGTAAACTCATCTTGAAATCAAAGGCTTAAAACATGGCAGCCATTTTTAATGCAGGTGAAGTATCAGTTTATGTGAGGGATCCTGGCTGGGTTTACCATCTTTGCAAAGATTCATCAATGAAGTAAAACTAGGCTGGGCGTGGATATATTTTGATCCTGAAACATCATTATGGGGAAGATGAGAAAGAAGAGACAAAGAGGCACATCAAGAGTTACTTTCTCCATTCTATTACTTTTCATAAGCTTAAGGCCGTTTTTCTCAACCTTGCCAGGCTGAAGACGTGTGGACTTCAACTCCCAGAATTCCCCAGCCAACATAGGTAGTTGAAGTCTACACACCTTCAAATTGTCACGGTTGAGAAACATCGGTTTAAGACTTAAAATTCCTAGAAATCCTAGGGACCCTAACAAATGTGGAGGCTGCCAAGTTATCCAACATGATCCAGAAGCTTTGGGGCAGAATTAGATGGAGGAGAAACACCTAAGTGGTTTTTCCAAAGCAAAATATAAAGGAAACGGATAGAAAGCATTCTTATTTATACTCACAAATAATAGCCATTAAAGAGTTAAAATTGCCAATGTTGAAACACTCTCGGGCGACGTCAATGAAGTATTCTATCATCCTCGCTCTGTGTTTTTTCTTTATAGGCTGTGAGAGAGATCAAAACACAACACTGGAGTTTAGCTGAGAACTTGCCCAAATGGGAAGAAGGATCTCTGAGCTTTTTAGATAGCACTGATTTTCACTTTTAAAGAAACAAGTGACATTTCAGGCTGGAGTCAAAAGTAAAAGTTTCCCTGTCTAGTCGTATCTGACTCTAGGGTGCAATGCTCACCTCCGTTTCTTAGCCGAGGGCGCTAGTGTTGTCTGAAGACAATTTCTGTGGTCATGTGGCCAGCATGCCAAAGGGGCACAGAACACTGTTACCTTCCCACCTAAGTGGTACCTATTTGTCTACTTGCATTTGCATGCTTTCAAACTCCTAGATAGGCAGGAGCTGGAGCAAGAATGGGAGCTTATCCTGTCACACAGCACTCGGCTCTCAAACCCAGGCTGTCAAAAATACACCCACTCACATGTATTCAGAAGTGGAATTCAGCAGGCTCTGACCAGTTCTGGAGAACCGGTAGTGGAAATTTTGAGTAGTTCGGAGAACTGGCAAATACCATCTCTGACTGGCCCCTCCCCCATCTATTCTCTGCCTCCCAAGTCCCAGCTGATTGGCTGAGTCTTCTTTTGTTGCCCTCACAGGAGAATGGAGCTGGAAAGCAGGTTAGTGGGGTGGTGAGGGAAGGGGGATTTTGCAGTAACCTTCCCCCAGGCATGGGGAAGGAATGGGGATTTTGCAGTATCCCTCCCCTGCCACGCCCACCAAGCCACATCACTGCCCACCAAGCCTTGCCCACAGAACTGGTAGTAAAAAACAATTGAATCCCACCACTGCGTAACGTATTCCTTGCTGTGGCGTAAGCAAGGACATTGGAGGAACAAATCAACAGGAGGTATAGCAAGGAATAATTACCAGTGTGAACTCCATTCGAACAAAAGCTGCAACCTCAAAGAGGTTTAGTGCAGTTTTACTTCTGTACCATACAATCTTGTGCATAGAATATAGCTCCCAGCTGGTCTTTGTGGTGTGATGGGAGCGGAAGGAAGGAAGGGCACCGCATACAGAAGGAAGACCAAGGAACCGTTTTGCTTACCATACATATTTCTGTGGCAACCAAATAACTCAGTCGATTGAACCACTCCACGTAAGCTTCCAGATTCCGAGACTTCTTCCGATCTCCGTAGGAGCTCTGAGAAGGAAACAAAAACCAGGCGTTCACTTCTCATGCCACAAATTTAAAGAAGTGGTAGCATCTGGCCAAACCAATTTGGGCTCAGAAATGAAATAGGGCTGATCATGATTAGTTGCAGGCAGTCCTCAAAGTACGACCACAACTGAGCCCAAAATTCATGTGGCTAAGTGAGAAGTTTGTTAACTGAGATTTCGCACCATTTTACGACTTTTTCTTGCTGCGTTTGTTAAGGGAATCACTGCAGTCGTTAAATGAATAACACAGCTGTTAAATGAATCTGGCTTTGATTGTCAGGAGGTCGCAACGACCCTGGGACATTGTAACCATCATAAATGTGAGTCAATTGCCAAGCACCTGAATGTTGACAGTGTGAAAAATTGTCATAAGTCACTTTTTCCAGTGCTGGTGGAACTTGGAATGGTCACTAAATGAACTGTTGTAAGTCGAGGACTACCTGCACTGCTAGGACAAACCATTAGTTGATCCTACAATTATTCGTCAATAGGATAAGTTGAAACAACATGCCAGAAAGGGGCAATCGTAAATCACGCTATGGCATTGCAAATCACAATAATATAAAATACTACAACAAAGCAGTAGCATCAGTCAGAACATCCAGTAATCCAACATATGTACCACTTTGCTGTAGTGTATGTCTCCTTTTTGTTATATAACTCTCTCTAGCAGCGTTTCTCAGCCTTCATTAATTTAAGATGTGTGGACTTCAACTCCCAGAATTCTCCAGTCACCATGCTGGCTGAGGAATTCTGGGAGTTGACGTTCACCCATCTTAAAGTTGCCAGGGTTGGGAAATACCACTTTGTAGCAAATCCTATCCAATTTGTTCCTCTTTAGACATGCTGACACTACAACACCAAGGGGTAAATGGCATGCTGGTTTAAGTATATTGGTAACTAGTAAGGAGGAGCATTGTAGTTGCATGGTACCAAAATGAAGAAGCCCACTTGAAAAGCTAAACTGGGGGGGGGACGACCCAGTTATGCATGTTAACATTGGAGATCAGAGACACCGTTTACTGGGCAAATATTTTAATGCAAATTTACCCATATGCACTTTCTGGATTTATTTGCAACAGTAGTGAATATCTGTCTGAACTTTCTGAATTTATAATATGCAAACCGACACCATTTTTCACTGAAATCCCATACTTAACTTGCCCAAAAGTCCATTCTTTGGGGAGAAACTTTTGCAAAACTGTGTATGTAAACACGTGAGGGACTTTGAAAGCGTTGAAGAAAAGTGCAAATCATGAGGAGACGGGTTGGCCCAGATGAAAAATCAAGCGAAAACAAAGTGCCCAGATTCATCCAATCCCAGCCAGCAATTTTTACCATAGTTTATAAAATTGTTCCTGCTAGTTACCTTTTCATTGTCCAGGGTGTCCTTCTGTACAAACGCTTGGACAAATTCTTGTGGACCAATGTAACTAAGTCTCTCCTGAAAGAAAGAAAAATTCCACTCATGGTGAACATTGATCCTTGTAGAAGTAAAGGTAAAGGAGTCTCTATGGATTTTACTCCGCTAGTCGTTGCTGACTGTAGGGGGTGGTACTCATCTCTGTTTCAAGGCCATTGAGCCACTGCTATTCCCCCACCAAAAAAATCCGTGGTCATGTGACCAGCATGATCTCACGGAGTGCTGTTATCTTCCCACCAAAATGGTACCTATTTATCTGCTTGCATCTGCATGCTTTCGAACCGCATTCGGCAAGAACGGGAGCTTACCCCATCTTATAGTGCTCGGGTCTCGAACCCGGGTTGCCAGCTTTCCAGCCAACAAGCCAAGTGTCCCCGCCTCCCTTTGAAGAAGACCCCTGAGAAAAATGATCAAAACAAGAGTAAAATAGAGTGGGGGAATAAACTTACAAGCTCTATGTGAGTCAGCTGCTGGGCTAACATATAAGGATCGCTGCAGATGGTGATGATATCTCGTTGGATGGCCTGAGGTTTGGTCTTTAATACCGTCAGCCTATCGGTTGAAGTAGCATTGATTTTTGCAAGAACTTCCTCATATTGGTTAAGAGAGGCCAGTTTACGGATGAGGCTCTGGATGATTTGCTGCACGTTTTTCCGATAGGCCTGGAAAGAGAAATAATGAAAAGGGACCATCGTTTTTTTTTTTTAATACTTGAAATGATTGCTGTTGATGGAGCTTATACATAACAGTATGCCAGAAGATGTCTTCCGCTCATGAAGGCATGGTTTATTTGTTTACTGCTTTTATTTTTTAAATTTATTATAATGTTACATATTATCTATTATCTCTATATATATATATCTAAAAGCAAAATACCACTCATGCATCATCACAAAATCTCCAGAACTGTAAAGCCTACAAACTTGAAATTTGGCAATTATGTTCCTCTTGACTTCTAGGTGCTCACTAAGAAAGAATTTTTCGAAATGACCATCAGAGCATTAGTATTTCCTATATTATTATTAACATGCTCTGATGCTAAGAAGTTCTACTCCCCCTCCCCACCTGAAAAGAAATCTCTTCCACATGCAAAACACAAGCAGAGGAGTTTCAGTTTTAGTTTCACATCACTAAGCAGCTTTAGTACAGAACAGTTGATCTAAGCCACGCCCAGGCTCCTTGCTGTCTCCTTCTTGCTCACAAAGCAAATATTGTTTCAGTTTCCAAACAGCTCTCAACTCTCTCACACACTGACAAAGACGCTAGCCAGATGAATACCAATGGATGCCAGATTTTTTTTCTCCTTATTTTCCTCCCCAAAAACTAAGGCTGATCACATAGTTTCATAGCAAACCACCGGTATAGAGCTAGTTTTACAAATAATTAAAGGTGTCAAACATACTTCCTCCTACAATTTTGTGCAGAGCAACAATCCTGTGAAGTGAGTTGGGCTGAGACAGAATGATCGTCCCAAAGTCACTCAGGTGGCTTTCGTGGCTAAGGTGGGATTTGAACTCATGGTCTCCCAGTGATTATCCCAAAGTCACCTTGGTGGCTTTCATGGCTAAGGCGGGACTTGAACTCATGGTCTCCTGCTTTCTAGTCTCCTGCCTTAAGTACTAAACCAGACTGGCTCCTCTGTTGCTTTGTCACCAAAGAGAATTGGAAACCATAATTCACGAAGATTTCTAAACACCAGCAGCCACGATTTCTAGCTAAATCTACACCCAGAATTCTGTTTTAACTTTTTGGGTTTGCTCTTTCACAATTTTTTTTTAATGCACCAAGGCTTTCTTCTTCTTCCTCTCCTTGGAATTAGCTGAGGAAATACAGAGAAACGAACCTCCCAAAAACGGTGAGCTACATCTCCTTTGACTTAGCTTGCAAGCAACTTTTAATCAAGCCCTTTTTTTAATATGATGTTTTCTTATTTTCCCATGGCAGTGCTACAGCCATTACTTTATTCACAGAGAAAAGGGTGGAAAACGATGGCTGGGATGTCATAATGGAGATAAAAAGTCCACTGGAGCACTTTCCAACTTGAGGGCAGGGCTGCAGGGCTGGGCTGCTGGGGAGTTCGCAAGGGTTCGGGAGAGCCCCTAGCTAAGATTCTGTGTGGCTCGAAGAACCCCCAAATCCCACTCCTGGCTGGCCCCGCCCATCCCTCCCCTCCCCTCCCCTCCCCTCCCAGGAGTCCCCAAATGGCCCGTTTTGGATGCAGGTAAGTGCAGGGCACGTGCGCAGGGTGAAAAACGGGCCTCCCAGAAGCTCGGAAGGCTGGAAATGGGCCTGTTTCCGGCTTCCAGAGAGCCTCCGGAGCCCAGGGAGGCTGTTTTTGCCCTCCTGAAGGCTCAAGGAAAGCCTCAGGAGCCCAGGGAGAGCAAAGAAGCCCCCCCCCCCGCCGCCATGGTGCAGGAGCCCGACTAGGCCACGCCCACCCAGTAACCAGAGAACCCTTTGCTAACATTTTTGAAGCCCACTCCTGGGCAGGGGTGCCCCATTTCCTGTTCTGCAGACAGACACAACGAGTGTCTTAGATTTCTTAGTCCCCTTGGTAAGAATCCCAGTTGTAGATCTTTGTGGGCACGGTGGTTTGATGGCATAACTGCCAGAGAAAATTCTCACCAGAACAGTACTGCTAAGCCCATCAATATGCCAAACTGCGAAATGAAGAAATGATATTCTTGTAATGATTTGAACCTGTCAAGTCTCACTGTATTTAAAAAAAAAAAAAAAGGCGAGTTTCTTGTACCTCACTGAATTCCTTCATCTAAACCGATTAAATTCCACAAAGCTGACAAGGAGGGAGGGAGGGAGAGAGAGAGAGAGAGAGAGAGAGCAGGAGCAGCAGGTATAAAAACCAAGTTTCATCACATAGAAAAGTTGGGATATTCTGGGAATCACTTCAAACAGTCACTAAACGAAGGGTTGTCAGTCAAGGACTACCTGTATTATGCTTTGAAGCTCGCTCACTTTTTCCTATGCAGAACACAAGCTCATGCATGTAGATCTTTCTAATGAAAATTATTTTTTTAAAAAAAATGGAAGCAAAGAATTAGGCAGGTACAGAGGGAGCTAAAATAGGAATCCAGGATTAAATTTACTTCTGGCTCACCTGCGCTGCGTCTTTGTCTTATGAAAAACATGATTTTGTAAGCCTATCCTTTATAAAAGAAAAAAAAGGGGGGAAAGGAAGAAAGGAAGGAAAGAGGAGAGGAGAGGAGAGGAGAGAAGAGAAGAGAAGAGAAGAGAAGAGAAGAGAAGAGAAGAGAAGAGAAGAGAGAAGAGAAGAGAAGAGAAGAGAAGAGAGAGAAGGTAGGGATAGAAATTCTAAAGCGACGGGGGAAAAAATGAAATGATTCCCATTAAATTGTCCTCCGTAGGCCCTTCCAGTAAAAACCACAACTTTAATTTTCTCTCTTTTTCTAGCTTATTCTTTTCTTTTGACAGACATTGCTTGTGGCTATGTGACCACATCGTTTGCGCAAGCTGAGTTTCCAACACAACTGACTTGCCAGCATTTTTGAGGCTATGATGTAACTTTCTTGTTAAAGCCATAAAAAACGACTTCCAATCTGGAGGATAACTTCTCATTTACATCCACGCTGCGTGAGAGAGAACGGATATGTATGTCAAGTATTTTTAGATTTTTATTCTTAAATCAATACTCCCTTTTTTTAAAAGAAAGAAATTTAAACTTCTGATTAAAGGTTGGAATCAAGGTGTGAAAAGGCAATAAAAGGCGAGTAAAAGACCTTGTAAGGTCCTTGATGAATTGGGAGACCGTAACAAGAGGTGTCTTTCACGCTAGGCGTACATGAAGGGTGCCTAAAGGCAAGGAATGAATGTACATTGTATCTGAATTTCTGAAAAAAGCAGGCCCTTTATTTACTTCTATTTCTTTCACTCCCCCTTCTTCTTCCCTGGTCACATTCTATCTCTCAAGCCCTAGAGGGATAGATCCGATTGAAAAGGATATTAGAGGCTGGCACTATAGTTGTTTTTAATTGGAATGGAATGGAATGGAATAGAACAGAATAGAAAATATAGAATGGAATAGAATAGAGAGAATAGAATAGAAAATATGGAATGGAATAGTATAGAAAAGAAAATATTGAATGGAATGGAATAGAATGGAATAGAATAGAAAATACTGAATGGAATGGAATGGAATAGAACAGAACAGAATAAGGTGGGAGGGACCTTGGAGGTCTTCTAGTCCACCCCCCTGCTCAAGCAGGAGAACCTATACTATTTCAGATAAGTGATTGTTTAGACTCTTCTTTTTAAAAAAATCCAGTGAAGGGGTACCTATGATTTATGGAGGCAAGTTGTTGCATTAGTTAATTGTCCTCCCTGTTAGGAAGTTATGGCAAGGACAATAAAAATATACCTGGAATAGTGAGAACAACAGGTTTTGCTTTTTGGCTTCCTCAACTAAAAATCCAAATACAGGTAGTCTTCAACTTACAACAGTTCAAAGTTACAACGGCATTAAAAAAAGTGACTGATAACCCTTTTTCACACTTACAACCTTTGTAGCATATCCATGATCACATGATCAAAATTAATCATGCTTGGCAACTGATTCATACTTATTGGGTGTGTGTGTGTGTGTTGGAGAGCCACCTAAGCTGCAGGCTGGTGCACACGTAGCTCCACTCATGCCAAAGAAAAGCCTTTGAGGTGCCGCTTGAGTGAATGGGGCTGCACACAGGCCAGCACACCATGCATGCGGTCCCTGTTGTGAATAGGCCATTGGCCTGGTAGAATGGCTCACAGGCTGGGGATTCCAGCTATATAGGATAACAGATAACAGATAATCAGAGTTGGAAGGGACCTTGTAGGTCATCTAGTCCAACCCCCTGCCCAAGTGGGAGACCCTACACCATTTCTGACAAATGGCAGTCCAATCTCTTCTTGAAGGTCTCAAGTGATAGTACTCTCACAACTTCCAAGGGCAACTTCTGTTCCATTGATTGATTGTTCTCACTGTCGGAAAGTTTCTCCTTATTTCCAGGTTGAATCTCTCCTTGTTCAGTTTCCATCCATTATTCCTTGTCTGGCCTACAGGCGCTTTAGAAAATAGCTTGACCCCCTCCTCTCTGTGGCAGCCCCTCAAAGATCGGAAGACTGCTATCATGTCTCCCCTGGTCCTTCTCTTTACTAGACTAGCCAAGCCCAGTTCCTGCAACCGTTTATTGTATGTTTTAGCCTCCAGTCCCCTAATCATCCTGGTTGCTCTTCTCTGTACTTTTTCTAGAGCCTCAACATCTTTTTTATAATGTGGTGACCAAAACTGGATGCAGTACCTCTAGGTGTGGTCTTACTAAGGTTTTATAGAGTGGTATTAGTACCTCACTTGATCTTGATAGTGTCCCTCTGTTAATACAACTTAGGATTGTATTTAGCTTTTTTGGCTGCTGCTGCACAGTATTGGCCCATATTTAGCTGGTTGTCCACCAAGACTCCAAGATCCCTCTCACAGTTACTGCTATTGAGCCTGGTTTCACCCAGTCTATATGTGTACTTTTGGTTTTTCTTGCCTAAGTGTAGGACTTTACTTTTCTCTACATTGAATTTCATTTTGTTAGATATGGCCCAGTGTTCTAGTCTGTCAAGATCCATCTGGATCTTGAGCCTATCTTCTTGGGTGTTGGCTATTCCTGCCAGCTTAGTATGAATGAACTATAATGAAGACCAGTGGTGGGATTCAACTGGTTCGCATGATTTCAGCCGAACCGGTTGTTAAATTGCTGGCTGGCCCTGTCCCTCCCTTCCCCACCCTGTCCAAAAGTCCCCACGCGCCCCGTTTTGGCTCTCAGGAGGCTGCAGGAAGGCCTACTAGGCCCAAAACAAGACATGGGGGGGGTGCAGCTTGGCCTCCCCATGGCCCATTTTTCCTCCCAGGAGGCTGCAGGAAGGCCTACTAGGCCAAAACAGGGCGCCGCGGGTGTGTGTGGCTTGATCTTCCCATGGCCTGTTTTTTTCTCCCAGAAGGCTGCAGGGAGGCCTGCTAGGCCCAAAATGGGGCAGGGTGGTGGTACGGTGCCCCCTCCCTGCGGTCCATTTTTGCTCCCAGGGGGTTACAGGAGGCCGAGTGCTGCCTGTTACATCCCCTGGCCACAACCACCATGGCCACGCCTACCCAGCCGGTCATTAAGAGGCATGTATAAGCACATAATCGTGCCTACTGTCCCTGTCCTATTGTCCAATTATTCATACCTATTTCATGTATTTATACATGTTTATTCTTATGTCTATTATATTGTAAGCGTCTGACAAATCAATCAACAAATAAATAAATAAATGATGTTAAATTATTTGAATCCCACCACTGATGAAGACAGTTGTATCAGTAAGTCAGAGGTGGCAACATTGATTTTCTGCTTCACTTTTCCTTTCCATTTCTTTTGTTATCTTTCGACTTGTTTTGACAAGTGGCCTTCCAAGAGAACAATGGCAGAGACTGTTCCTGCTTCCCTCTTCGGTTTGTAGGCGAGACAGCTGGGAAGGAATGCTGAGGTCTCCTTGTCAAAACTACTGTATTCTTGGAAGGGTAGCTCCGCAATGCAGGTGTTACCACAGATGTTATCTTAGCTAGAAAATCAGAGGGCTACAATATCAACATAGGTGAGAGTCAAGTTCTTGGTCTGAGAACATTGTCTAGTTCCCTCAACAACAGCCAGGAAGGGAGAAATCTCAGACGTCTGCAGACTGCTAAAACAAATGCAGGCAGATGGACAGAGGGATGCTTCTGGGATAGGATAACTCTAGTCAAAACGCATTGAAGTGGAATGCAGGTAGCCCTCAACTGACTGCAGTTGTTAAGTTAGTAATACAATTGTTGAGTCAATCTGGCTTCCCCGTTGATTTTGCTTGTCAGGAGGTCACAAAAAGGGATCATGTCGTGACCCCAGGACACTGCAACCATCATAAATATGAATCAATTGCTTAGCCTCTGAATTTTGATCACGTGACCTGCAATGGCCTTGTGGAAAACGGTCATAAGTCACCTTTTTGACTGCCATTGCAACTTTGAACAGTCAGTAAATGTGTATTAACAGATAACAGATAATCAGAGTTGGAAGGGATCTCGTAGGTCATCTAGTCCAACCCCCTGCCCAAGCAGGAGACCCTACATCATTTCTGACAGATGGCAGTCCAATCTCTTCTTAAAAGTCTCACATGATGGTGCTCCCACAACTTCCGAGGGCAAGCTATCTTCAGATGCTTTGAAG
The DNA here is from genome assembly GCA_023653725.1 of Bungarus multicinctus. NCBI lineage: Eukaryota > Metazoa > Chordata > Lepidosauria > Squamata > Elapidae > Bungarus > Bungarus multicinctus. Next base: position 12,206,644 of record CM042849.1, read on the forward strand.
AATAGCTTGACACCCTTCTCTCTGTGGCAGCTCCTCAAATATTGGAAGACTGCTATCATGTCTCCCCTGGTCCTTCTCTTCACTAGACCAGCCATGCCCAGTTCCTGCAACCATTCAGCATGTGTTTTAGTCTCCAGTCCCCTAATCATCCTAGTTGCTCTTCTCTGTACTTTTTCTAGAGTCTCAACATCTTTTTTTTATAGTGTGGTGACTAAAACTGGATGCAGTACTCTAGGTGTGGTCTTACTAAGGCTTTATAGAATGGTATTAGTACCTCGCTTGATCTTGATTAAATGAACTGTTGTAAGTTGAGGACTGTGTGTATTTAGTCCCTGGATTTTAAAAAATCGAAGGGATAAACCTATGAAGGAGGATTTGATGGGAGTTATATTCTTAGAAGCACAACACTCCTTTGCCCTGGTCTGCAATGCAGTACAATAAATACAAGGTCATAATTTACTTTTCCAAGGAAACTGCAAGCCGGCATCACAAATAATTTATGGCATTCTGAATTCTATTACAATATTGACTTTTCCATTTCTTTTTGCAAATCTCTTTTTCAGCATGCAAACACAGAAGCCCTTATTTAAAATTGCATATGGATTGCCCATGGACAAAACAGCCCTTTTTCAAGGTGGTTTGAAAGTTTAAATAAACAATAAAAATTCTTCTAATAGCTTCATAAGTTTAACTGAAAGACAATTCATAGGGTCAAAGTCAACCAAGTATAAATTTTAACATAGCGTTCCCAATCTTGGGCAATTTTACGATGTGTGAACTTCAACTCCCAGGATTCCACTGTATGCTGGCTGGGGAATTCTGGGAGTTGAAGTCCGCACATCTTAAAAGTTGCAAAGGTTGAGAAATGCTGCCTTAAGATCAAACATTTATTAAAACAACTGCCACTACACAGTTCCACAGCACATTCACTGAGAATAAATATGTCTCCAGGTCACTTATGGATAGAAGAGATGTAATATGACAATTTCTCCTCTTCTATCCTCCTTAAATTCTTTGAGCAGCAGGCCTTTCTGTCCATCAAACATGGTAATATGGGGCTGGAGAGAGAGAAAATAGACCCCTCGTTGTTCTTCCTTTGTAAGATGTTTGATCGGCCAACTACACAACTGACTTATCTTCTGTTGTCATTGTTACAGCCCCATGAGACCTTGGGTAAATGTGGATGAAATTATGAGATGTCCTATGGCGACATCTTTTAAGATGTTGGGTAGGAAAGCTGATATGATCAGTTGGCCAATCAGGAGACTGGGAGTTCTAGTCCCGTCTTAGGCATGAAAGCCAGTTGGATGACTGGATCAATTACTAGAGAACTGAGTTCTAGTTTTGCCTTAGGCATGAAAGCCAATAAGGTGACATTGGGCCAGTCACTTTCCCTCAACCCAACCCAACTGACAGGGTTGTTGTTTTGAGGAAAATAAAAGGGAAAAAAAAGTATTATCTTTGTTCACCATCTTGGTTTATTTATTTAAAAAAAATTAATTAAAGGCAAGATAACATAAAGTCTGAACACTGAAGCCCAATATATCTGGAAGATATTAGCACTGCAAAAAGTTGCCTTTAACTGTCATCCTTAAAAAAAATACTTGTGTGTTTTCCTAGCTCAGAGTAGCGTGTGGGGATTTTCCTTGTGATTATGAAATATTCCAGCTGCTCTTGCCTCCAGTACTTCTCAGGATGGTTCGGCATTCCTCAACAACAGTTATCTATTCATCTGTCTTTCTTTGTATAACATCACAATGATTCACGGTGGTTTCCAACAATTGAAACAACATCAAAAAGCATCAAATTCAAAACAATAAAAGAATTTACACAATGATTGAGCAAGCTCAAAACAGTGGCGTACAATGAAAAATAGTGACTAACCACTCAATTACCATAATCTTAAGTTACAATCTACCTGCATATTCCTTTCCACACATATCACCACTACTGTCAACCCTGAAATGAACCTGGCTGAGGCCATCTTGGAAGCTTCAAGGTTGCCACACAACAGAGGGAGGGAGGATAATAGTAAGATGGGAGTTAGTAGCAGTGGTAGTATGCTACCAGTTTGGACCGGTTCGACTGAAACAGTTGTAAAAAAAAAAGCCTCTGATGATCAGCTGAGAGGAGAAAGAAGAGAAATCCCAGCCTTGCGCTTTTCTCTTCATTATCCTCTCAGCTGATTGGTGCTGCAGGGCTCAGCTGGTATGGGAAAAGCTGCGCGTGTGTGTGTTAGGTGCACACACATGCACACGCGATCACTGAACCGATAGTGGAACAAGTAGGATCCCACTGCTGGTTGGTAGCCAAAACAATCAAGTTTTCCTGGGGGAACCAAGGACATTCTCACAGGTGGCTGGCCAGAGGAGGAAGATGGTAACCAGGCAACAGCCAGCAACTGGATTGGACAACGGTGACTTAGGGAAGGGGAGGGGGAAAACTTTTTCTTTTAATTAGATGAAAGCCGCGGGAACTTTTAGAGTTGGCTTTCACCAGTTGTGCCAATATGATGTATCCAATAAAACTTTGCCTGCCCTCAGAGTTCTCATTTCTATGGGTGCATTACTTGGAGTGCTGACATTTACATTCAACGTTATCCTACATTCCACATATATAACCGTTCCATTTGCATTTTCTTCTGTTGGCAACTGTTTTGCACCCCGAAGCTCACCTCATCTGTACTGGCTATTCGATGGGCCAGCTCCTTTAGATTTCTCATCATGCGCTCATCTCGAAAATCGTACGGAAACGTCTCCGTCCACTCCGCCAAGAGCTGCAGGATTTTGGGGGCAATCTTCCTTAATCGGCTCTGGAGAGGAAGGTTAAATGAAAGAGACAGACAAATTGATTAGTCAAGATGACTGGGGGGAATCTTCTTTAAGTTGGGCAGAATTATAGGTTGTCATTATTGCATGCCAAGCTATGTGGTAGGACGACGTTAAAGGAGGTTGGCAAATCAAAGAAAAAGGCAGATTCCACCCTTCTATTTAGTAAAAAAATAAAATAAAATACAAATTTAAACCACTACACCTCCCAAGCAAACGATTTCCCAATCTCTGCATGAACATTTACCCTGAGGTAAATGTTTATTTATAGGTAAATATACATTTACCTATAACTATTTATTTATTTGCTATATTTATAAAATGTATTGGTCGCTCATCTTACCTCATGGTAACATTTACCTGAGGTAACTTACCTGAGCTTACCTGAGGTAAATGTTACCCTGAGGTAAGATGAGCAGCCAATACATTTTATAAATATAGTAAATAAATACATTTCAAGAGAAAGAGACATCCAACCATACCTGCTTTCCCTACTGAATTGTTTTTACCATGAAGATTTTTTTCTCCCTGAACATTGCATTGGAATGAGTTTTCCTTTTAAAATAAATAAACCTATTTATTCTGTGTCCTGCATTTTGGGAATATATAGAAGTAAATAACAGAGATAACAGAATAACAGAGCTGGAAGGAACCTTGGAGTTCTTCTAGTTCAATCCCCTGCCAGGCAGGAAACTCTATTTTTGCCTTCTCCTTTGTGATATTCATTGGGCCTCCCCAAATATCCTCTATCCAATGTGTCATTTTTTGCTGTGATAAAATGTTCCTAATTCCCTGAATCCCTAATTCCATGAATCTAAATTTCTGCTTTTTGTCTTTCACACAGCCTTTCTGAGTTTTGTCTGTGTCCTTCTTAAAGTGGACCAAACAGGATGACAACTACTGGGAGTCCTCGAATTACAACCATTTGATTAGCGGCCGTTCAAAGCTACAATGGCACTAAAAAAAAGTGACTTACAACTGGTCCATGCATTTACAATCGTCATGAAGTCAATGCACAAAGTCAAGAAAGGGAGCCAGATTCATTTAATAACTGTGTGATTCACTGAAGAACCATAGTAAAAAAAAAAAGCTTGTAAAATCAGATATGACTCATGATCTGCCTTGCTTAGCAACCAAGGTACTTGTCCCAAATTGTGGTCATAAGTCGAGGACTGCCTGTAAGCTGCACCACACCAGAGAACAGCCAGCTTCAATTTAATTAGGATCAAATTCCCCATTCCAGAGACAGGCTATTCCATTTTTCCTTGGAATATTCCATTTTTCACTCAGAATACATTGGCCGTTCCTGGAATACGGATAGGTCTCTGACTTATGACCACAACAAAACCCAACATTTCTGTTGCTAAGCAAAACATTTGTTAAAATGAACTTTATTCCATTCTACGACCTTTCCTTTTCTGCAGTTGTTAAGTGAATCGCTGCAATTGTTAAGTTAGGAAGACGGTTGTTCAGTGAATCTGGCTTCCCCATTGATTCTGCTTGTCCGAAGGTCACAAAAGGGGACTCACAGGACACTGCAACGGTCATGAGTCAGTTGCCAAGGGTCTGGATTTTGATCACTTGACCACGGGGGTGCTACAGGAATTATAAGTTTGGAAAACGGTCATAAGCAGTGGTGGGATTCAAATATTTTTACTACCAGTTTGGTGGGCGTGGCTTAGTGGGTGCACTTTGCACATGTGCACACACCTTGCACTTCAAATTCAGAGGATAAAGGTGAGTATGGAGGCCAGGCAGACGGGTGGGCCCAACAGCAGAGTGGCAGAGAGAACCAGTTCAGTCTCCGCTGCTCATCGCTGCTACCGGCTCGACAGAACTGGGTCGAACCGGTAGAATACCACCACTGGTCATAAGTCATTTTTTACACTGCCACTGTAACTTTGAACATTCACTAAACAAACTGTTGGAAGTCAAGGACTACCTCTATGTCTCTCTAGAACAGGGACATCAAACTCGCAGCCAGCAGGCCAGATGCATCACGCATAGGGCCACACCCACCCCAGCTCCGCAAAGGGGGGGGAAAATGTGAAATGTCCCATGACAGCAACAGGATGCCGCATGTTTGACACCCATGCTCTAGAATGTTTGATTTTGCACATCTGTACTGCAAATTCTGACAGGCACGATTGTCACTGGATCTCAGTGAATCCATACTGCAAGGCTGTTCTGAAAATAATAACAATAAAAAAAGAAGACTAGATTCACAAGAGTGAACCTCTTGAGGGGAAAAGAGTGGGGGTTATAAATTCAACTAGCCAGCATTATAAACACTTAGCCTCAATATATTTGGAGTTAGGATTCTCTCCTTTGGAGGAAGTCAACGTTTCTATCCTGTCTTTCTCCTCTGTACTCAAACATTGGTATAGGTTCTCCTGCTTGAGCAGGGGGCTGGACTAGAAGACCTTCAAGGTCCCTTCCGGCTCTATTCTATTCTCTATTCTCTATTCTATTCTCTATTCTCTTTTAGTCTCGAGTCTTCTATTCTATTCTCTATTCTATTCTAGTCTCTAGTCTTCTATTCTATTCTATTCTATTCTCTATTCTATTCTATTCTCTATTCTATTCTATTCTCTATTCTATTCTAATCTCTAGTCTTCTATTCTATTCTATTCTATTCTCTCTTCCATTCCATTCCATTTTCTATTCTGTTATACTCTACATTCTATTCTATTCTACTCTACTCTTTCTACTCTATCCTATTCTATTCATTCTATTCTATTCTACTTTCTATTGTATGTTCTACTCTACATTCTATTCTACTCTATTCTTTTCTACTCTCTTTTCAATTCTACTCTATTTTCTATTCTACTCCACTCTACACTCTCTACTCTATTCCACGTGCCTCAAATCCACCAAATTAGGGAGCCACTTACTTGATCAGCTGCAGAATCCGCTCGCCTCTGCTGCTCGGTACAGAGATGGCAGACTTTTGCCATTAATTCATAAGGGTGCACAAAAAGCCGAGAGCTCAGCAAAAAAGTAAAGATGTATGTTCTCTGTAAATGAGAGAGAGAGAGAGAGAGAAATAAAGTTCACTGCTTATTGGTTCAGCTACCGTGCTGCAGAGGTGTTAAAATTTAATTGCACCAAATGCTACACTCTCTGCAGAATCTGCTTAGAATACATCACATCCCGAATAAGGCAAGGTGGGGCAGTGACTCAGTGTATGACAATCCTTATATAGAGTTGAGTGGACAGTTTTGACACTGATTTCTAACTCAAGTCACACCTCTATTGCAGAGACGGGGAAAGATGGTCACTTTACAACCTGTGGACTTCCAACTCCCAGAATTCCCGAGCCAGCGTGGCTGACAAATTCTACATTCAATAAATTTGTTAACAGGCTTCATTTTATCATGGGGTGCAACTCCACTTCAATTTTCCAACATGGAATTTCTGTTGCTTTAAGGTCATCGACCAGTCAATCACAGGATGGAAAATTCCACCAGGCTTCCAGAGTTTGACCAACCCCTCATGAGTTATCCAGAAGTGTGTTATTCACTATATTCTATGCTTCCATGTGTGAGCGTGAATCAGCTCGGTAAAAGCAACAGGAGTGTTTTGAAAATATTGTGCAACTTATTTGAGTAATTAAACACTGGTGGAATCGAGCGCATCATTTTCACTTGAAGGAAACCTAAGGCGGAAACAGCCCCCATCATTCATCACGTTCCTGAGGACCTGCTGTTTAGATCAAAGACAAATTAGAGATAAGTATCTATTTGTGATTGATACCAGGCTGTGAGTAAGAAGTACTGCAGCTGGCTAGTACACAAAGCATGAGTCAGCAATACGTATTCGCATCTGTTGGGCCCTCTACTTCACTGAAGTATGGCACCTGAAACCTCCAGAGAAATAATTAAAAGAAATGGGGCCAAATCACAAGAGATTGTTAAATTCCACGTACTTGCATAGTTTTGAATCATTCTGATTCTGGGGTCCATTAGTAAGTCAACGACTATATGACAAACCCCATGGTACGTATTTCCTACTGAAAGCTAAGAGAAGACACACTGCAGCTTATGCTTATTAGAGTTTAGCACAAAGGAAAAAAATTCTCTACCTCTTTCAAGCCCTTTTGGTATGCCACCTGAGGAAGGGGCTTGTGCTAAATTGAAAAAGAAGCATAAACTGCATATAGTCAGCTCATATATAATTGATGTCATTAGGATTAATCCACGATTTAGACTCGTGAAAACTTGGAAAACTGCTCCTTTTGAAGAATTCAAGCTATGATTTGTTTGTTTTTTAAACTATTTTAGAAACTCTTTGCAATGAAGTTCCTAGCATCACCCAATTTTAGGACAAGAAAGCAGCTGTGTTGTGTGGAAGAGGGTGGTTACTCTATTGTCACCAGAATTACTTTGCAATAATTCCTGTGTGCGTAAAGAAGACATGATGGATGGAGTGCATGAATTCCACCCAAAGCAGACCAAACAGGCAGAAGAATTTGCTCTGGAAGATTTCAGTTTTTGAAGCATATGGAATGAAGATTTCTGAGAAGACACAACAATTGTTTCTTCAAAACACGAAGCAATTCTCATAAACAAGAGATGGTTTCAATATGAACTAGGTCAGCGGTAGGGAACCTTGGCTCTTTTATCACTGATGGACTTCAACTCCCAGAATTCCTGAGTGAGCCATAAAAGTTTCCCCATCCCTGGCCTACTGGTTTTTCAGTTGTGAGGGAAATCAATTTTTGACTTGAATGGGACTGTTTAATATACAAATGTAGGACATATAAAGAATATTGATCATTCAAGTCAAAAATTAGGACATTTGTATATTGAACAATCCCATTCAAATCAAAAATTGATTTCCCTCACAACTGAAAACCCAGTAGGCCAGGGATGGGGAACTTTTTATAGCTCATTCAGGAATTCTGGGAGTTGAAGTCCATAAGTGATAAAAGAGCCAAGGTTCCCTACCACTGAACTAGGTGAAAGGAAAGCACTCAAATGGAATCAGCTGGCACTGATCAGACCTTGTTTAAAATTAACAAAATAGATTTTGTAGTTACTTTGAAGCCATCGCACAAAATGAGAAGATGTATCCAGTATGAATTCTTCTTCTGAAACTTAAAACTAGCCTGGTGAGGTAGGTTTTGCATTGGAAAAATATGATACTAATTCTAAAGCTGCGTTTGTATTTATCTGGCCAGTTCTATGATTTATATGGCTGACTTTGGCTGAATGTAAAAAGCGAAGTGAGGCCAACACTGCTTATTACAGAGAGACCTCATAATCACAGCTGCATTTCAGACGGGGAAATAAAGAAGCAAAAGAAAAAAGCAACCATTTGTGTATTTTGCCAAGAAAATGGCATGAACGCGTGCCTGTATATCGCTAGGGACTGAGCTCAGTTTGAAAGCGACTTAAGTGAGGTGGAAGAAGGACCAACCATTTTCTCCACCTCAAGTGGAAATCATGCCCCTCTCTTCTCAAAGACGGGGGGGGGGGGTCAAACTCAAGGCCCGGGGGCCAGATCTGGCCGATGGGGTACTTAGATCTGGCTCAGGGGGCCGTCCTGGAATCAGCGAGGGACTGACCTGTGGGGCTTCTGCCAGAAAAAATGGAGCTCAAGAGGGCAGTGGCCGGCCCTCCTGAACTCCGTTTTCACTGGCAGAGGGTCGGGAGCCCATTTTTCCTGGCAGAGCACTCGGGCCTGCCACAGGTGCCCCCAACACGAGTGACTTTGAGCTGGCCAGGCCCATCCTGGCCACATCCACCCCGGCCCCCCACATCAAACACAACCCTGATGTGGCCCTCAATGAAATCGAGTTTGACACTCCTAAGACAGTGGCCCCCAACCTTTTGGGCACCAGGGACCGGGTTCCAGAGAGAAAGGTTTTTCCGTGGATTGGAGGGGGCGTGATTTTGCGGGCCGCCTGCATCCCACAGATGGGCCTTTGCTTGTTTGCGTGGCCCAGTTTCTGCCACGCCGTGGATTGGTGCCCGTCTGCAGACCTAAGGTTGGGAACTCCCGTTCTAAGAGACAGGAGAATGAGAGGCATCAATTCTGCATTCCAATCTGGATCAGGAAAAAACGATCGTAGGATAGAGAAGTGCAACCTGATTGTCCTTTTCATCTTCCCAGCCCCTAAGATTGTTTCCTCCTTGAAGGGGGCACAAAGAAGGGGAAAATACTTCTTTGCAAAGACGCCCAGCTGCTTCTGATCTGTCCAAGAGAAAGTTCAAAGAGACCATCTGCATCTGGTTTGATCTTCAATGCCAAACGTTGATGTCCGCGGTGCGCATGGCAGCCCTGGCAAAAATAGCCCTTGACCAAGTGACGTGGAGAAAAAGAGAGAGGCAATCCAGGCACAACAACAACTCTTTGTGATCTTTTCTCAAGAGCCAGGGATAGGTTGCCGCCTGGCTGGAAAACTCTCAAGGCGTAAGGAAATGGAGCAGGAGAGGAAGTTACCATGTCATGATAATGTGGCTCATTTTTAGAGATGCTCAAAGCAGCTATACCAAGAAAAAAAACCCCAAACTTTTGATTTTGGGTTTTGCTGATTTAGGTAGGTTTGTTGTTATAGAAGTGGCCAGTACGTATTATCATATAAGAGTAAAAAGTTGAGGTTTTATGTTAGTACCTTATTCTACTGCACCAAAGGAGTTGGAAGTTGATGGTTTTTCCTTTTCTTTTCCAACCCATCCTACATGTCTACGGAGATTCTCAGTCATTCAGATCATGCTTGTCCCAAAGGTGCTTTTTCAAAAAGTAACTGGCCTTTCTTTGGTTTTTTTCCTTGAAGAGATTTTGCTTCTCATCTCAGAAGCTTCTTCAGTTCTGACAGAACTCCTGACAGTTTCTATCAGTACCGAAGAAGCTTCTCGGATGAGAAGCAAAATGTCTTCAAGGAAAAAAACAAAGAAAAAGGGGTGGTTGCCTTTTGAAAAAGCACTTTGGGATACCTTATCCTGCACTTCTCTCTCTTCCCCTTTTCCTCCCTTATTTTCCCCTTGTACTTCCGTATTCTGTATTTTGATAAATTAATAAAGTACATTGTGGAAATTAAAAAAAAGATAAAGAAATACACTCTGAAGCTGGAGCTGGCAAGGCCTACTCTCTTAACTGTTCTCTCTAATGCAAATGCATTATGGCACCTTGCCATGCCTTCCACTTTTGACCCAGCAGGGTGAGAGGATTTAATTTGCAATTGGAGCAGACTTACATCTGGGTAGTAATCGAGAGTGGGCACCAAGTGCTGGATGAGAGCTTCCAAAGATCCTGACAGCAAGTTGTTGTCATGGTAATACAGCCCTTCACAGCTGTCCTCTTTGGACTGGAACAGGTATCGGCTGTAGCCACTGCTGTCAAACATGGCTGCGAAGGGAGGCGTCTGGGGCATACTTTCCTGAGGAAAAACAACCACAAGAAAATGTTAGAGTCAGTCGGATGGTTTAAGTTTAGTTTAGTTTTAGTTTACTTTGTTGGAGTCAGTCGGATGGTTTAAGTTTAGTTTAGTTTTAGTTTACTTTATTGTCATTGCACGAAATCAAACACCATCTTCAGTGCACATCATGACCACAACCATGAAAATAAACACAAACACACATCCTTCATATTCCACACATTGAACCGGAACCCCCCGACACCACACCAACACTGCACTATACAGCAGAATTCAAAAGAACTACTACCCTGGGATAGAAGCTATTTTTCAGCCTATTTGTCCTTGTTTTTATTATTCTGTACCACCTGCCAGATGGTAATAGTTCAAAAAAAAAGGGTGAGATGGATTTTTGAGGATGTTTTGAACTTTCTTAAGGCAGTGGGAGCTATAAAGCTCTTCCAAAGAGGGGAGAGGACAACCAATGATCTTCTGGGCAATGACATCAACCCTCTGGAGTGCTGTTAAGGCTGTTGTCACAGTTTTTAGCCCAATTCTTTTATGGCTGAGAAGCCAAGAGACTTGACCAACATGTATTAAACTAATAAGGTCCAAGAACTATACAGGTTGTCCTTAACTTACAATCATTTGTTTAGTGACCCAAGTTATAATACCACTGAGAAAAAGTGACTTACGATCAATTTTTATATTTATGACTGTTGAAGGATCCCTGTGATTACGGGATCAAAACTTGAGGGCATGTATTTATGGCAATTGCCCTGTCCTGCAGACAAATTCCTTGTGTGTCCAAATAACATATTCTAAATTCTAAAATTCTAACAGGATCACTATTTGTGAGCTTCCCAGCTGACTTCTGACAAGCAAAACCAATGGGAGAAGCCAGACTTGTGTGACATTTGCATGATTCACTTAACAACTGCAGTGAGATTCTGAACTGGGACCAAAAGGTTGTAAAATGGAGCAAAACTCACTTAACAACTGTTGTGGTTTGCAACAGAAATATTGGGCTCAACTGCTGTCATAAGTCGAGCTGTATTACAAATTCTGGTCTAGATCTGTAGGATTGCGGCTGTGGTTGTTATTCAGCTTGATTACATGCCATCAACTGGTCATAAAAAATGCCAAATTATAATCAGTTGGTTTTAAAGATCCAACAAAACGTCAAGCAAATAGTTCTTTGAGATCACGATCTGTATAACTATTTTTTTATTATGATAATTTATATCATTATATCAGGTTTCTCCAGGAATGGAAATCTGGATGAACTAATGTTACACTGACTTATCTATTTTTATCAGCTCTCAAAGGAAAGAATAGAACCATCGCTCCTTGCTTAAATCATATTGCATAAGTTATGATACTTGAGTTGTACCTAAATTTTTAGGTCAGAGGTAACCTTGTTGAGGGATTATGTTACATTCTGGAAAAAAAACTCAACTCACAATTCAAAAGGAATTGTGCAAAACACTCCAAGTTTGCCCTCTTCAAAATACCTTCCAAGTGGCCAAAACAAATAGTTTTCCTTCCAAACAGCTGTTTGGCTCTCAATGGAATGGAATGGAATGGAATGGAATGGAATGGAATGGAATGGAATGGAATAGAATAGAATAGAATAGAATAGAATAGAATAGAATAGAATAGAATAGAATAGAACAGAACAGAATAGAATAGAATAGAATTATTTATTGGCGAAGTATGACTTGACACACAAAGAATTTGTCTTGGTGCAAATGCTCTTAGTGTACATAAAAGAAAAGATACATTCGTTAAGAATCATAAGGTACAACACTTAATAGTCATAGAATACAATAAGTAATCAAATCATACTAGGAAACAGTCATATAAATCATTAGGATACAAGCGACAAAGTTATAGTCATACAGTCACAAGTGGGAGGGGATGGTGATAAGGAGTGATGAGAACAGAGGTGATATTCAGCAGGTTCTGAACAGTTCTGGAGAACCGGTAGTGGAAATTTTGAGTAGTTTGGAGAACCAGCAAATACCACCTCTGACTAGAGATTTTGCAGTATCCTTCCCCTGCCACGCTCACCAAGCCAAACCCACAGAACCAGTAGTAAAAAAAATTGAATCCCACTACTGGATGAGAAGATTGATAGTAATAGTAATGCAGACTTTGTAAATAGTTGGACAGTGTTGAGGGAATTATATATTTAGCAGAGTGATGGAGTTAGGGGACACATTTTGAAGGTAGGAGTTGAAACAGTTTATGTCCAGGATGTGAGGGGTCTGTAGATACTTTCACAGCCCTCTTTTTGACTTGTGCAGTATATAGGTCCTCAATTGAAGGCAGGTGGGTAGTAATTGTTTTTTCTGCAGTCCTAATTATCCTCTGAAGTCTGTGTCTGTCCTGTTGGGTTGCAGAACCAAACCAGACAGTTATAGAGGAGCAGATGATAGACTCAATAATTCCTCTGTAGAACTGTACCAGCAGCTCCTTGGGCAGTTTGAGCTTTCTGAGTTGGCGCAGAAAGAACATTCTTTGTTGTGCTTTTTTGATGACGTTTTTGATGTTAGGTGTCCATTTTAGGTCAGTAGAGTATTTCAAAACCAACACAGTTTGCATATTGTTGCAGTACATTACATTCTACTACAAATTGAGTCAAATCACAGCTATACGAGAGAAGTTGTGCAAACTGTATTTATATAGTGTCACGTTGCAGGTATCCCATTGTGAGAACATATCCCAATGCCAATGTTTAGAAAATCAAGTTTTTCTAGAAGCACCGGTTCATGTAACTAAAGCTACAAGCTGCGCTTAGCGAAGGAAATATTCTGAAGATGTGCAATATTAACAAGGAACACAGCAGTGCTAATCCTCTGTTGTAAGCAGTAAATAAAATATGAGCGGTTGGCACATTTTTGCTCAAGAGCAGCATAATAGAGCTCTTGTACTGCATTAGGATCTCAGAACAAACATTGTTTCTCTTTCCATAAATTCTTGAAATTTCCTCCCATCGCTGACCAAAATAAAAACTGACATTATTGTTCCTAACAAAATACCACTAGTTCAAAACAACCTATGTCATGACGTGGTTAGAACTTGGTTGATAATTGTAGACTCTCTCAAATCAAGGCTAACTCCTAGGGAAAACATGGTCACAATTACTGTACAAAGTGCTTTTGCAACAGGTGTTCCTCCAATTATGACAACATTTGGAATTGGAATTTTGATCGTAAGTCATTACAGTCGTAGTTTAAGACACAATGTGACTAGATCAGACCAACACCAAAGGATATTTGGTCAGGCGTATGCATAGGAATCTACTCAACTAAAGATTAGCACTATTTTGGTGCTATATAAGGGCCGATGGAATTCAAGAGTGGTTAGACTTAGTCTATTTGTGGCTACGTAGAGATTCCAGGCTGATTCCTCTTTTGACTCCTCCCACAGTTCTGCCACTCCTTCTCCTACGGCATGTGTGTCAAACTGGCGGCCCGTGAGCCAGATACGGCCCGTTAGGCCACGCCCACCCCAGCTCCGCAAAGGAGGAAAAACATTGAGTTATGTCACATGAGGGCAATGTGACACCGCAAGTTTGATACCCGTGTCCTACAGGCATACACAACTGGCAAAAAAATCAGGGGCACACATAATTTTAGGGGAAAAGAGGGCAACCTCAGACTGGTTGCAAGTCTTATTTAATCCAAATTTCCCCAGTCTAGTGGCCCCTAGTTGTCTTAAGATTTCAACTCCCATTTTCCCTAGTCTACCACCGAACACTGATTTTCTCCGCAAATCTACATGCAACTTTGCACACTCTCAAGAGAGTGTGCACAACTCATGACCTTCTACTCATCTTACATGGCTGTGTCACAGCCATGCAGCAGAAAGAATGAATCAGTAATCCATCCAGAGCTTCTTCAAACATTTTACTTAGAGACTGCTCACTTACCTCTAGAGGCCAGTTGGTCAAAATGCAGGCATATGCAGGCATTTAATCTAAGATCAAAACAATAAATCAGACAGGTCTCTATGTAAAGCAGGAGCATCCAACCCTGGCAACTTTAAGACTTATGGACGTCAACTCTCAGAATTTTCCAGCTAGCCATGAATTCTGGGAGTTGAAGTCCACAAGTCTTAAACTTGCTAAGGTTGGACACCCCTGATGTAAAGAATTGAATTCAATAACAATAGAGCTGGAAGATACCTTAGAAGTCTTCTAGTCCAACCCACTGCTCAAGCAGGAGATCCTATATCTTTTCAGATAAGTGGCTCTCCAATCTCTTCTTAAAGTCCTCCAGTGATGAAGCACCCACAAATTCTGAAAGCAAAGCTGTTCCACTGGTTGATTGTCCTCACTGTTAGGAAGTTTCTTCTCAATTCCAAGTTGTTTCTCTCCTTGATTAGTTTCCATCCATTGTTTCTTGTCTTGCCTTCTGGTGTTTTGGAGAATAATTTGACTCCCTCTTCTTTGTGGCAGCCCCTCAAATACTGAAATATTGCTATCATGTCACCCCTAATCCTTCTCTTCTCTAGACTGGCCATATCCAGTTCCTGCAACCGTTCTTTATACGTTTTAGTCGTATTGTAGGAAGTTAGCACCCACCCCTCTCCTAGAAGAATTGAAATAGCCTAGGAAATATTAAAAAGGCAGAATCTTTCTCCTGAAAAGAGTAGTCACTCAAGAAGCAGAAACTCACCCCAGAAACGGAATCTCACCCCCACCTTTGTTAATGGGTGGGCCATTAAGGCCTGGAAGACAGAATACATAAGAAGGAACTCCAGGTAAAAGCTATAGAAATTGCCAAAAGCCCTTTTAAGGGCATAATCACCCAGCAAGGCTAGACCAAGCCTGGAACTCAGGACAGCCTACAGAGTTGCCCCTGGGAGTCTGACAGCCAATGGGATTCATTTCTTGCACAGGAACAGGAAACATTAAGGTGGGGCCCAACAGAGGTTATATAAGAGTCTCTCAGCATCTGGATTTCCCTTTTTCTTGACCTCTTCTCACCTTGAAGGATATGATCATCCTTCCTTCTCACTCTGGAGCTCCAGGCCATGTGGTCTTGTACACCATTAAACTTTCCAAGCAGCCTCCATGTTTCTAGTGTCTTTTTCCCCACTTGGAACTGAACCCAGAAGGATAATTCTTTCAACAGTATTAAGACTAAATGGATGTTTTAGTCTCCAGGCCTTTAATCATCTTACTAGTTCCTCTTCTTTGCACTTTTTCCAAAGTCTCAACATCGTTTTTTTTGTAATGCGGTGACCAAAACTGGAGGCAGTATTCCAAGTGTGGTCTTACTAAGGATTTATAAAGCGGTACTAATACTTCACTAAGGATCAGGAGTTTCCAAAGTTTGGAATTGACTGGTGAGGAAGAGGAGGAACAGCTGGGTCCAGTGCCTGACTCGCAGATGCGCAGAAGGCAGAGGAGAGGAGAGCAGTGGAAATCCGTGGGCCGGTCCTTGGGACAGAAGAGCCACCGCTGTTACCAAAGCCCCATCCTAGCTCTAGGGATAAAAGGCAGGGGGAGGAGATGAATAGATATGGCAGACAACTATTCATCTTCTGGCCGGCCGGACTTGTTAGCCTGTATTGAGAGAGAAACTTTTTGCCAAGGCTACCGGCTCTCCTAATAAAGGAATCACTGATTTAAAATAGAGAGGGTTTGATGTGTTTGGGGAGATGGGTCAGAATAGAACGGGTCCCTGAGCTTCTGTTGGAAGAAGCAGCCTTCCGGGTTCAGTTTCAAATGGGGAAGATAGACGCTGGAAACATGGTGACTGCTTGGAAAGATGGTTTAATGGTGGACAAGATCACATGCCTTGGGTGAAGAAAGAAGGACTAATATGCTGAGAGTGCAATTGTTTCATACCCTCTGTTGGGATTTGAATTTGAGCTTGTATTCTGATTGGTTGTCAGACTCCCATGGGGTCATTCAGGGACAACTCTGTAGGCTGTCCTGAGTCCCAGGCTTGGTTGAGCCTTGCTGGATGATGATGTAATGAAAGGGCTTTGGGCAATTCTTATTATAGCTTTACCTGGTGATCTTTGTTATGTAAAATAGACTGGCCTAGGCCAGAGTAATGACCCATTAGCAAAGGTGGAGGGGGCGGGGGGGGGGAAGGCTGAGTTTCTATCTCTCTGAGTTTCTACTTTTCTTTTTAGGGGAAATATTCTGCTTTTTTAATCTATCCCAAAATATTTCATTTTCCTAGGAGAGGGGTGGGTTTAAACTTCCAACACTTCCCAAGGGTTTCTAACTACACGCACACCTGGGTTGCAACCTTTTTCTAAGCACATACGGGGATGCACACGTACCCCCTTATCCCAGGCACACTTGCCACTCCCCCAGTTAAGCAGACACAATGGCAAGCCTCATTTGGGCAGGCCAGCTGCTGGGAACGCAGCCTTGGCAAATCGCGTGCCCATATGCGCCCATAAAGTGCCTGAATGTGCCCCGCCCCCTCTTCCCTCCCAGCCATTATGCCATATCCGTCTTTTTCTTATGGGGGGACCAGCCGCGAGGTGAAAGGTGTAAATAAACTTCTCCAAGCATCAACGAAACCAAGGAAAGACAGGCTAGGAAAACACCTGATTTTTTTTTTTTTGGGGGGGGGGGGGGGGGGGGAGAAAAGCCAGAGCTAATGGGGCAGCCTACAGAGAAATCTGCTGGGTTTTTTTTTTTTTTGGCCTCCATCTGTCCACTCAGTGGCACACAAAGCATTTGCAGTAGGAGTAGAGAAGCTATTAAGTTATTAGCCAGATTCCTAGGGACATTTTAAATACCCCCCACCCCCAAAAAGGAAAAACACAGCCCGTGCACAAAGAATTCAAAAGGCTGGCTTGCTTCTGGCAGCAGCTCAGAACAAAAGAAGCTTTCAAAAGCCCCCCCCTCCCCGCACCTTCTCCTCCCCAAGGATACAGCCAGTAAACAATAAGGGAGAGCAAAACTTGGCCGCATAGGGAATAGAGGACACTCGGAGGGGAGCCTTCCACCATGTGGGGACAACACATACACCCCTTCCCTTCTGCTAATCCCTCTTTTCAAAATGCCAAAGGAGATTTGCATCAAAATAAGGGAGGGCAGCAGGCAAAAGATCTTGAAAAAGTCACATTGATCCCTGGGAGCAGCTGTTCAACCAGGGGATTGGATTCTTCCCTGCGCAAATAGGTCAGGAGGGGCCCCTGAAGGAAAGGCTTCCACGTGCCGTAACAGATGAAGGAAAGCCGTGGGGGGTTAATGCACAGCAAAACTAGGACCCTTAAGAAAGGAACTGGAAGGAACCAGCCTGAGAATGCTTTGGAAGGAAAAGATACTTAAAGAAAAATTTAAAAAGAGAGAGGGAGAGGGAAAGAAAGAAAGGGAGGAGGAAGAGGTAATGTAGAAATTAATAGAGGAGAATATTTGCAGGTCAGGGATGAATTGCATGTCGTTGGTGCTCTCTGAGTTGGTTCTTTGCCTGTAGACATTTCATTACCCAACCAAGTAACATCATCAGGGGCAAGGGAGTGTGGAGTTTCCTCGCCAAACAGTAGCTTTCCCTGCCTGTGTTGGTGGGTGTGTGGGTTTTCTCTTTGATTAGGATTTTTTTTTTTTTTGCTTGATTGTTTGTCTGGTATTAATCCCTGCTTATATGGGTGTAGGCTGTTGGAGAAGTTGTGTTCTGGTCTTTTTATTTCTTTCTTAGCTTTTATTTGGCTTTTTATTGTCTCTGATGATGTTACTTAGTTGTGTAATGAAACGTCTGCAAGAAAACAACCCAGCTCAGAGAGCACCGGGGAGCCTTCAATATAGAAATAGATCAATTCTTAGGCGTTGTAGTATTTTTCAACTGTCCAAGAATGTGAGTTCTCTATCTGGTGTGCTGGAGATTAAAAGGGAAAACAAACCACAATAAAAACAGTCCCAGATAAACCCAGCCGAGAGTAAAAATAATGCCATGTATAAAATCAAAGGAAAACCTTCCATGAGTGAACCAGGTAGAGATCTGAAGATGCTAAAAGCCCTCCTTGAAATGGTTAAAGGTGGTCCCTAAGAGCCTCCCACCCATCTGTCCCCATGGCAATGCATACAAACCTGCCCCTGCCCCTTAGCTGACTTGTCCCTGCCTACCAGAACCCACATCTTCCAAACAATGGTTAAATGAAGGCATTAAGTGAGGGTGGCCCATACTGGATGTATGAACCAATCCATGGGTGAATTCATGTATCATCCAAGCCAAATATTCTACGCTGCCACTTACGTATAACATTCCAAAACTGTTCTGACCCAGGCTTCGTAAACCGTAATTATCCACAAACTTGTTTTAAAAACAAAACCTATTCTACTGCAATGCTGGGAATTGTTTTCATTCCCAGACAGAACTAATCTCAAACAGTCCCCCAAGATAAGCACACACCTTTCAGTTCTGTGAAGTTCTGCCAGAAACAGAAGTATCCAATGAACTAGAAAAAAAACCAACCAAAGTCCAAGAAAAACCAACTGAACTACAAAAGAGCTTCGAGGAGGACTCGGAACCGATCAAACTACTTTGCTTCCTGCAAAGATTTCATCATCTTGGCCTGGCTTTTATCCCTTATGGGAGGGGCAATCACTTCCCAGCCTTACTCCTGAGTCGCCCCTTTTGTTTCAGCTGCTCTCGCCTTCTAGCAGCTCTGTGCACATGCATACTGGGAACAGGCTCCCCTCGGTCCTCTGCCTCGCTGGCTGCCAGATTCCGAAGGCTCCAAAATCAGCACCCCACTCCCAGATGGTCCTGGCCCCATCTCTGCATCGGACACAGGACCCTCGTCTGAGTCCTCTCCAGGCTTCTGGACTGGTCCCTCTTCTTCCCCACTGTCCGATTCCGCTGCCGTCTGCACCGGCTGCTGGCGAACCACAACACAAACCAGTTAATACAGGTAGTCCTTGACTTACGACCACAATTGAGCCCAACATTTGTGTTGTTAAGTGAGTCTCTTGCCCCATTTTGCGACTTTTCTTAACACATTTGTTAAGCGAATCCCTGCCATCGTTGAATTAGTTTAACACAGTTGTTAAGTGAACCTGGTTTCCCCATTGAATCCGCTTGTCGGAAGGTCGCAAAAGGGGATCTCATGACCCTGGGACATTGCCACCGTCATAAATATGCATCATGGGGATGCTGCAACGGTCATAAGTGTGAAAAATGGTCATAGGTGCCACTTTTGTCAGTGCCATGGTAACTTTGAGTGGTCACTAAACGAACGTAAGTCGAGGACTTCCTGTAGAATGTGTCAGGGTTTTTTCAATGATGATGGTTGTATCTCGTTTATTCACCATGGTTGGTTACTGTGAGGACTGCACCATGCTTCATTTGAAATAGACCAATGTTTCCCAACCTTGGTGACCTTTACGATGTGCGGACTTCAACTCCCAGAATTCCTGGGCTAGCCATCCTGGCTCAGGAATTCCGGGGGGTTGAAGTCCACAGGTCATGAAGTTGCCATAATTGCTGAGGACTTACATATAGCACTATCATCCTCCAAAAACCCTGGAAAAATTCAGCCAGCTATTTATTTTGTTACAAAGGAAAAGCTCAGGTGATTTATGGACTGAATTAATTGGAAAGGCATACACAATAGATCTGAGAATAGCCAAAGCCAAGCAAGACATGCTCTAACTCATGGGGTGCGTAGCCATCTGAGGCCGGTGTGTTACCAACTCATTATTTATGACCAAGCAGCTGGCAAGGAAGCCCATTTCAAACAATAGCCCATCTTGAAGCAAAGGCACGAGCTTCACATCTGCATTTTCTGCCTATTATCTCCATTTGGATCCCTGATGTTGACTTTATTTGATTCCTTCTTTGAACCCAAAGTGGAAAGATTTCTAAGGGGTTGAGAACTCAGGTTACCCTAAACAGTAGCTTGTTTTAACTAGTCTCCATAGTAGATATTATTGGCAGGTTAGGGCTGAACTGATGATGTCACCTAGTTTGGTAATGAAAGGTCTGCAAGAAAACCACGAAGCTCAGAGAGCACCAAGGACCACAGAGTTTAACTCGTCTGTTGACTAAAGTTGTCTGCATTTATACAAGATGCTAAACCAAACAAATCAACTACAGTATATTCTACCATGTGTGAAGCCAGCTTGTGCATCTAAGCCAAGGGTCTTCAAACTTGGCAAGTTTAAGACTTGTGAACTTCAACTCCCAGAATTCCTGAGCTAACATGACTGGAGGAGGAATTCTGGGAGTTGAAGTCCACAAGTCTTAAAGCTGTCAAGTTTGAAGACCTCTGATCTAAGCAGAAGTAAATCCCGCAAAATTAACAAGAACACTTCCAATATCTGGTAGAGGCAGAGATTTTTCTCTCTCTGGGCACACTGAGAATATATCTGCTGAATGAAACTCTGCATTGGTGACAGGAAGGGCATCCGGCCATTAAAACACTCTACTAGCTCCATTCAGTTGGCCAGACTCCACACCGCAAGGGATTATGGGGTCGTTAAATGAAGATGATGATCAGCTGAATGATAATATTTTATTGTCCTTTTTTGGTGAACACATTGGCATACATTAAATGCTCTGTAAGGAATGAACTACTGCTAATCAAAGCTACTGTCGAGCTAATATGCAGAATATGCCTCACAGCAAGTCAGCTGGCCATGTCACCTTATCTCTGCTGCTGCGGGATCTGTATTTCTGCTTGTGTGCTGGCCGATGGCTTTGGAATGACTCAGTAGAGCTGAGGATGGATTCTGCAACAACTGCAAGGCTGCTGGAACTGGCTCTTTATTGATGTGGTGCATATTGTTAAAGTGGGTTAGGGCACATATAGGTGGTCATTAGGACTTAGGTTAAAACATGGTGAAGGTGGCACCAGGTGGGGATCAGGTAGTGATCAGTTAGTCAGAATAGGGCAGGGATGTAGACATGTTATAGGGTTAATAGCATTTAGGGATAATGGGTTAGGTGTGGCCAGAATTAGAACTGCATATAGGTCTGGGTGTGGTGGGGTGTGTCTCATGATAATGATGATAAAAGGAAAGGGAACAAACTCAAACCCAACTCTAACCTTGCCTTACTCAAAGACTGGCTGAGAGCTACTTAAAACTCTGGTTTGCTTTTCAAAGGTCTGCCTCAGAGGCCTGATTCCCCTGAAATCCCTCATTTTAGCCAGAAGATGAGCAATTCATGCTAATTCAATTTTTTTTAAAAAAAACCCTGTTCATTCTTAGCTTGGCATTAGGTGTAAAGAATGTCACTGCTCCCATCACTAATTAAATGATCGTACGTGGCCAGATTTTAAAGATCCTTATTAAGAAGGGGAGTGGTAGATTTTTAAGAGCCTACTTCTTTAAAATATTTTTTAAATGTTAATTTTTTTTTAAGCTGGAGAACTATTCTATAGATCAGCAGCCCTCAAAGCTTTGGGCACCAGGGAGGGGCTTCCACAGAGAGGAAGGGGTCAAGCTATTTTTCAAAGCACCTGATAGCCAGGCAAGGAATAATGAATGGAAACTGATCAAGGAGAGATTCAACCTGGAAATAAGGAGGAATTTCCTGACAGTGAGTACAATCAACCCACGGAACAGAAGTTACCTTCGGAACTTGTGGGAGCTTCATCACTGGAGGCTTTCAAGGAGAGATTGGACTGCCTTCTGTGAGAAATGGTGTAGAGTCTCCTGCTTGGGTGGGGGGGTTGGACTAGATGACCTACAAGGTCCCTTCCAACTCTGTCAATCTAATCTAATTTTCTGGAATTGACTGGTTCTGTGGAGCGAGTTTTTTCCGTGGACCGGAGGGGACGTGGTTTCATGTGCTGCCTGCATGCCACGGATGGGTTTTGCTTATTTGCGTGGACCAGTTTCTGGCATGCATGGCTCACTGCTGCTCCACAGACTGGGGGTTGAAGACCCCTGCTATAGATTTCTTGCTGGACAACATACAGGCTGCTGAGCTCTCCTTTTCTCATCCCCATTAATTCTGCCTTAAAAAACAGACTCAAAGAAATATTTTAAAGATGTATTGTAGTCAAACCTTTGCAACAATCCAGTTGAAATTTTGCAGGATTAGTGGCAGCCTATAAGGTGTTTGCCTTCCCTATCATTTTCACCCCATTCTGCCAATCCCCCTCCCCCCAAAAAATGAAACCCTTGAAAGCATTCTGACATATTCCCTTCAGAGCTTATTCTTGAATCTTCCATTAAACTGGATCAATTCGACTCTAATCCTACCACCTCTGAATAGCCGAATTGAAACAAATCCTAGCTGACTTGCACAACACTGTGATCCGTCTCGTCTTCTGGCAGGACCTGGCAATACTAGGCATGTGCATCTTATGTAAGTGGGGAGCACCCCAAGTCAGAGAAAAAGCACCCCAAAAGAGGGGGAGGAGTCCTAAAGGAAGAGATACTGGAGCAGGAAGCAAAAAGTATCTGGCTTTCTGTATTCTCTTGCAAAGAACAAAAGTGGCAATTTCAATTTTGGGCTGTGTCTGCTCCTTTGCTAAGATAAAACTTCCGTTTTGCTTTTTTACAAAAAAATAAAATAAAATAGGAAAACAAGGATGAAAATGCAAACATTGCATCATGTCAATCCGAGGCTCTCCAAACTTGGCAACTTTTAAGATTTGTGGACTTCAACTCCCAGAATTCCCTAGGAGTTGAAGTCCACAAGTCTTAAAAAGTTGCCGAGTTTGGAGAGCCCCGATGTAAATAATCAAAAACTCTCAAAATACACATGCCCTGGGTACCCACAGCCATAACTCTTATGGGTTTGGTGAATCTGTATCCTCATGATATTTCTGTAGGTTAGTGAAAAGCAATGTAGTGAAAAGCAATCTTAGCTGCACTAAGATAGCATGAAGATTCAAGGAGTTTAGGAATGAAAGAAAGAAAATGTACCAAGTTTATTTATCTAATTTATACCCCACCTTTATTATTTTGATAAAGAACTCAAGGCCATGAACATGCTTAATACTCCTTCCTCCTCATGCATGTAGTCCTTGACTTGCAACAGTTCAATTAGGGATTGATCCAAGTTACAACCACACTGAAAAAAGTGACTTAGGACTGTTTTTTGCACTTAACAACTGTTGCAACATCAAAATTCAGACGCTTGGCAAGTGACTCATATTAATGACGGTTGTAGTGTTCCTGGATGATGTGTTCCCCTTTTGTGACCTTCTGACAAGCAACGTCAATAAGGAAGCCCAGATTCACTTAACAACCGTGTTGCTAACTTAACAACCGCAGGGATTCATTTAACCACTGTGACAGGCAAGGTTGTAAAATGAGGCACTTAACAGTGGTCTCACTTAGCAACAGAAATTTTGGGCTCAATTGTGGTCGTAAGCAGGGGTGGGATTCAAAAATTTCAGCAATGGGTTCTCTGGCTGGTTGCTGGGTGGGAGTGGCCATGGTGGGCGTGGCCTGGCCAGCCTCCTGCACTGTGGGGGGGGAGGCGTTTTTCCCCTCCCCAGACTCCAAAGGCTTTCTTTGAGCCTCCAGGAGGGCAAAAACGGCCTCCATGGGCTCCGAAGGCTCTCTGGAAGTTGGAAATGGGCCCATTTCCGGCCTTCCCCAACTTCCGGGAGGCCTGGTTTTCGCCTTCCCCGAGCCTCCATGCACGCCTTGCATTTACCTGCATCCAGGAGTGGGATTCAATTTTTTTAACAACCAGTTCTGTGGGCGTAGCTTAGTTGGTGGTCATGTGACTAGGTGGACATGGCTTGGTGGTCATGTTATTGGCTGGGCATAGCCAACTCAATATCATCGAGGCACGCATCTACTCGCCTGGCCTCTCATGACTGGGGATGCTGCAACAGTCGTAAGTGTGAAAAAAGGGTCATAAGTCACTTTTTTCATGCCATTGTAACTTTGAATGGTCACTCCACACACAAGCAAAGTACCAGCAAAGGTGGGGGAAAAAAACTCCAGAGAAGTTTCTGAGATAGGAAGTCTACTCCTGCTAAGAATGTAATAAGGGTTAAGAGAGGCAGTTTCTGTAAGCAACATCAGAATGTTTCCTTCCTGCCTTCCTTACAGGATTAGGTCAGTCATTTCTTCTAACAACCGGTTCTCCGAACTGCTTAGAATGTTAACAACCGCTTCTAGCGAATAGATGCGAACCTGTAGAATCCCACCCCTGCCTGCATCCAAAATGGGCTGCGTAGGGACTCCTGGGAGGGGAGGGGTGGGCGGGGCCAGCCAGGAGTGGGATTTGAGGGTTCTCCAAACTGTGCAGAATCTTAGCTAGGGGTTCTCCCAAACCCCTGCAAACCCCCAGCAGCCCAGCCCTGAGTGATCTGTGTACTCCTCAAGGAGTGATCTGTGTACTCCTTCCTTCTCCTATTCTAGAGTTCCATGTTCAGTGAAATCTCTTCTGATTACACCAATGCTAATCCCTTCCAGTGGAACTTGGCCAAAAGGAAGGGATGGAGCGAAGGAAAAAGAATGAACTGTACACCGAGATTCTTCGGCAGCTGGGTTAGTTCAGCAATTCTCATGTTGCAACAGAAGGTGGAACTCTAGATGCCAAACTCTCGGCTCAAAGCTTCAGTCTTGCAAACAATCGGGCTTATAAAGCCGACAGATTTAAAGGAGGGTGTTGCATGGGCACCGAAGAAACCCAGAAAAAGAAAACAAGCGATTGGGCTCTCTGTTTAAGAAAGAGATGCCCCACGCTATTGGTGAAGAAGCGGAAGATTTTTTTAAAGATGAGTAAGAAGAGCTTTAACTTTTAACCTGCTTATTCAGCCCCGTTTCCAACATGCACACCCACACGTTTCAAGGGCTCCCTGGAAAACAAAGATTCCTCGCGCCACGCACAGACCTGAGTCACTCTTGCAAAAAAAGATCTTGCTCTCTTGACTATTTCGGAATTTAAACTCACAAGTTAAAAAGTCTCCCCGACTGCAATCTTGCCTTCTAACCCAGAACGCAATGCAGACATTTTCATTATTTCATTATCTGCCAGGAACAGTTCCTTCCGTCCTACTAATAAATCCCTCTATCAACTGGCAGCTTCCTTCTCTGAGCAACAAATCCAATCCAGATCAGTAAAACAGAATGAGACCCAGCGACGGATGCTTTTGTCTTATCTAATGGCGCAAGACTGCAAGGCAGGAGAAAAATGAGAGAAAAGCAGGGCTGTCAGCTCTCAATGAAAAATGGCCTCTTCCAAGCTTTCCTCTCTGCCCCTCCATGTCACAACCAAACATACCAAGTTGCCACTCATTCCGTGCCCAAGATATACAACCTGACCTAAATCCATCAAACTATGATCAGTTGGACGTGGAGTTTGGCTCTCTTCTGAAAGAAACCCTTTGCCACTTCTGATTTCTCTTGGGTTTTTTTTTTCAACCAACGAAAACATGGATTTTTGCACAATTCACCGTGCCCTGGGATAAGAGTGCCATCTCTCTTTGACAGCCCGACAAAGATGGTTGTGTAAGCTCTGCTGGAAAATACAAACTGTTTTTTTATCTTTTCTGCAGTAGTTTGACAGTGTCAGGAACAATATGATATTCTAGGGCCGTGATGGTCAACCTTTCTATAAAGGTATAAAGCCTCTGTGGAAAGCATTCTGACATACTGTCTGGGTGTGTGGTATGCAGGTTCCTCAGCTGAGGACAGGAAAACCGTACAGAGGGTGATAAATACAGCTCTAAAGATCATTGGTTGCCCTCTGCCTTCCCTGGAAGACTTAGCCAGGTCCCGCTGCCAAAGCCGAATCAAGGCCATCATAGAAGATCCCTCACGTCCTGGCAATTATCTTTTTGACCTGCTGCCGTCTGGACAGCGCTTTAGGTCAATTAAATCCCACACCACTAGATTAACAAATAGTTTCTTTCCCTGGGCCATCCGTGCTGCAAATAAATATAAGTTGCTACCATATTAAGATGTGAAAAGATGTGAAACCGCAATACCTCATTCAGATGTATAATAACATATTACAGTACAATCCATCTCTTACGTATTACACTTGGCAAAGCGTCACAGTCAGTGTTGGATGTATATTTTGTGTATATTCGTAGATATTGCACTCTCAAATTGCAAATGGAGGCGTGGGTACTCTACTTTTCTTATTTTATTTTTAAGTCCTTTAGTTTTATTGTATTGCAAACAGTTGCTGGGGTGCATCCAAAGTTTCGTTGTACTTGTACATTGACAATGAAGTTCTTCTATTCTATTCTATTCTATTCTATTCTATTCTACTCTACTCTAAGTGGCACGCAGAGCCATCTCTCTGGGTGCGCCAACCAATGCCCGTTGCTCTTCTGGATTCCGGCATGTGCATGCACGCCGGCCAGCTGGTCTTTGCATGCGCAGGAGCACCGGAAACCAGAAGAGCAGCTCCCCTGGCATGCATGTGCATGGCGGCCAGCTGGTCTTCATGTGCGTGGGAGTGCCGGAAACCGGAAGAGCAGTTCCTCAGAGCGCATGCGTACACCGGCCAGCTGGTCTTTGCATGCAACATGCGCATTAGAAACCGGAAGACCAAGTGGCCGGCGTGCATGTGCATTCCAGGAAGCTAAACTTCCAGTTTCCGTCATGCGGCAGGGAGCTGCTCCTTTGGTTTCCGCCATGCGTGCCCATGCACGTACCCTCCCGTTTCAGCATTTGGTGCCGAAAAGGTTAGCCACCACTGTTCTAGGGAAGCGATTTGAAATCGACAACATAGAAAAGCGTGCCAAAGAAGTAACTTGAATTCCTAGCGGCCTATCTGATGTGAGAATCCCTCCTTCCTTAGAAAGCGGGATTGTTTTTTAAATAAATAAATTTAAAAAATGCCCTACGAGCGTTTCCTCATGACAGATGTATAGTCACTACGGGGGTTTTTTTTTCAACCTTCTCAGCATGCTGACTGGGGAATTCTGGGAGTTGAAGTCCGCACATCTTAAAAAGAGTGACAGATACAGCACTGTGATAAATGGGAATGGCGGAAGCGGCAGCTGCAACCTGGAAAATCCTGGTAGAAGAAGTAGGAAGGGGAATTCTCGCCATGCAGGTGGCTCTAGGTATCTTACTAGGAGACATGAATCAAAGCCTGACATTTTTAAGGCCTGCATCTTAACGCACTGCAGTACAAGCTGAAGTCCCTGCTTTCTGCGGAATCTGTGGTGCACATCAAATGAGTTAGCATTCAGATGCCATTTCAATCACCCCACATTTATTTGTCTGCTGATTTCTGAAGAATAAGAGGGATTTTGCCCTCAGTATCGTTTGCCTTGCGTTACCTATAAACAGGGGTGGGATTCAACTTTTTAACAACCAGTTCTGTGGGCGTGGCTTAGGTGGTGGGTGTGGCTTGGTGGTCATGTGACTGGGTGGACATGGCTTGATGGTCATGTTATTGGCTGGGTGTGGCCAACTCAATATCACTCACATTGAGGCACACGTCTCCTCGCCTGGCCTCTCGTGACTGTGGGGATGCTGCAACAGTCGTAAGCGTAAAAAATGGGTCATAAGTCACTTTTTTCAGGGCCATTGTAACTTTGAACGGTCACTCCACACAAGCAAAGTACCAGCAAAGGAGGGGAGAAAAACTCCAGAGATGTTCCTGAGACAGGAAGTCCAGTCCTGCCAAGAATGTAATAAGAGTTAAAGGAGAGGCAGTTTTTGTAAGCAACACCAGAATGTTTCCTTTCTGCCTTCCTTACAGGATTAGGCCAGGAATTTCTTCTAACAACCGGTTCTCCAAACTGCTTAGAATATTAACAACTGGTTCTAGCGAATAGGTGTGAACTGATAGAATCCCACCCCTGCCTATAAAGCAAGAAAGATGGGATAAAAATCTAATAGGTAAAAATAAGAATGTGGGTCTTTCAGTCTGTGGCTTTAGTGTGTCCGTGGGGTTCTTAGCTACTTCGTTAAAGCTCAATTTAATTTGTGCCTTTGCAACTCGTCCGAGAACTAGCTCCTGAAACTTCTTCCCACATATTCTCATTTCTACTAGCCCGTATAAATACAAAACCTTGTTATCTAACTCGTTTTAAAAAGCATGTTGTCTGTAATTAGGTTATTAGTACGAGAAGTATAGGGTCCTTGACTTATGACCACCAATTGAGCCCCAAATTTCTGCTGCTAAACGAGACAGTTGTTAAGTGACTTTTGCTCCATTTTACAATCTTTCTTGCTGCCATTGTTAAGCGAATCACTGCAGTTGTTAAGTTAGTAACACGGGGTGTGAAATGAATCTGACTTCCCCATTGACTTTGCTTGACAGAAGGATGCAAAAGGGGATCCTGAGATCCATCATAAATATGCAACAATTGGCAAGCATCTGAATTTTGTTCACCATGGGGATGGGGATGCTGCAACGGTCGTTAAGTGTGAAAAATGGCCATACGCCATGGTAACTTCGAACAGTCACTAAATGAACTGCTGTAACTCAAGGACTGCCTGTAATGCTAAATCACAATCTGGTTTGTTTGGGGCTCACTGTGAATCAGGCCACTAATCCTGGTTCAAAAAGTAACCACAGCTAAAACATGGCTTAAGGTCCCTAATGGATATAAAACAAAACAAAATAAAATAAAAATGTGAAGATTAAAATGAACTAATAATCAATTTGGAGATTTTCCCCTTATCGCATCCATTTCAATGCTTCCTTTTGCTCTCATCTTTTCTGAAACCAGCTTCTAAGGAAGAGAGAAATTTTAAGTCTTATAAGAACAGAAGTTGGATACGAAACTATGTGATCGGGCTTAATTTTGGGGGAGGAAAATAAGGAGAAAAAAAATTCTGCCTCTGCCTACCAGCATCCATCGGTATTCATCTGGCTAGCGTCCTGTCAGTGTGTGACAGAGTTGAAGGCTGTTTGGAAACGGAAACAGTATTTGCTGTGTGAGCAAGAAGGAGACAGCAAGCAGCCTGGGTGTGGCTTAGCTCAACTGCTCTGTACTAAAGCTGCTTGCTGCTGTGAAACTGAAACGGAAACTCCTCTCCTCTGCTTGTGTTTTGAATTTGGAAGAGATTTCTTTTCAGGTGGAGAGGGGGAGTAGAACTCCTTAGCATCAGAGCGTGTTAATAATAATATAGGACAGTTGTGGGATTCAAATTTTTTTATTACCGGTTCTGTGGGCGTGGCTTGGTGGGTGTGGCAGGGGAAGGATACTGTAAAATCTCCAGTCAAAGGTGGTATTTGCTGGTTCTCCAAACTACTCAAAATTTCGGCTACTGGTTCTCCAGAATTGGTCAGAACCTGCTGAATAACACCACCGATTATAGGAAATACTAATGCTCTGATGGTCATTTCAAAAACTCCTTTCTTAGCGAGCACCTAGAAGCCAAGAGGAACATACACAGCAAATTTCAAGTTTGTAGGCTTTAAGGTTCTGGAGATTTTGTGATGATGCGTGAGTGATATTTCGCTTTTAGATAGATAGATAGATAGATAGATAGATAGATAGATAGATAGATAGATAGATAGATAGATAGACAGACAGACAGACAGACAGACAGACAGACAGACAGACAGACAGACAGAAAATTAGATAGACAGACAGACGGACGGATAGATAGATAAAAGATAGATAACCCATGTGCTTGCAGAATGAACCCTTGGCTCATTTAAGCCCATGAGTCTATTCTCAAGTGGCCAAATGCACAAGGCAGCCTACTAGTTTACCAGCAGGTGAACTTCAGTGTCAGTCACACTGACCTCAAGGACAATAGCCATTGATCTCCATGACCTTTCTGAATCAGTCTACAGGTAACAACAGTAATAGCATCTAGACTATTAGAACCCTCTCTAAGTGGTTTTACAGAGTCAGCTTCTTGCCCCCAACAGTCTGCGTCCTCATTTTACCAACCTCGGAAGGATGGAAGGCTTGAAGCCAACCTTGAGCCAGTAAGGATCGAACCGCCAAATTGCAAGCAGCCGGCAGTCAGCAGAGGTAGCCTGCAGTACTGCACCCTGACCACGGTGCCACCACGGCTCTACCTGTGCCACCACGGCCCAAGTAGCCTTTTGCCTTACAACCACAATTGGGATCAGAACTTGCATTAGCAATAGCACTTAAGACTTATATACCGCTTCACAGTGCTTTTACTCTCTAAGAGGTTTACAGAGTCTGGATATTCCCTCAACAATCGGGGTCCTTGTTTCACCGACCTCAGAAGGATGGAAGGCTGAGCCAACCTTGAGCCTGTCAGAATCGAACTGCTGGCAGTGGGCAGAGTCAGCCTGCCATACTGCCTTTTCACTACTGGGGTTAGAAGGCAGAATGGCAGGCTGCCACCAGGATTCTCTAAGCAACGCGGTTATTAAGTACGTTTGTGCCTAATTTTACAACCTTTTCTCTTTTTTTGCTGGGGTTAAGTGAATTGCACAGCCATGAAGGACATCCTTGACCTTGTTTCTTGGAAGCTACCCAGGAAAGGGACTGTCATGTGACCCTGGGATGCTGCAAGCACCATAAATAAGTAAGGCTCTCCACAATCATTGCAACAAGCAGGTTTTTGAGCCTTGGTGGTGCAGGCTGTTAATCATCTAGCACTTAGTGCAAGCTGCCTGCAATTAGTGCAGGTTCGAATCCCACCAGGCTCAAGGTTGACTCAGCCTTCCATCCTCTCGGGGTAGATAAATTGAGGACCCAAGATTGTTGGGGGCAATAAGCTGACTTTGTAAAATGCCATTTGGGGGGGCCAAAAGCCCTAGTAAAAAGGCAGGCATATACAATGGAATGAAGGCTATTGCCAAGCACTTAGCATGGTGCTCCATAAACTGTAAGCCACCCTGAGTCTCCGGAGAAGGGCGGCATATAAATGTAAATAAAATAAATAAATACATGCTGGTTGCCCAGCACCCAACACGTGAATGTGGGGATGCTGCCATGGTCATAAGTGTGAGGACTGGTCATAGATCACTTTTTCATTTACTTGTTAAATGAATAGTTGTAAGTCGAGGGCTAGCTGTACCTCAAACACAAACATGCCTTGGAAAGATTAAGCCTATACCTCACTTTCCCTTAGAACAGAGGTCTCCAAACTTGGCAGCTTTAAGACTTGTGGACTTTAACTTCCAGAATTCTCCGGCCATTGAAGTCCACAAGTCTTAAAGTTGCCAAATTTGGGGACCCCTGCTATTAGAATAATAGATGCAATGAAAATCTCTGCGCTGTTAAATCAAAGCAAGCCTCACTGAGATCAAAGAGCCTCATTCACATATGAGGGTTACAGAGAGCTTAAATAGATAAAACAAGTGTGTACAGTAGGGGGGCCCCAACTTCTGGGCCGCAGCCTGTTTCTTTGAAACAGGTCGGCAGCAGAGATGAGCAAGCTACACACACACACACAAACACAAACGCAGGGCTGCCTAGCTTGAAACTGCTGGTGTACAGGACTTATTGAGTCATTCTGTACCAGCAAAAAACCCCAATAATACCACACCCCTGCCTGAAACACAAGGCTGCCATTTATTTATTTATTTGTTTATTTATTTCATATCTCACCTTTCATTATCTTTACGAATAATTCAAGGCAGCAAACATACTGAACACACCTTCCTCCTATTTTCACACACCGCCCACACACACACACACACACACACAATCAATCTCCAGGACATATTATACTGCAGGTATTGTCAGTCGCTGATCCTCAACGAGTCATAACACAATCTTTACCGACTTGATATCCTGCAGATGAGATATCAAAAGCAAATGAGATATCAAGATACCTGATATCACTCTGCAGGATTTTCATACTTGACATTCATTTTGGCTGGAAGGTTTTGTAGTAGCCAGAAGGACAGGCATCCACTCAAAGAGGTCTAATTTTTCCAGTCCGTATTTTAGTTGCCCTACTGACTGCAGTAGGAAGTCATGAGACTGAATATCTGCTCTTGGTGTACCCGGTCGTTTTCTATGACTAGATCCACACGTTCAGTTAAATCATCACCCTAAACCGTAATTTATTAATTGAATCACAATAGGTTGGGCTTGCTGACTTCAGGAATCTTTTGAGGTATATAAATATGACTTATGGACAACAGCATCTGAGCTAACCCATTGCAATGAGATGTAAAGGGTTTGTAAGAGTTAGAATATATTGTGCGACGCCAAAGCTGTCCATTAGCCTTCCAAAACCAGTTTGTGGTTTCCATATTGTAAGAACCTAATCATCATCATCATCATCATCCTAGCCATTGTCTATCCACTGCAAGATGAAGTTTCCAACCCATACAGTCTTGAGAGAATCCAGTCGATTATGGTTTAATCAACAATGATCTAAGACAAAGCAGACCCAAGAGTAATCTTCCTTGCAGTCACAACTAGCAAGCCCCATTGAATGCAACAAGACTTACTTCTGAGTAGTCTCAGAGAACTGCATTTTCCCTCTGAAATTAAACTCCCTGTTCTTTTTCCTAGCAATCTCCTTATTTCCAGGCACTACAACCCATAGGTGGGATATAAATATGCACTCAAATTTCAATGGAAGAGCAGGAATGCGTCACTGTGTAGCTGAGTTGTTACTTGTCTCCACCATGCTATGATCAAAACAAGGCACCGGCCCAACCTCCCTCCCTGTGAATTTCCAACATTCTCTCTGCCTTAGCTACCTTAGTTGTGCATCCCTCTGCATGTCAAATTTAAAGGACTTTGTCATACACAGACACAGGCATATTGTGGGACCCAAGCATCAAGGTTGGCAAAGAAAGCCAAAATAAGCCTATTAATCCATTCTTCGAGAAGAGAAGGCCAAAGACACACCCCGCAGTGGAAGGAAATACACCAGCCAGCCAAGACAACATTAAAATTGCTGTCTCTGCGGTTTCGTTTCTGATCTTGATAATTGGATCTTGTTTTGATTTCCCGCCATTTCCCTCAGCTCTTCTCCTGGGCAGCAGACAAGCAGAGAGTCACCAGCTCAAATGAAAAGGAAGCCATCTAATGAGAATCTATTAATATTGATTATCCTAAAAGTGTTACAGAATCAGATTTTTTGGGGGAGCAACTTAGCACTGTGGAAATCAGGCTTTCCTGCAGCCTGAAGTTCCCAAAATAATTACATTATTATCTAAAAGGCAAGGCATAAATAAGGACATTACGTTTAGCTTTAAATGTTATCTGATGACATTTCTGGAAGATCCTAGTAGTCAGACAATTCTAATCTCCATGATTATATTACTAGAAGTCAATCACCCAATTGGAATAATCAAGCTGCTCCTATGTAAGACCAGATCAAATTTTATTATTAAGCATCTTCAAGTTTATATTGACTTTGGCCCACACGTAATTTACCAGTTGGAAGTTATTCACTAACTTTTTACCCAAAACATACCTGATCAAGCTAAAAGCTCAGCAACTTTGTGCATCCCAAATTTCCCAGTTTTATTGGGGTTCAATGAAATTGGTTTTTAGCCTCTTGAATTACGGTAGAAAGACCCAAAGCATAGGGGGTTCAGCATATTGTGCGAGCTCATAAAATAGTCCAATTCAGTAACTAGAATCAGTCAATTGTGTTCATACAACCAGTAGATCTATCCATTCCTAGTTTCCAATAAAAACTTGAATCTGGGTGTTCTTGGTCCTTAACCACATCCTCACATTGTTCCTTTCTGCTCAAAACCTATTGGCTTTTGATATCCTTTCCCTGAACTGAGATTACCACAGCCAACACCATTAATGTACTTATCTAGGAATTATGGCCGAGAAGTCTGAAAAAACAGAGCTGTGGGTCAGCTGACTTAAAGAGAGTTTCAAAGTGTACAGTTGACTTAGTGATACACAGATAAGGTTTGTTTTAGCTTCTGCTTTCAACACTAATAACATAAGCAGCTAAAACATGCAGGTAACTTTTTTGGGGGGGGGGCGTGGGGTGGATAATTAGGCAGGGGAGCACAGCACAAATTCAGATAAACATGTAGTCCAACTATTGAATGAACCCATCTTTTGGGTTGTAACACACACTGAAGATTGTGAAGAAGCAAATAGGTAAGGTTACACAATGCACTAAGCCTACTAAAGCAGGGGTCTTCAACCTTGGCAAGTTTAAGACTTGTGGACTTCAACCCCCAGAATTCCTGAGCTAACATGACTGGAAGAGGAATTCTGGGAGTTGAAGTCCACAAGTCTTAAAGCGGTCAAGTTTGAAGACCCTGAGTTAACGCATAGCCAGGGAGGGAGGAATCCACTGGTCGCTTATTGCCCAACCCCCATACGTAGTGTCACAGTTTTAAACTGCAAGCTGAGGTGATGAAGAATTCATTCGTTCATTCATTCATGTGCGCCTTCCTAGCCTGCTTTTTTTAAAAAAATATTTTTGTTTCTATATCGCACGTGCCATTTTTATATTGAACAGTACGTTTTCTAGGTATCCAAAGTGTTTCAAATGAAAACATCATCATTATTATAATCATATCAACATACATATATTAGATAATATCGATCATTATTAAAAATAAAGAATACTATCTTCCATATAAGCATCAAGTATAGAACCATCAAAATCTTTACTAATCAGTTTCTTTTTCCTCATGTAGTCCTTATTTTCACATAAATCCACTCATCTTAACATCTGTAGCTATCCACTAGCCATTTGTAAAAAGATTCCCAGGTCATAAAATAATCCGAGTCTTCCCAGCATGGGAGTAAAAACCCTCCATCCCATGGCATTCTCCAATCTTGGATTTGTTTTGCAGACGTTTCATTACCCAACTAGGCAACACCATCCGCCCTACCAGGGAGGCGGTGCTGAACATACTCCTACTCCGCCAATCTCACTGCACATATATTGTACTCTGACAATAAAGGTTGGGATTGAATGGAATTGGGCTTTGGAGAGTTCACTTAGGTGGAGCTCTCACCTCACAAATCAGGAGGGTGCGAGTTCGATCCTAATATTTGGACTAGACTCTCCTGCTCGGGCAGGGGGTCGGACTAGATGACCTCCAAGGTCCCTTCCGACTCTTGTTATTCTAGGTCTAAATTCAGAAGAGCGAGCTCTTTACACACCACCTCCTGTCCCTCATCTCTCTCTCTCTCTCTCTCCCGGCCACCTTCCCCTCTCGGAAAGCCGCGCCGTGAGAAGCAGCCCCCCCAGACTCAAAAAGGAGGAAGGGGAAGGGGGGAACTTGGCTACCTTCCAACAGCAGCGCCTCCAAGGTCCCGCGGTGATCTTTGGGGCTTTAATCCGGCACTGGCTATTTACAGCAGCAGCAGGTTCGGAGTTCTCCGCCTCTCCGCGCAACACTTCAACCGCAGGCGGCGATGGCTTTGGCTCTAGCTCGTCAAAGCTTCCAAGCCCGGGACAGGTGAGCAAGAGATCCGCGCCCCGAAGCCTCCCACCAGCCCCGTTTGGAAGCCACAGAATCCCGGATCGCCGGAGAGAAAGCACGGCCGCGAGCCTTCTCGCTGAACCGCTTCGCCTAGCGACTTCAACAAGGAAAAGGCGACGCCGACCTTTACAAGCGCAGCCCGGGGGTCGTTCGCTCAAGTCCAAGCCGCCACCGCCGCCACGCACCTGGGCTCCGGGAGAGTGTAGAGGAGCGAGCAGCCCTCCGGAGCTGCGGAACGGCTGGATGCTGTGGCTGCGCTCACGAGAAACTTCCGTCCCCTTCCAGCCGAGCAGCAGCAGCACCGCCTCCCCGCCTGCCCGACCTCCGCTCGAATGAGCCCCTCGACCGCGTCTGGCTGGCACTAGTAGCGTCGACGCCCCCTCGCCTTGACTCCGCCCCTCCAGGATTCTCTCTCCCCCCTCCCCCAATCAACCAATCCCAGCCCTGGAATTGTCCACTTTGGGGTGGAGGGAGGGCGGGGCCGCAGCAGGAGAAGTTTACAGCGGAGGAGGGAGAGGTTGTGATGGGAGTTGCTTGTCCGGATCTTGACTTGCCCCACGAAGTAAGGAAGGTCGAATAAAAGTGGTAAGTGTCTTTTTTTCTTCTTCTTCTTCTGACGGGGCCAGGTCGCTTATTATTGTCCCCTCCTGCACTTTTGGGCCGCCAAATGTTGGCTAAACAGAATGAGAGAGTTAGAAGGGACCTTTGGAGGTCTTCTAGTCCAACCCCCTGTTCCGGCAGGAGACCCTATATCCAAATCAGGGGATCCCCAAACTTGGCAACTTTTAAGACTTGTGGACTTCAACTCCCAGAATTCTCCAGCTCAGTAGCTGGCTGGAGAATTCTGGGAGTTGAAGTCCACAAGTCATAAAAGTTGCCAAGTTTGGAGACCTCTGATCCAAAAAGCTTCCAGTGTTGGAGCATCCACAATTTCTGGAGGCAAGTCGTTCCACTGATTAATTGTTCTCACTGTCAGGAAATGTCTCACTTCCAGATTGCTTCTCTCCTTGATTAGTTTCCATTTG
Organism: Bungarus multicinctus; assembly: GCA_023653725.1. Classification (NCBI taxonomy): domain Eukaryota; kingdom Metazoa; phylum Chordata; class Lepidosauria; order Squamata; family Elapidae; genus Bungarus; species Bungarus multicinctus. The sequence goes on from CM042849.1 coordinate 12,243,098, forward strand.
TTGCTTCTTGTCCTGCCCTCAGGTGCTTTGAAGAATATCTTGACTCCCTCTTCTTAGTGGCAACCCCTAAGATATTGGAACACTGCTATCATGTCACCCCTGGTCCTTTTTTTCATTAAACTAGATATACCCAATTCTGGTTTACCAAAGGGGAAAAACGTTCTGATATGTCACATGAGGCTGCCATGACAACATGAGTTTGACACCCCTGTTCTAAGCTAACAGGACAATATTTCCATCAATTCAAATTGCACTCCTTCATGTTAGCCATAGAGAAGTAGTCTTCCATTGCTTCAGTGGAGAAGTCGTACGGCCTTCTCAGTCTAGCCTAGGGGTCTTGGTCTAAACTGATCATGTGACCACATGTGGTATAAAGTTCATCAAAGCCCCACACCTGTTTAATGAGCATTGTCATGCAAATGAAAAGGGGCGGAGCTTCAATCACATGCTTATGGCTGCCATCTTGACTTGGTTGACCAAACTTCCCTGCATACAAGTTGTTCCACTGGCTAATTGTCCTCACTGTCAGGAAATTTCTCCTTAGTTCTAAGTTGCTTCTCCTTGATTAGTTTCCATCTATTGCTTCTTGTCCTGCCTTCATGTAGTTTCGAGAATAGCTTGACTCCCTCTTCTTTGGGGCAGCCCCTCAAATATTGGAACAGTTATAATGTTACCGCTAGTCCTTTGTTTCATTGAACTTGACATTTTTATGTTGTAGCCTCCAGTCCCCTAATCTTCACTGCTGCTCTTTTCTGCACTCTTTCTTACCGCCTCGACATCTTTTTTAAATCATGGAGACCAAAACCGTATGCCGTATTCCAAGTGCGGTCTTAACCAAGGCGTGATAGAGTGGTATTAACATTTCTCGTGACGTGGGGTTTCCCTCCCGTGTTCCTTCTTGAGTCAACGTGTTGATACCATGTGGGCAAGATGCCTAGTTATAAAACCAAGAAATACGTTGGCACTTCAAACCTCTCCTGTGTGTTGATTGGCTTGACGGTTGTGCCCAGAAGTTGAGCAATTCTGTTTTGAGTGGGAATTCATTATCAGCTATTTAAGCAAAAAGGTCATTGAATCATTCCTTCTGGTGGGAAATGCCTACAGCTCTGGCATGATGTAGCTCCTATGATGTGGATTTATTCAGAACTGTCAACAGGCTAAGAGAGAGAGAACTTTCTTAAGAATTGCGGAGGAGAGAAAAATTATATTCTCAGTAGGACTGTTGGTGCTGAATCATATAGTAGGTGATTGATGTATAAATAGATTGTTAGTTGTGGTTGTATCACCAGCTGAGACAATAACCCATAATGGCTTCCGAGTGCTACACTTGCTAGAGGTAAGTGTACTGCAGGTTGTGATTACGTCACAACAATTTCCAGTCAAAATAGGATTTACTAAATTGGATTCATTCAATGAACCACAGACAATTGGGCCATTAGATGAACATGCTGTCCTAATTTAGCCATTATAATATGAGAAGCATCACTTATACTTCTTGTGAAGCCAGACAATGATAGTTTATTTAGTAAACTGGTTAAAAAACAAGACTTAGTGTGTTGGGAGAATACAGCCGTCATATTTTATGGGCATTCTCTGTTGAAAATGCTGTGTTTCCACATTGCTTTAAATCTTAACATTTAAAGATTGTTCAGTTTCTGGTTTAACTCTCTATTTGTAATACTTGCTAACTTATAATTAAAATGCAAGAGGCCCTCCACTTATGACTATTCATTTAAAGATTAACAGATAAACAGATAAACAGAGTCGAAAGGGACCTTGTAGGGTCATCTAGTCCAACCCCCTGCCCAAGCAGGAGACCTACACCATTTCTGACAGATGGCAGTCCAGTCTCTTCTTGAAAGCCTCTAGTGATGAAACTCTTACAACTTCTGGAGGCAACTTCTGTTCCATTGGTTGATTATTCTCCCTGTCAGGAAATTTCTCCTTATTTTCTAGGTTGGATCTCTCCTTGATCAGTTTCCATCCATTATTCCTTATCTGCCTACAGGTGCTTGGGAGAATAGATTAACCTCTTCCTCTCTGTGGCAGCCCCTCAAATATTGGAAGACTGCTATCATGTCTCCCCTGGTCCTTCTCTTCACTAGACTAGCCATGCCCAGTTCCTGTAACCATTCTTCATATGTTTTAGCCTCCAGTTCCCTAATCATCCTGGTTGCTCTTCTCTGCACTCTTTCTAGAGTCTCTACATATTTTTTAAAGTGCGGTGACCAAAACTGGATGCAGTACTCTAGGTGTGGTCTTACTAAGGCTTTATAGAGGGCTATTAGTACCTCCCTTGATCTTATCCCCGTTAATGCAGTTTAGGATTGCATTGGCTTTTTCAGCTGCCGCCACACACTTTTGGCTCATTGAATGAATCCAATGAATAAATTCAATGAAGTTTGAATTGAACTGAGTTGAATTCATTCATCTACAATGGTTGCAATATCCTGGGTCACGTAATTGCTGTTTGAGACCTTCCTTGCTGGCTCCCCACAGACAAAAGCCAATAGGGAAGCTGGATTAATGTAATGACTGCAGGGGTGCAATTCAAATTTTGTTAACAACTGGTTCTGTGGGTGTGGCCTAATTTGTGGCTGTGGCTTGGTGGTCATGTGACTGGGTGGGAGTGGCTTGCTGACTGGGCATGACTTGGTGGTCACATGACTGACTGGGCATGGTTTATATGTAAATACTGTAAATATTTATGTAAACATTGAATTTTTTATTTTTAAAAAAGAGCAACTTTTACCCAAAATCAGACAAAGCAGGCAGGTGGATTGAGTTGCTAGCAGAATCACAGATTCACTCCCAGATCTATCTTTCTGCAATCTTCTACCCGAGTCTGCACTGAAAAATAGAAGCCTCAGTCCTAAAGATGGTTCAGCTCTGCTTTTAGATTAGCTAGAAAGCAAGAAATCAAACGATTTTCTGCTTTCTAGCTAATCTGAATCTCCCAGCACAGCTGATAGTCAGAACAGTTGATGGTCGGGGGGGGGGGGGGAAGGAAAAACAGAAACTTACCAAAAATTAGGCGAAGGCACAAAGCAGGCAAGTTGGATGGCATACATGCCAAGTAAGAAGTGACTGGGTGGAGCGGAGCGGGACCAGCCAATGGAACGATTTGCCACTTCTCTGAACTGTGCAGAATCATAACGACCAGATAGAATCCCCCCCCCTGAGTGACTGCATGATTCACTTAACAGCCATGGCAAGATCATTGGGCACAACTTGCTCAACCACATAACTCAGCCACAGAGGTTCTGCTCTCAGTTGTAGTCAAAGACTACCTGTAATTGATTATTATACATCTTGTGACTGCCCTCTGTGATCCTCCCGGCTGGCATGTAGACAGGGGGAAGCCAGACTTGCTTAATGACTGCATGGTTCACTTAACAACTGCGGAGATTCGTTTAACCGTAGCAAAAAGTCATGAAATTGGGCATGATTCACTTAACAACCAGATCACTCAGCCACAGAAATGCTATTCCCGATTGTGGTCATAAGTCAAGGAACGTAAACCGAGCCAATTGTGCTTTTTGCAACAAACGACAGTTAAACAAAACATGAATTAAGGAAATATCCCGGACATAAAATATAGGAATGGCTGAACCAATATTGAAAATAATAAGCTACTGTCTTTATTCCCCATCTTCCAACCTACCAGAATGGGATCCTCTTATTATAAATGGCACCTGGAATATCCACCCAGACTGTTTAAATCAAGGGTTTCCAACCTTGGCAACTCCCTGGGAGTTGAAATCCACAAGTTTTAAAGTTGCCGAGGTTGGAGACCCCTGACTTAAATAGCTCTGGAAAAATAAAAGACAGAATAAAGACCCATCTGTGCATTCCAAAGACTGACATGTTTGAGGAAGCTGCTGAAGGTTTCAGTTTCCTTGCGGTTTCTTTGTAGAATGTCTTTGGTTTATTCAAACGCAAGAGGAGCAAATATGTTGTGGGGAATGCTTAGCCTTGGATCAAATGCCCAAAGGGAGCAACAACTGCTTTTGTTTTGGCATCTCCTGGCTTTCTTGAGTTTCCAAACAGGGAGACAGTTTAGTCTAGTGGCTAAAGCACCAGGAGACAGTGAGTTCTAGTCCCGCCTTAAGCATGAAAGCTAGATGAGTTGAGCTAGTCACCAAGTAACTGAATTCTAGTCCTGGCTTGGGCATGAAAGCTGACTGAATAAATTTGGACCAATCACCAGGAGATGGTGAGTTCTAGTCCCACTTTAGGCATAAAAGCTGGCTGGATAAATTTGGGTCAATTGCCAGGAGACGGTGAGTTCTAGTCTCGCTTTAGGCATGAAAGCCAGCTTGATGACTTTAGGCCAGTGACTTTCTCTCTCTCAGCCGAACCCATCTCATAGGGTTGTTGTTAGGGAAAATAGGAGGAAGGAATATTCAGTGCCTTGAGTTATTTATAAAAATAATAAAGGCAGGGAATAAACAAAGAAGCAAACAAATAACGTAATCACGGCCTTTCCTGGCCCTTCTTCCCGATTTAGCAAGAGTAATGGGTGAAGTTCTGGGTGCAGTAAAGTTGGCTCTGAAATGAAGAAACTCAAAAGGAGCTCTGGTAGAGATGCTCAGACCTAAAGGATGAGTTTGGAAATAATCTTCTCTCAATCTCACTCTTTCTGTGTGTGTGTACAGGAACAAGTAAATATTTGGCTCCTTCTCTGAGGGAGATAGGCAATACAGAAATGTGAAAAGTAAATAAATAAATTTGCCATGACTCATTTCAACACACGAAGAAGATCTTCGTTTGCAATCTGCCTCCACACACTTTTCTTTTTGCAGTGACTAAAGTCAAGATTCCTGTTTTTCTCTCTCTCTTGCATATTCGGCCTTTTGGAAATCAATGGCCCAGTGAATAGGTTCCTTGGGAGAAACTCTAATAAAGAGTAATAAACTCTAATAAAATGACTCTTTCGGATTCTATTTTAATGGATTACTTTAAACGAAGCCTCGGTCCATTTGGCCTCTCAAATTTTGAACTGTCCTTGAGGTGGGAAGGCAGGGATGAGAAAGATCAAATGATGGCACAACGTTGGTGTGAAAACTGTCCATTTTATGTGCACCACACTGCACACAAAAATAGAATAGGGTTTCGATGGCTCTCATTTTGATATTTTAGAAGTTGTCCATGTGGTGGAGTTATTTGGAGTCAAGTGGCATTTAGGACTGCAGAAAAAAACAATTACTACCCACCTGCCTTCAATCGAGGACCTGTATACTACACGAATCAAAAAGAGGGCTGTGAAAATATCTACAGACCCCCTCACATCCTGGACATAAACTGTTTCAACTTCTTCCCTCAAAACAACACTATAGAGCACTGCACACCAGAACCACTAGACACAAGGACAGTTTTTCCTGAACGCCATCACTCTGCTAAACAAATAATTCCCTCAACACTGTCCAACTATTAACAAAGTCTGCACTACTATTACTATCAATCTTTTCATCACTCCTTATCACCCATCTCCTCCCACTTGTGACTGTATGACTGACAATCTTTTGTTGCTTGTATCCAGGGATGGGATTCTACCAGTTCGCACCTATTCGCTAGAACTGGTTGTTAACATTCTAAGCAGTTCGGAGAACCGGTTGTTAGAAGAAATTACTGGCCTAATCTTGTAAGGAAAGCAAGAAGGAAACATTCTGGTGTTGCTTACAGAAATTGCCTCTCCGTTAATCTTTATTACATTCTTGGCAGGACTAGACTTCCTGTCTCAGGAACCTCTCTGGAGTTTTTTTCCCCTCCTTTGCTGGTAATTTGCTTGTGTGGAGTGACCATTCAAAGTTACAATGGCATTGAAAAAAGTGACTTATGACCATTTTTCACACTTACGACTGTTGCAGCATCCCCACAGTCATGAGGCCAAGCAAGGAGATGCGTGCTTCGATGTGAGTGATATTGAGTTGGCCACGCCCAGTCAATAACATGACCACCAAGCCACGCCCACCAGCTAAGCCACGCCTACAGAACCAGTTGTTAAAAATTTTGAATCCCACCCCTGCTTACAATTTATATTGACTGTTTCCTAGTATGATTTGATTGCTTATTGTAACCTATGACTATTATTAAGTGTTGTACTTTATGATTGGTGACTCTTGACGAATGTATCTTTTGTTTCATGTACACTGAGGGCTTATGCACCAAAGACAAATTTCTTGTGTGTCCAATCACACTTGGCCAATAAAGAATTCTGTTCTGTTCTGTTCCATTCCATTCCTATTCTATTTTATACATTTAATAAATTACGATTGTTATATTGTTTTGCTCTAGAAACAAGTCACTCACTCCCATTTTGAATGGAGCGGAAATAGTCTCAAGCAGAGTTATCCAAAATCATGTTTAGATTTTCATGGGCTCAAAGGGTTAGGGCAAGTTTGTTCCATATTACAGAACTAAGATCTAAGGAGGCAGATCGTAGACTAGATTAATCTCGAACTAAGCAGAGTACGGCCATCCATACATTCTAGGGTTGTAGATTATAGGTAGTCCTCAATTTATAACCGGTGGTTAGTCACCACTCAAAGTTACAAAGGCACTGAAAAATTCCCATTTTTCACACTTATAACCGTCGCGGCATCCCCGCAGTCACGTGATCGAAATTCAGACACTTGGCAACTGGTTCAGATTTATGACAATCACAGTGTCGTGTGACTGCCTTTTGGGACCTCCTGACAAGCAAAGCCAATGGGGAAGCCAGATTCGCTTAACGACCGAGTTTACCAACTGCAACGATTCACTTAACCATGGTGGCAAGAAAGGTCATAAAACGGGGCAAAAGAAACCCGCTTCGCTGTCTCGCTCAGCCACTGCAATCTTGGGCTCAGTTGTGGTCGTAAGTCAAGGACTTCCTGCTGTAGACAAGCTTAAGAATTCCCAAGCAGTCCGCTCATGTTGCTAGGAATGGACATATCCTTGAAGTCATCCACTTGGTTCAAAGGATTTGTTTTAAACCTCTGGATTTTCCCACCCCCCATAATTCCGTTTATCAGACTGTGAGTAGTGATGTCCGTCTCCTGCTTCCCTATCTCTTCCCAGCTATTGAGCAATGGAGGGATTTTTTTTCTTTTTTGGTCCTAGCCAAGGTCTACAGGAAGCATCCTGCGACACATTTCTCCAATCCTATCAGTGCGATTCAAGTTTTCGGCCTTGTAGTAGACAGACATCTCTGACAGGTGATTCAGAAGGTCGTCTGGAGTGCTTACTCATGCGTCCCAGGGCTTTGGTTTGGTGGGGTTATTTGGTGGCATTCCTTCGTCTCGGTTGTGCGCTCAGAAATGTGCAAGTAAGGCCAAGTGCCGTGGAAGTGAGGCTGATGTATACAACGGCTACAACGTCATACCCTGAAGCCTAGGAGATAACTCGGTCACTTCCAGGGTGCTGTCCTGGGAAAGTAATTATAGAGGATTAAAGCAATGCAGGCACAGACCTCGGAGGCTGAGAATGGAGAAGGCGTAGTAGAGAACAAGTTTCATCTTGCCTACATAACCTTCTGAAGAACAACCATTGGGAAGTTCAGCTGTGCTGTGTCTTCAAAGGCTTCCGTTTCCAAGACTGTTTAAAAGCCTTTCCGGACTCTAGAGCAGTTATTTTTCAACCTTGTCAATTTTCTTCTTTTTTTTTAATCGTTCAAATTTTTATTTGTTTTATTGTATAAAATACAAAGAACAGAAAATAAAATAGGAAATTAAGGGAGGGGAAAGGAGCAGGGGAAAGGGGGTGTGAGATACAAGGGGAGGAAAGAAAAAGAAAGAAAGAAAGAAAGAAAGAAAGAAAGAAAGAAAGAAAGAAAGAAAGAAAGAAAGAAAGAAAGAAAGAAAGAAAGAAAAGGGGGCATTGGCTTCCAACTCTTCTTAGCACAGCACAAAATAAAGACTCTCCATCCTCAACCTTTTGCTTTAGCACATTAATATATAACTAGCTATTTCTATAACAAAGCTAAAGTCAAAGTTACTTTTTTTCCCCATCGCAAGCACAAAATCCAGAAGTGATATCCACATGAAAATATATTTTCCTCTTTGAATAAAATAATCAATTTAACCATTCCTGCTTTAGCTGCTTTTTGGCAGTTTTCAAGCTATTGCTAGCTGGGGAAATCTGGGAATTGAAAACCACACATCTGAAAGTTGAGATTCCCCAAAATGTCATCCAAATATCTTGTGGGACAAAGTCTTGTCACTCCGAGTCCATGTGGACTAGGATCAGAGGTGGTATTCAACAGGTTCTGATCAGTTCTGGAGAATCAGTAGTGGAAATTTTGAATAGTTCAGAGAACTGGCAAATCCCACCTCTGACTGGCCCCGCCAACCCCATCTATTCTCTGCCTCCTGAGTCCCAGCTGATCGGCTGGGTCTTCTTTGGTTGCCCTGCACAGGAGAACAGAGCTGGAAAGCAGGTTGGTGGGATGGGGAAGGAATGGAGATTTTGCAGTATCCTTCCCTCAGGAGTGGGGAAGGAATGGGGATTTTGCAGTATCCTTCCCCTGCCACACCCACCAAGCCACACCACACCCACCAAGCCACGCCCATAGAACCGGTAGTAAAAACTTTTGAATCCCACCACTGGCAACAATATCTGTCACTCCGAACCCAAGTGGACTAGGATGATGGGGCTCATTGCTTTCTTTCAGAGTAAACCACTAAGAGAATAAACCACTAAGAGGACCAGTAAGAGGTGGTCCTCGACTTACGGCCACAATTGAGATCAAAATTCCTGTTGGCAAGTGGGATTTTGCCCTATTTGACGACTCTCCTTGCCACATTTGTTCAGAGAATCATTGCAATTGTTAAGTCAGTAACACAGTTATTAAGCGAAACTGGCTTCCTCGTTGATTTTGTTTATCAGAATTACAGTGTCACGTGACTCCAGGACACTGCAGTCGTCATAACTATGAGTCCGTTGCCAAGTGGCTGAATTTTGATCCCATGACCACGGGGATGCAAACCACAGTCGTCAGTGTGAATAATGGTCACAAGTCACTTTTTCCGGTGGCATTGTAACTTCAAACGGTCACTAAAGGAACTGTTGCAAGTTGAGGACTACCTGTGTTTAGGGAATTTCTACATTCCAGTTGCGATGGAAAAAAATCAGTATAAAAATAGTAAACGTGGATTCATTTATAGGAAGAATCCCCTGAAAAGGAGATTCAAATCATGTGGCATTGTCATGTGAGAAGTTTCTTCTTTTCAAAACTCCCCAGTTTCCTTTCCTTATCGTTTGGTTTTCTTGTAATTCTAAATGTTTGTGTGAAGGACATCTGAGAAAGACGCATGGATCCTAATTTCTCTTCCACCCCCGCTCTCTTCTAACTGGAGAAGTAAATCTCAGCTCTAGGTTGTAAAAATTTCCCTGTCCAAAAGAGGAAGAAGCAAAGTTCCTTGAAGACTTGTCTATTTCTCCCCTTTCAACTTCCACTTCCACTTTAATGTGTACTGAGAATAGCTTAAACATTATTTAGGAATCAGTGACTCAATACTTTCTGTGATTACTAATTATTGGCCTAAGAAGAGGGAGTGGGAGTGAATATAGCATTTACCAATAGCATTTAGGCTTAGTTCTTTAATAATATTCTCTGGGTGATTTACAAGGTAGGAGCATTATTTGCACATTGCACCCAACAATCTGAGTCCTCATTTTACCAATCTCGGAAGGATGGAATCATAGCATAATATAGTTGGAAGGGACCTTGGTGGTCTTCTAGTCCAACCCCTTACTCCAGCAGAAAACCCTATACCATTTCTATCCAGTCTCTTCTTAAAAACCTCCAGTGTTGGAGCATTTACAACTTCTGGAGGCAAGTCGCTGCACTGGTTAAATTCTTCTCGCTGTCAGGAAATTTCTCCTTAGTTCTAGGTTGCTCCTCTCCTTGACTATTTTCCATCCATTGCTTCTTGCCTTGCCTTCAGGAGGGGCTTTGTAGAATAGTTTGATCTCTGTGGAAGTCTGTCAAATACTGCAACACTGCTATTATATCACCCTTAGTCCTTTTCACTAGACTAGAATTAACCAAGCAGAATTGCTGTGGTTTTCAGAACCCACTAAGATTAACGATTAAGATTAAACTCCAATGGCCTACTTCTACAATAGTCTACAAGGGCTGGCTTCCCACCATGAACTGCCTACCTTGTATCAACCATGTGTGTGTGTGTGTGTGGGGGGGGGGGTTATGTAAATTGTGGATGGTGTGATCTTTCTACTTTCTATTGTTGACCTCACCCCTTTCCTAAGAGGTCTGTAGGGGGCGTGCATAAGCGCACCAATGTGCCTACCGTCCCTGTCCTATTGTTTCTTTTATTTTTCTTATCTGTATCCATGTATTCATAACTATGTTTTTACTTATACCTATTATCTTGTAAGCAATTGACAAACCAAGTAAACTAAAATAAAATCTCTCACAGCAGGACCAGGAAGTTAAAAAAATGAGACCATGCAAAGTTTCTCCTATTTAGGACACTTCGATCTGAGTTTGCCTGATCTTCCTATCAAACCTCCCCCTTACTTACTTACTTACTTTACTAGTAAGTAAAGTAAGTAAAACCTCCCCCTTCCCCAATTTCACCCCAGCCAAAATTTCTCTGAAAGTTATGCCCAACTTGTGATTGTGAATGAGAAAAAAAATAATAATGAAAGCGAGATTTAAACAAATAAATCATTATTTTTAAAAGGGAACGTATCTGTTTGGTGGGGGGGGTTGCGCATTGCTCACCTTGATCTAGAAGAAAAATAATTTCCTAACCGTAGGATTCCCCTATTAGAGAACAGAAATAAAACTGAGCAGGACTTAACAGTGAAATTTGAGACCGTGCTACCCTTTATTGCAATTTGCAGACAGCCCCAAATGGCGGTTAACTCTCTATGTAATTGCACTTAACAAAAAAAGGGGATTTTTTTTAAAAAAAAAACCAGCATGACCCTTAGAAAAGATCTGTGGTTCTTTTTTATCTCCTGATTTATGGTGAACCTTGCTGGAGCCCCAGTTTTCCTTTCAACTTCCCCCGCCCCCCGCCCCCCACAGTCCCCACCCCCTTTTAAAACCCTGACAACCCTTTCTCCCCGTTTCCCCCTTTTCAGCCTGATGACAAGGGATGACAATGCTATCTGACAGACTGCAGCCATCACTTTGTGAATGGTAAATAATTTCCACGCTGACAGCTCCCCATTTATTCTGACATCTGCCGGAGCTCCCTGACACTTGAATAAGCATTAAGCCATTAACAGCCTGGCATAGGGTTTAAGAGCCTGAATAATAATGCTGGAGGGTCTCAGAAAGGAGCCAGAATGCTCCAGTTATGTTTCCAATGGCCTCGAGCTTTCCCCTCCATCTGTTGAGAAAGTTTGAATGGGGTAACTTCCCCCTTAAAACGATCTTGGTAGTTGCTATGATGCCCTCTTTAAGGAAGGACAAGTGTCTAATGTTGCTCCCTTTAGTGGTTTAAATCAGAAGAGAACAAGGTTTATTCTCTTCTTTTTTAACCCCACATCTGAGATTCATAGAACATAGAATAGGGTTGGAAGGGACTTTGGAGGTCTTCTAGTCTAACCCTCTGCTCAAGCAGGAGACACTTTACCATTTTGGACAAATGGCTACCCAGTCTCTTCTTAAAGACCTCCAATGATGGTGCACCCATGACTTCTGAAAGTAAGTTGTTTCACTATTGTTCTCACCTGACAGTGAGAACAATTAATTACCCTGTTTCCCCCCAAATACGACCTACTCTGAAAGTAAGTCCTAACTTGATGTTTTACATGTGCACCTAATATAAGCCCTACCCCCAAAATAAGCCCTAATTAAGATCCCTCCCACTCCAGAGTGCACGGGTAAAAATTAAGCTAGGGTGAGGATGGGGCGGGGTGGAGCTGCCCTACTACTTACCTTTGGACAGTTGTATCTAGGACTTGCACACCTGATACCTGCTTTGCTGACCCATTTCTGACCCAAAATAAGGCCCTGTCTTATATGTTTTTTTTTGCCACCAAAAAGGGCACCAGGTCTTATTTTGGGGGGGGATGTCATCCCCTGACTAACCTCATTTGCGTGCATCGCCTCTGGCCTCCTTTTCGCTGCCAGAGGCCTTCAGGAACTTCTTCTGCGGCCAGTAAGGTTTTCCTGTAGGCCTCTGCAGATGATAACAGAGATCAATCTGGAGCTTTGTTATCAGCTACAGAGGCCTTCAGGAAAGCCTTGCCAGCCTTGCCGGTTGCAGAAGAAATGGGTCAGCAAAGCAGGTGTCAGGTGTGCAAGTCCTGGATACAACTGTCCAAAGGCAAGTAGTAGGGCAGCTCCACCCCGCCCCATCCTCACGCTAGCTTAATTTTTACCTGTGCACTCTGGAGTGGGAGGGATCTTAATTAGGGCTTATTTTGGGGGTAGGGCTTATATTTAGGTGCACATGTAAAACATCAAGCTAGGACTTACTTTCAGGTTAGGTCGTATTTTGGGGGAAACAGGATAATTAATTGTTCTCACTGTCAGGAAATTTCTCCTTAATTCTAGGTTGGATCTCCCTTTAATGAGCTTTTACTGGTTACTTCTTATCCTGCCTTCAGGTGATCTGGAGGTCCACCTCCTCTTCTCTGTGACAGCCCCTCAAGTACTTGAAGACAGCTATAATGTCACCCCTAGTCCTTCTGTTCATTAAACTAGGCATACCCAGTTCCTAGTTCTCATCTTAAAACAATGTCACATTAACACCAAGCTTAGTTTACAACAATGTCAGCGGAAGACACAAGAAGATAAAATACTTGGCTGGAACCACAGTAAATCACAGCAGTGTTTCCTCAAGAGTTTTTTTTTTTTTTTTAGAAAGAAATTATGAGATGCATTATATGCATAGAAGATAGCTGTATTTTTGCTTTTTTTACCCCCCATGATAATATACTGTATGCAGGTGGGGTCCATGTTTAATTTAGCCCTTGGTGTAGAAATATATTTTTATATTTATTTTGATTTATGCATTTGTATCTCACCACCTTTATTATTTTTACAAATAACTCAAGGCACCGAACATATTCAACACATCTTCATCTTCCTATTTTTCTCTTAACAGCAGCCCTGTGAAGTGAGAGAGAGTGATTGACTCAAGGTCAGCCAGCTGGCTTTCATGCCTAAGGTGGGACTAGAATTCACAGTCTCCTTGCAATTGGCTCAAATTCACCCAGTTGGCTTTCATGCCTGAGGCGGGAGTAGAACTCACAGTCTCTTGGTGATTGGCTCAAATTCACCCAACTGGTTTTCAAGCTTAAGGCAGAACTAGAATTCACAGTTTCTTGGTACTTGGCTCAAATTCACCCAGTCAGCTTGTACGAATAAGGCGGGAGTGGAACTCACAGTTTCCTGGTGATTGGCTCAAATTCACCCAGCTGGCTGTCATGCTTAAGGGCAGGTCTAGAACTCACAGTCTCCTGCTTTCTACCCCAGCGCCTTAACCAAGAAATGGAAGAAATCTGATTTCTTGTTTCCCTGGTTGTCTCATTTGCAGAATTCTAATTATGGCACAGACTTGGGCCCTGTTGCTACTTTGTTGGGAGGTATCAGGAACCCCCAGGACTGTAGTAAAGATTGGAAAAAACAAATCTTGGAAAAAAGGCACTGGCCTAACCATTTCTATATCCCCACCAAGAAAATGACACAGATGTATCTGTGTATTCAGTAGGAGTTCAGCTTAACTCAAGGGTATCTTTAACTTTGTCCATGTTTTCGCTCTGCAAGGCAGAGTAAAAGAGAAAAGATTATATGCCGTGTAGGAAATATTTAATCCACTAGCAGGAAATTGATTTCCTCCATTTTTTAACGCTGGGCACCGAAGAGAAATACTAGACAACATTGCAAATGAGGAAATAATATTTGGACCTATCTCCTACAAACATAGAAGTCTCAGTTAGGTCTGGGCATTCTTATAGCAATACAACACAGCAGCAACTAATATGTTAGATATTCAATCAGTCATGTACATTAGTCCAACTTGGAGAAACTATAAGTCAGTGTTTTTAACCTTGGCAGCTTGGAATTGTGTGGACTTCAATTCCCAGAATTCTCCAGCCAGCTGGCTGGAGAATTCTGGGAGTTGAAATCCACACAACTCCAAGCTGCCAAGGTTGAAAAACACAAGCTAGTCCTTATCCAAAACATCAATCTTGATGAAATCACTACAAAGAAAGAGATTAGAGCTTCCCATTCTACTCCCAAATAACTCATAATTATTTTGTCACTGCTATCAATTTCAGGAGTTACAGAACAAAAGTGACAGACTGCCCATATCTTCTTCGCAGCATCCCCACTATAGATGAAAAATTGGATTTCTTTTTTCTGTGCTTATGTTCTTGTTTATCTTTCATTATGTCAAGCACGGAAGCCCAACTTAGTACATGAAATTCCATGTGATTTATCATTACTCACACCTATGCACAGGTTGTCCTCAACTTACAACTATTTGTTTACTGACTGTTCAAAGTTACAACGGCACTGAAAAAAGTGACTTATGACCTTTTTTTTCACACTTAAAACTGTTGCAGCAGCATCCCCATGGTCATCTGATCAAAATCCAGATGCCTGACAACTGACTCATATTTATGACGGTTGCAGTGTTTCCAGAGTCATGTGATCACCTTTTGCAACCTTCTGACAAATATAGTCATTGGGGAAGCCAGATTTACTTAACAACTTAATATAGTGTTTCCCAACCTTGGCTAAGTTACTAACTTAACAGCTGCAGTGATTCAGTTAACAACTGTGGCAAGAAAAGTCATAAAATGGGGCAAAGGTCACTTAACTATCTCGTTTAACAAAAAAATGTTGGGCTTCATTGTGATCATAGGTGGAGTATCTGTACTCAACTGTGAGCACTATTTTTGTGTAGATAAGGGTCACCTGAATTCAAGAAGGGCTGGATTTAGCTCATTTGTGGCTACATAATGACTCTAGGCTAATTCCTCTTTTGATTCCGCCCCCCTGGAATCACTTCTCCTAGATCTTCCGACAGAAAAGCAGACAAAGCAATTATTAGCTACAGCTGCCTTAACTTCTGGCTTGCATGTAACCTCTCTGTTTTTGACATGTGTAGCTTTGAACATAACATTCTCTTTGAGCCTCTTTCTGGGAAGCCTAGAAATTATTATTATAAAACATCTGGATGGAATGTGTTGGATTTCCTGGAAAGAATGTAAAACAGAATTGACTTGGTTAGCCATTTATTCCAGAAAAGCTATGCCTACGTTCTCAACTAAAACAGGCTCATAAATGACTACCAAATGCTGTAAGATAGTTCAATTAAACATTAATAAACTCAACCGAAGTTGTCTAGGAAGATGCAGACTGATTTTTTGGGTAATTCTTTCCAGTTTCTGTTTTCTTTTTCTGAATTGGCTTGTTTTCTGAAGGAATATAAAATTAGCTAAAATGGTGGTTTTTAAGAGATAATGAGTAGCAGGGAAGGCTGAAAATTGTGAAAGATTGAAAGGGGGCGTTTGAATTATAGATTTGGAGAAAGTTACTAAAATTACTGTGGACTAAAAAGATGAGTTCTGGAGCAATTGAAAGTTGAATGCTGTCCTGAGGCTAGGAGGGAAAAGTCACATACTTTGGTCATGTAATAGAGAGAAGAAAAAACTATTATGCTTGACAAGCTAAGGGAAGCATAAATTGTATTTAACTAGAAGAAGCAATCATCATTTGTCTATCAACGTTTTCCTCTCCTGCATTCTATTGAATGTTTTTAAAGGGTGCTGCCTGTGATTTTAGCAACCCTGTATTTGTTTCTCTTGCCTCTGCCTACTTAAACTTAAAAAAGAATGGTTACCTTTTCTCTTTTCAATTTTTAAATGAAGCTTTATTCATTTACATCTTGTGAGGTTGATCAGACTCCCAAAGCAAGGTCGAAGAGGTGGTGCTATCCAATTTAATTTCATGTTTATCAACTCCCCTCCCTCCTTTTCAGTTCTTGTTAATAATCTCTCTCTCACATGCTGGAATTCTTTGGTGCCAGCCAAGGAAAGGGAGATGGGAAATTTACAAGCCAATCAGGGCTGGTCTTCAAATAATTTAGCAACCGGTTCTCTGCCTAGTTGCTGGGTGGGTGTGGCCTAGTCAGCCTCCTGCACCACACTGGGAAAATAAAAAGGGGCCACAGGGGGGGTGTTTTTCTCTCTTCCTGGACTCCTGAGGCTTTCTTTGAGCCTCCGGGAGGGTGAAAACTGCCTCCCTGGGTTCTGGAGGCTCTCCGGAGGCCGGAAACAGGCTCATTTTCGGCCTTCTGGAACTTCCAGGAGGCCCATTTTTCACCCTCCCCGAGAGTCTGCACAGGCCCAACACTTACCTACAATCCAAAACAGGCCACGTGGGGACTCCTGGGAGGGGTGGGGCAAGGTGGACAGGGCCAGCCAGTCACCAGAACAAGCGGTTCACCAAACCAGATGTAAAATTAACCTCCAGTTCTCCTGAACCGGTGCGAACCGGTATCAGCCCTCCCCCCCACCGAAGCCAATATACATTAAGGGAGCTGGTGCAGCTAGGCTGAAAGGGGAGAAATGGGGAGACAGAAGGACAGGACTTAAATGAAGATCAGTCTGAGATCTCGGCTCAGCTCTCCTGCTACAGGATCTCTTAGTGTCTTTTTTTGAGTCAAAGCTGTCATTTTTTTCTCCTGTCAATTTCCGCAGGGGAGAAAAATAAACAAGCCAAAAACCCTCATCGACATTTGAATTCTAGAAATCATAATTATGTAGAAGAGATCTAGGGTAGGGGGTCTCCAACCTTGGCAACTTTAAGACTTGTGGACTTCAGTTTCCAGAGTTCCTCAGCCAGCTTTGCTGAGTAAAAGCTGGCTGAGGAACTCTGGGAGTTGAAGTCCACAAGTCTTAAAGTTGTCAAAGTTGGAGAGTCCTGATCTAGGGTTTTGTCCTTCACAGGGGGGGGAGCTGACATGTTTGGAAAACCAAGGTAATAATCTCTTTAATTTTTTTTATGCTACCAAAAAAAAAAGAAAGAAAACCCTGAATGGAGAAGAAGAAAACTTCTATAAAATGTGCCAGTTAAGGAAGCAAAATTACCAAGAGGTAAGAATTAAGCGGTAAGATTGTATCATCCCTCTTTCTGAGGATAATACAGGCTGTTCTTGTTTAGTGACTGCCTCATTTAGTGATCATTTGCCATGACAATGGTGATACAAAAATAATCGTTAACTAATTCTTGCATTTACAGGTAGTCTTTGACTTATGACAATTGTTCCCAAAAGTTCTGTTGCTAAGGAATTTTGCCTCATTTTACGAACTTGCCACAATTGTTAAGTGAATCACTGCAGGTGCTAAGTTAAGAACATGGTTGTTAAGTGAATCTGCCTTCCCCATTGACTTTGCTTCTCAGAAGATACCAAAAGGGGATCATGTGATCCCCGGGACACTGCAACCATCACAAATACGAGTCAGAGGCCAAGCACCTGAATTTTGATCACATAACCAGGGGGATGCCGCAATGGTAGTAAGTGTGAAAACAGGATCATAGGTTATTTTTTTTTCAGTACCGTTATAATGTGGAACAGTCACTAGACACACTATTGAGGACTGCTTATATAATAACCATATGATTGTAAGCACAGTTTCACTCAGCAACTGCTTCGCTTAACAACTGAGTTGTTGGTCCGAGTTGTGGTCACTCAACGAGGACGACCTATAAGTGAGGAAATGAGGAAAGTCCAAACCCAAACCCTCGAGAAAAAAAACTACAATGCTTATGGGGCCATCCTTCAGTGGTGGGATTCAAACTTTTTTACTGCCGGTTCTGTGGGCATGGCTTTTCGGGCTTGGTGTGGCTTTGTGGGCGTGGCTTTGTGGGCGTGGCAGGGGAAGGTTACTGCAAACTCTCCATTCCCTCCACATCCCACTAACCTGCTTTCCAGCTCCGTTCTCCTGTGCAGGGCAACCAAAGAAGACCCAGCCAATCAGCTGGGACTCGGGAGGCAGACAATAGATGGGGGCAGAGCCAATCAGAGGTGGTATTTGCCGGTTCTCCAAACTACTCAAAATGTCCACTACCCATTCTCCAGAACTGGTCAGAACCTGCTGAATACCACCTCTTCCACCTCTACATAAAAGAGAGGTAGGGAACTGTGGCCCCCTCCAACTCCCTTCAACATGGCCGGCGTAAAAATTCTGGGAGTTGAAATCCACAAGTCTTAAAGGGGCCCTAGTTCTCCACCCCTGACAGAAAAGGTGACATCCTGGAGGCTGTGAAAAATGAGGATCAGATGTTGTCTCTCAGATTTCAGCCAGGGGAACTGAAAGATACATCAGCTCATTGCCATGTCATGCAGTTCACTCATAAATCAACCTTGCTATACTTTCAGTGAGCCTTACTCTTCAGTGACACTGTTTATTTATTTATTTGGTTTGTCAATTGCTTACAAGATAATAGGTATAAGTAAAAACATAGTTATGAATACATAGATACATATAAGCAAAATAAAAAAATAAGAGAAACAATAGAACAGGGACAGTAGGCACGTTGGTGCGCTTATGCATGCCCTCTACAGACCTCTTAGGAAAGGGGTGAGGTCAATAGTAGATAGTCTAAGGTTAAAGTTTTGGGGATTTGGGGAAGAAACCACAGAGTCATGTAGAGTATTCCAGACATTGACCACTCTGTTGCTGAAGTCTTATTTCCTGCAATCAAGTTTGGTGCGATTAACCTTGAGTTTGTATCTATTGTTTGCTCTTGTGTTGTTATGGTTGAAGCTGAAGTATTCATTGACAGGTAGGACATTGCAATGTATGATTTTATACTTAGATTGGACTGAAAGCGGCGTAGTTCTAGGTTTTCTAGGTGGTAGAATTTCAAGTCTGGTGGCATAAGGTATTCTGCAACGAGTAGAGGAGTGGAGTCAGGCCTGGAGTCTTAAGTATTTTTTCATATATATATATATATATATATATATATATGAAAAAATACCTGTTACACGGGAAAAGACCTGAACATGCCAAGACCTGCATACCTGTACCCGTGAAAATCTATGAAAACATGTACGTACGTACGTACGTACGTATGTATGTATGTATGTGTGTGTGTATATATATATATATACATTTTTATTGCAAAGTGTTTGGAGAAAAACCTAGATTCTGCAAATATAGTCTCAATCTTACATATATATATATATATATATATATATATATATATATATATATATATATATGTGTGTGTGTGTAAGGTTTTTAAGCTGATAATTTTAAATAATAAATAAGGGAGACTAGTATAGATCTATTTCGAGCTAGTTAGCTCTCTTCAGCTAGCCATACCCTTACTGGGATTCGAACCAGGGAAGTATTACATGTGAGGCAGTTGTAATTGCCACTACACCACTGGCTCTCTCCTTATCAGCTCAGGCAGGGGAATAAGTATATACTTTGTATTACAACACCCTGTTAAGCCCCAATTAAGGGAGAAAGCATGCTGCTTTCTTTTCTGTCTTTCGGCTCATCACCAGAGACCATACCGACAGAAAGCTATTTGTTTCGTTGCCTTTTGTTTACATGTGTGTAAGGTTTTTAAGCTGATAATTTTTTTTTTTAAATAATAAATAAGGGAGACTAGTATAGATCTATTTCGAGCTAGTTAGCTCTCTTCAGCTAGCCATACCCTTACTGGGATTCGAACCAGGGAAGTATTACATGTGAGGCAGTTGTAATTGCCACTACACCACTGGCTCTCTCCTTATCAGCAGAGGCAGGGGAATAAGTATATACTTTGTATTACAACACCCTGTTAAGCCCCAATTAAGGGAGAAAGCATGCTGCTTTCTTTTCTGTCTTTCGGCTCATCACCAGAGACCAACAAATATATATATGTAAGATTGAGACTATATTTGCAGAATCTAGGTTTTTCTCCAAACACTTTGCAATAAAAATGCAAAGGAGGCATTTTCTAATGCAAATTGCTACCGGAGAATATTTTATATTCTTCAGCTGGTGCTTTAGCCTGTCTTCTTTTAGATTATATACCTTTTTTTTCCTGTGTGTGAGGGTACCCAAAACTTGGTCAGCTTTTGTTTACAGGTCTCCTGGGATTGGGGTTTGAGAATGCATCTCTTTGAACTGAAAGTATTTATTTGATATATTGGCATGTCTCAGCATAATTTGATGATAATCAGAATGGAATTTGGTTCACATGTTCAAACTATGCAGTGTGTGGTGCATATGTTCAGAATGTCATTCTTCATCTCAGGTTCATAGCTGGATTTTCAAAATAAGATATAGCCAGGGAAAGGCAAGATGTCAGAACTGTATATAAAGAAACATTTTGGGTTCCTTACATGATTGTATTCCAGATTTCTATCTCCAGAATTCCAAGTGGCATATATAACTATCCAAACTCATGTTTCATCCAATTATTTTAATTCCTCTTCTAAACCAGCACAAGTTAACTGCTTCTTTGGGTTGGAGAGCTATGGAAACACTTCTTATTCACTTCCCCTTCCTCTACCAGTGAAGATGCAAAGCTAAATTGTGGATGCCTCTAAGCAACTCACATTTAAATAAATAAATGGCTGGAAATGCACTGCTTCTCTCCCTTACACACAATACAAATACTTTCAACTATGGAAAGCATTAACAAAGATACGCTCCCTTATCTGCAGTAGATAAGACTCAGAATTACAGAATTATAGTATAACAGACTTGGAAGGGACCTTGGAGGTCTTCTAGTCCAACCCCCTGCTCAGGCAGGAAACTGTATCCCATTTCAGACAAATGGTTATCCAATCCCTTCTTAAAAACCTCCAGTGTCGGAGCATTTACAACTTCTGGAGGCAAGTCCTTCCACTGATTAATTGTTCTCACTGATAGGAAATTTCTTCTTAATTCTGCGCTGGATCTCTCCTTGATAAATGATTTCCCATTTGATAAATGACAGACCCAACTGGGTGATCAAAGCCAAGTGCCTTCTTACATCTGTATAATGTGTGCAACACACCTTAAAAGAGCATTGGTGCTGTGGTCAGAACACTGATGCTGTTACTTAGTTTGGTAATGAAACATCTTGCAAGAAAACAACCAGGTTCAGAGAGTACCAGGGACCCCTCACACTTTAAAGAAGTGCATCTTTGATTGATTTGATGGTGATGTTGATCCCTCTTAGATTAACAGAGTTGGAAGGGACCTTGTGGGTCATCTAGTCCAGCCCCCTGCCCAAGCAGGAGACCCCACACTATTTCTGACAAATAGCAGTCCAATCTCTTCTTGAAAGCCTCCAGTGATGAAGCTCCCATAACTTCCAATGGCAAACTATTCCATTGGGAGCCCCTTTGCCTTGGTCCTTTCTGTGGGATGATTTAGGAAGTCAAAACAATTTCATAATTATTTGCGTGGAAGGTTTCATATTTGTTTGTTCATTTGTTTTTTTAAACCCACCAAATTGCTTTAAGTTTCTGAATGTCAGAAGAACATTTATTTGTACTTTCCCAATGCTACTTCGTTGGTGAGTTTATAGCAGGAAAAGCTTGTTTTTAGACAGGATGCGCTACAACTGATTGACATTTATTTTATTGGCTTCAGACTCCATAAAACAACAGCTGATGGCTTGGCAGATAAGAGTACTGAAGTTTTCACTGGCCAGTCTGGTGGGGGAAAGCATCTACATGACTTTGAAACATATTCAGTTTTGGAGATTCAGTGAAGTAAGGAGAAGAAAGAAAAACTCTTATTTTTTTCTTTTCCTTTCCTTTTTCTGTTTAGGTAGCCAGCTCACATGGGAATTCTGCGAGTTGATATCCATATATCTTAAAAGTCCTAAAATTTGAAAAATGCCGGGCTGTTGGTTCCAAATGGTGGAGTAGATACCTCTCCTCACAGCTATGGTTGGTATGAGGAATTCTGGGAGTTGAAGTCCACACATCTTAAAGTTGCTAAAATGGAGAAATGTTGGGCTATTGGTTCCAAATGGTGAAATAGATACAGGGCCTCATAGCTATGGGTGGCTGGGGAATTCTGGGAGTTGAAATCCACACAACTTAAAGTTGCTCAGGTTGAAAAGCACTGCAATAGCCCAACTCAGGGGTCTTCAAACTTTATGACTTGTGGGCTTCAACTCCCAGAATTCCTCCTCCAGTCATGCTAGCTCAAGAATTCTGGGAGTTGAAGTCCACAAGTCTTAAACTTGCCAAGTTTGAAGACCCTTGGCCCAACTCATCCCTTCATTGTATCATAGGCCAAGTAAGATATTTTGATTTCTAACTTGGACAGCTTGCTTCACATCACCCAGAATTCCTAATAAAGCCGGATCTGATTTCATAAGATCACCTACACCTTATTCCTGTATCACGTAATCCTGACATCACCCTTTGACTCAGGAGATAAATCTCCAGTTTTCCAGGTTTGCACAAGTCAAAGATTTCAAAAACAGACAAGGAAAGGAGAGTTAGCCATGTGTTATCTGTTTTCTTAGCCTCCGCGAAGCTTTAAGTTGCCAGAAAGACTCAGCAGTATTATCTAAAAGCCCGTCCTTCACCCTGTTTAAATGACCATTTTGCTTCCTAGCATCTGCCATGACTACTATATTTGTTTATTTTTATATCCCGTCTTTATACAGGTAGTCCTCAACTTACAAAATTTTGTTTAGTGAGCATTCAGTGTTATAATGCTCCTGAAAAAATGTGGTTTATGACCATTTTTCACCCTTAACAACCATTTCAGAATCCCCATGGTCATGTGATCAAAATTCAGATACTTGGCAACTGACTCATATTTATGATGGTTGCAGTGTCTGGGGGGTATTTGATCCCCTTTTGCGACCTTCTAAGAATTCTGGTCATAAATGTATTTTTATATCCTGCCTTTTATACACAACAGAAAGCAGCAAATGCATCTAGCATGCCATTTTTCCTCCTGTTCTCCACACAACAACAACCCTGTGAGGTGGATTGAGCTGAAAGAGAGTGACTGGCCCAAAGTCACCCAGCTGTATTTCACGGCTAAGGCAGGATTAGAACTCGCAGTATCCTGATTGCTAGCCTGGGGATTTAATCAAACTTCCTATGATTTCTCATCTGATTGGCCATTGTTGAGTTGATCCAGAGGTGATATTCAGCAGGTTCTGACCAGTTCTGGAGAACCGGGAGCAGAAATTTTGAGTAGTTTGGAGAACCAGCAAATCCCACCTCTGACTGGAGATTTTGCAGTATCCTTCCCCTGCCACGCCCACCAAGCCACACCCACAGAACCAGTGGTAAAAAAAATTGAATCCCACCACTGGGCTGATCCTATTAAACCCTGTTGGCTTTCTCTGCTAGCCTCAAGTGCCCTTAGTAAAAAGGAGACAGAGAATCAAATTTGTTTAATCTCTTTTTGGTCAGCACTGTAGCTTTAGTGTTAACAGATAGTTATCAGATTAACAGAGTTGGAAGGGACCTTGTAGGTCATCTAGTCCAACCCACCCAGCCCAAGCAGGAGACCCTACACCATTTTTGACAAATGGCAGTCCAGTCTTTTCTTGAAAGCCTCCAGTGATGAAGCTCCCACAATTTCTGAAGGTAACTCTTGTTCCATTGGTTGATTATTCTCACTGTCAGAAAGTTTCTCCTTATTTCTAGATTGAATCTCTCTTTGTTCAGTTTCCATCCATTGTTTCTAGCTTGGCCTCCAGGTGCTTTAGAAAATAGCTTGACTCTCTTCCTCCCTGTGGCAGCCTCTCAAATATTGGAAAACTGCTATCCTGTCTCCCCCGGTCCTTCTCTTCACTAGACTAACTATGCCTAGTTCCTGTAACTACAGCTTTTATTTTTATTTTTTTAAATAATTTTTAATAAACATTAATATGGCATACATTTAAAACAGACAGATCAACACACACACACACATATATACATATATAAATTTTACAGCATATATTGAGCAATGGTTTCTCTTTTCTTTATCATTATCATTAACGTGATCTACCTTGTTAAAGTAATCCTTCGTTCTTCTGATATTACATTTTCTCTTCATCTTGCCGGTAACCCCAGCTTTTAATGCATTTGAATTGCTGACTGGGGAAACTGCACAGGAATGCCATGGGAAAACCAGTGGATTATGGAGACCGTCTCCCCATAGAAATGCTGCAGACATGAACTCAATTATTATACTTCAAATGTTTTTATTGGTTTGCTAGCTTCAGTTCTGGTAGTCAAAGCTTAAACTGAGGAATATCTGTTGTCAATCAAAACATTTCAAGATTCTTTAATATCACTGTACTTGTAGGCAGGGGTGGAATTCCACCGGTTCGGGCCAGTACAGACGAACCAGAAGTTAACTGTACATCCAGTTTGGCGAACCGGTAGTTCTGAAGACCAGCTGCCTTCACCCACCCTGCCCTGCACCTCCCAGATGTTCTGGCTCCCAAGTAAGTGCAGGGAGGCTTGCAGAGCCAAAAATGGGGGCGGCATGGGGGGGCCCCAACCTCCCCCCCCGTGTTCCCCCCCCCACCCGGCCATTTTGGGTCTTCTAAGGCTTCAGGGAGAGGCAAATTAATCACCTAATTGAGCAGCCCATTCTCTGCCCTAATCACTGGCTGGGTGGGCATGGCCAGGAACACACCCAAAGCAAAAAGTGTCCGTTTTTAGCATAGCAAGCCTCCCTGGAGCCTCAGGAGACCCAAAACGGCATGCAAGGGGGGGAGGACATGTGCCGGGGGAAGGCGGGGGGGGGGGCAGAGATCCTAAAAACAAACACTTCTTAACATAGCTTCTTGGATTGGAACCCAATTATCAGAAACCATAAAGGCGGTTAAGCTTATTCAGACATACACCTAAAAGCACGAAGATTAGAAAAGTGTGGGAAAGTGTGGTTCTACCACCTCTTCTGGGACGCGGTGGCTCAGTGTTTGAGACGCTGAGCTTGTCGATCAGAAAGATCGGCAGTTCCGCGGTTCGAATCCCTAGCGCCGTGTAACCGAGTGAGCTCCCGTTACTTGTCCCAGCTTCTGCCAACCTAGCAGTTCAAAAGCATGTAAAAAAAAATGCAAGTAGAAAAATAGGGACCACTTTGGTGGGAGGGTAACAATGCTCCATGTGCCTTCAGCTTTTAGTCATGCCAGCCACATGACCACAGAGACGTCTTCGGACAGCGCTGGCTCTTCGGCTTTGTGATGGAGCTCAGCACCGCCCCCTAGAGCCGGAAATGACTAGCAGGGATGTGCGAGGGGAACTTTTACCGTTACCACTTTTTCTAAGCTTTGTCGCACTGGATTAATAAATAAGAGACTAACTTGCTTGCAATTCAGATATCTAATGAAGTCTAATCTAGGATCACACAAAGAGCTGAGCTCAGGGAAAACAGGACATGAAGACATCAGCAGTAGAGTGATAAGGGGACAGGAAGCACAGCATGTGAAGGTATGAGTAAGTCTGATATACAAAGTCCCCCTCCTCCATTCAAACCTTCACACATTCCTGGAGAAACTTCAAGATTAAATCAATCTCTCATCGGATGCATGGAATAGAACGATTACAAAGGAGTACTAAATAATTCTACAAGTATTTCTTCAAGCAGGGAAAGGATCAAATAGGAAAAGGAGAAGTGAGAGACCAAATTGGCTACAGGTAAGAGACCATCAACAAGCATTTTATGTGTGACGCTGACATCCTGACTGGTAATACATGTAGACTGGACACACAGATCACGTTCAATAATAAATGTGGCTTTTTTAGTTTTGTTGAATGTACATGACTTATGATCACCATTGAGCCCCAGATTTTTGTTGCTGAGTGAAATGTTTGTTAAGTGACACTTTGCTCCCACAGTCATTAAGTGAATCAATGCAGTTGTTGAATTTGTAACACGGTTGTTAAATGAAACCGGCTCCCCCATTGACTTTGCTTGTCAGAAGGTCGCAAAAGGGGATTACATGACCCCCGGGACACTACAACGGTCATAAATGTGAGTCAGTTCCCAAGCGGCTGAATTCTGATCACTTGACCACAGTGAGGCTGCAACAGTTGTAAGTGTGAAAAATGATCATAAGTCACTTTTTTCAGTGCTGTTGTAACTTTGAACGGTCGCTAAATGAACTGTTGTAAGACGAGGACTACCTGTGTTATGAACCTAGCTGATTGATTCCTTATATGCCATTAAGTTGGTGTTGAATCTTAGTGACTACATTGATTTTTCTCCAGGATTTTCCCAGCCTAGTCCTTCGGATCTTCCACCCCTTACTACTCTAATTCATTCCATCCACCTTGCTGTTGGTCATTATTAACTCTTCATTTATGACTTAAAGCACCATTTCACTAATACAGTGATCACAATCGGGACCAGCAACTAAGTTGTTAAGTGAAGCAGTCATTAACTGAAACCACAACGGTGCTTATGATATTACTTCAGCTTTCCTTTCCTTTCCAGGCCATCGAAAGTTGTAAATACAAAGATTAGTCCCAAAGTTACTTTTTCACGATCGTTATAACTGCAAATATTTGATGTTCAAGACAGTCGTTAAATGAGGACACGCTGTATTGGAAGAGTCCCTTAAAGGAAATTCTCCTTTTGATGTCCTCTCTAGGGGATGGATAAGAAATAGGTGTAGCTAAGAAGAATGTAGACTTCTGTAGAATTACAGAGGGGACATTCACGCAAACATATTCAGGCCATTGAGTCATTAAAATAATGCAGAAACATCCACCTCCATCCATATAAATATCTCAAAACTCTCCCCTCCTTTGGAAAAAAAATGAAAAGCACATTTTGTTTCATGCAACTGAATGATTAAAAAATATGCAGAAAATTTCTCTGCTCAGCACTGTGTAGTATAGACTACAGTATAGAATATAATAACAGAGTTGTAAGGGACCTTGGAGGTCTTCTAGTCCAACCCCCTGCCTAGGCAGGAAGCCCTATATCACTTCAGACAAATGGTTATCCATCAGCTTTTTAAAAACTTCCAGCGATGGGCCATCCACAACTTCTGGAGGCAATTTGTTCCACTCATCAATTATTCTCACTGTCAAGAAATTTCTCCTTAGTTCTAAGTTGTTTCCCTCCTTGATTTTAGTGTCCACCCATTGCTTCTTGTCCTGCCCTCAGGTGCTTTCGAGAATAGCTTGACTCCCTCTTCTTTGGGGCAGCCCCTGAGTATCTTCTATGACTTTTGATGGCATGGATGGCTGTTGAGAGAAACTATGGATTGATGTGACTTAAATAAGTGCCATCTCTGCTGCAAGAGACCAACAACAGTACTTCTTCTGTAGTTTCTGGCCCATTAATTTTCCCATGGGGGGGGGAGGATCACATGAGAAATTAGGACTGTAGTGGAAGGCGGCCACAATTGCTTGTGCCCTGGACCAGAGGTGGTATTCAGCAGGTTCTGGAGAACCGGTAGCGGAACTTTTGAGTAGTTTGGAGAACCAGCAAATCCCACCTCTGACTGGTCCTGCCCCCCATCTAATCTCTGCCTCCTGAGTCCCAGCTGATCGGCTGGGTCTTCTTTGGTTGCCCTGCACAGGAGAACGGAGCTGGAAAGCAGGTTAGTGGGGTGGGGAGGGACTGGGGATTTTGCAGTATCCTTCCCCTACCACGCCCACCAAGCCACGCCCACCAAGCCACGCCCACAGAACCGGTAATAAAAAAGTTTGAATCCTACCATTGCCTGGGAGCCCAACACTGATGCCCCACCCCTGATGATGATGCTCCGCCCCCGACTATGACACTCCGCCTCCCGCCACTGATGACAGTCCATCCCTCTGCCACTGCCTGTTGTCACAGGAGACCCTGTGAGCTGGACGTGGCCCATGGTCATAAAATGCCCAGATCTGCTTTAGAGGCTTCTTCTGAGCTATAGACCATGAAAATCCATACATCATAAATATATTAGATTTTAAGTTTGTTTAAGACATTGGTTTGAATAACTTAACAAAGAACACACAAAACAGGCAAAAAATCACTTGTTTTCTAATTAAATAGGCTAATGCACTTCTGACTGAGAACAAGAATGTTGGCCAGTAAAATCCCTTGTGTCTCCTTCATTAGTTTATCCAAATGTCATTTCCACGTATTTATTAATAGGTACATCTTGAATCTGCGGGGACTAATTCAGATTACTCTGTGCTGGCGTTAAAATTCAAATAGGCAGCCTCTTTCATTCGGAGAGGGGGAAATAGCATAATTACAAGGCTTCGGTCCATCATTCCTTTTTTGTGGTATTGTTATAACAAGCCATTATTCCCACTACTGGTGGTGCTACAATTTATCTCTATCTCTATCTCTATCTCTATCTCTATCTCTATCTCTATCTCTATCTCTATCTCTATCTCTATCTCTATCTCTATCTCTATCTCTATCTCTATCTCTATCTCTATCTATCTATCTATCTCTATCTCTATCTCTATCTCTATCTCTATCTCTATCTCTATCTCTATCTCTATCTCTATCTCTATTCTATCTCTATCTCTATCTCTATCTCTATCTCTATCTCTATCTCTATTCTATCTATCTATCTATCTATCTATCTATCTATCTATCTATCTATCTATCTATCTATCTATCTATCTATCTATCTATCTCCTATTTTCAAAACCAGCATTTGTAGTTGCAATGTACCCGTTCAATAAAATACTGGAATGCAAGGTAGAAAAATAACAGGCTTCAGAGATTGGAGAACCAGGAGGGCAACCATTGGTTTCCATTTCAAAAGACTTCAGATTTCCAATGAAATGGAAATACTAGCTGTAATTAATGCAGAAAGTCACAGGGGTTCTCTTTGTATTAATAAGCTTAGCATTATTGGGGAATTTAGACTTGAAAGTAGCAAGGCAGGCATTTCTCTGGTTAGAATACCAAGGGCAGAGTATATCCCCTAGTTTAGTAAACAGAATTTCTGGTTTTTGAAGAATTGCAACATAACCAGTTGAATATTCAACATTATTCAGGTTTCTTGAATAGTTCAGGGTGGCAAAATCTTAAAATGAGATTTACATATGGATCTGCAGCCTTAAAACTCACGGTCAATCCCCTTTAGTACATTATTAGGCAATTTACAATGTTTTCTTTAAATAAAATAATTATTCCAGAGTTATTATTTACAAAAGATGGTTAGATATACTAAAACTGGATGTCTAATAATATAGGGAGCCATGAAATAAGGAATTGGAACTCTCAGTGCATTAAACATTAATGGAAGACGATTTTAGCATTTATACATCACATTTCATTAGTTTTACAATTACATTCACTTAATAAAGATATTACTTGAATTCACAGCACATATTTATATCTTCCAAGGGGGGAAAAAATGAGGGATTTCGCTAATTGGAAAAGATGTGATGCTCAAAATGTTGGAGATGTGATTTTGTGCTATACAGGTTTTCCTTTGCACAAAAATAATTGCACATATTAATCTTGTTCTGGGTGACTCGCTGGTTTTTTTTTTGTAAAAGCGTGTTAATTTTCAGAAAATTAACATGAGGACAATGGGAATGAATAATGCAGCTTTGCCACTGCAAAAGAATTGAGATTCCAAGCTGGAAAGAATACGTTTTTCTCCATCAATTTTCCTGGAAGAATTTAACAATCTATATCAATCAAGATTTTACCATTATGGTAGCTATTTTGAACACTTCCACACTTAAGAACAATAGACATACTCTATGGACACCCCTGCAGTGTAGGAAGGAATAAATGAAAAGGAATATTAAATGAAATCACCAGTCAGAACTGGCCAGACAAATGAAAACAAAGTCACTAAACCCAAGGGAGATATAAGGTATTATCCTCAGCCATTGTCACCATGCAGAATTACTTTTCATCTATTTATTGTCTTGTCAGCCTAGTTTCTCCCCCTTCAAATCTGAAAAGACTCAAATTTCCCAAAGAACTTGAATTTCCATACTGACTCTCTGGGAGTTGTCACATCACACTTTGTCTTCTCTCAGAAAACAAGTTTGTTTTTCCTTTGCTGGAAGTCTAGCCACTGATCTACCCTGAGAACAGTCTGAGCCTTGAATAAACGCACATAAATGCAAAGTTTATTAGCCAAGCCAGGGTGAGCCAGTTCAATCAACTCAGGCTCCCTTCTGGTGAGGCACAGTCATTTAATGTCAATGGGTTTTTCCTGCACATGGATGGACCTTGGTTTTTTCCACTCATTTGAAATTTTTTAAAACCCATTTTCAGGGTGTCACGCAGGAGAGAAAAAAGTAAAATACTATTTTTAAGGGAATTTCGCTCTGCGTTACGACCTTTCTTGCCGCAGTTGTTAAGTGAACCTGGCTTCCCATTAATAATGTTGCTTGTCAGAAGGTCACGAAAAGGGTAACAAAGATGTAATATATTTAATAATCCATGTCACCATGGCTGCAAGGTTAGCTTTTGCCCAAAGATGGAAAGGTAATGAAATGCCGGACGAGATGGAAATAATTAGGAAAATTTGGATATGTGCTGAAATGGATAAATTAACTCAAGAATTAAAAAATAAGACCGAATCTGATTATTACAAAATTTGGGAGAAGTTTTACCACTGGTTGAAAAAAGGAAGGAATAAGTGTATCAAAGATGACTAAAGTTTATGTATATATATGTAAATTTGTATTAGCTTTTATATTTATTACTTAATGATGTAAGATAAGTAGGTGTGTCAGGATGTATGCACCACGTTCATTGTTTTTAAATGTCTTTTTTGTTTGATGAATAAAATTTATTAAATTTTTTAAAAAGGGATCACAAAAGGGATCATATGACCTCTGGACACTGTGACCGTCATGAATAGGAGTCCATTGCCAAGCCCCTGAATTTTGATCATATGATCAGGGAATGCCACAAAGGTCGTAAGTGTGAAACATGGTCGTAAGTCATTTTTTTCAGTGCCGTTGTAACTTTGAAAGGACATGGTATGAACTATTGTAAGTCAAGGACCACCTGTCTTTTATGTTAAGCATGATTTAACTTTCCGATCAATTAAATGGGAAGCTATCATGGGATCCTGTGAACTATCATATTTAATAATCATAATAATAGCAGCACACACTGACAGGATGCTAGCCTGATGAATACCGATGGATGCTGGTAGTCAGAGGCAGAATCCCCCCCTCTTATTTTCCTCCCCAAAATCTAAGCCCGATCACATAGTTTCATAGCCAAGCACGGGTATCGAGCTAGTGATTTTATAAAAATAAGCTCCAGTTTGAAAGAAGTGAATTTATAGCAGAGAGACTTACAGGAGGAAAGTAACAGAATTATTTATATTCATTCCTTGTCCTCTGTCTCTCCCACCCTGAGTTTTGCCTAGTTATCAGTTTTTTCCTCTCTGATTATAATACATAATCAAAAATGATATTATCACCGTGCCATTAACTCTCACAAAATGACAGAGTAGATTTATCTTGTGGCTTTGAATTTCCATCAGGTTTGTTTCTCATTACAGGCAATCCTCGACTTGCGATCTCAGTTGAGCCTCAAATTTCTGGTGTTAAGCGAGTCATAGGTTAAGTGAAGTTTGATCTGTTTTATAAGCTTTCCTGCCACGGTTATTAAGCTAGTAACACGGTTGTTATGTGAATCTGGCTTTCCTGTTGACTTTTCCTGTCAGAAGGTCGCAAAAGGGGATCATATGACCACCCCGGGACATAGCAACCGTCACTAATAGGAGACAGTTGCCAAGCGTCTGAATTTTGATCCCATGACCATGGGGATGGTGCAATGATCGTATGTGTGAAAAGCAGTCACAAGTCACTTTTTTCAGTGCTGTTGAGCCGTGGGATCCTACCTGTTCCATTACTGATTCAGTGATTGTTCACGTGCACGCGTGCACCTAATGCGCATGCACCTAATGCAGCTTTCCACACACCAGCTGAGGCCTGCAGCACCAATCAGCTGAGAGGAGAATGCTTTTCTCTTCTTTCTCCTCTCAGCTGATGTCAGGCTTTTTCCCCTCCACTCAGCTGATCATGGCAGGCTTTTTGCAACCGGGTCAGCTGAACCAGGCCAAACCGGTAGCATGCCACACTGGTGTTGTAACTTCAAGTGGTCACTAAATGAACTGTTGTAAGTCGAGGACTACCTGTATGAAGAGATCTTTTCTTGCTCTCTATTTTTTTTTTTTCAACACAGATCTACGGACATTTTATCACTGGAATAGATCTATGTACAAAAATAATAATATTATCTACATGAGATGCCTGCTATATTATCTGTGCTACTAAATGAAGGTTTAAAGACTCTGACAGATTCAAAGCGTTAGGTCTTCCCATCTGGTGGTGGTTATCAATATATCATTGGGTTCTTTAATCAAGCTGGGTTCTTTTTTCAAACTTTTAATGCAAGTTACTTCACCAACCTGATGACCTCCAGATGCATTAAATGTCAACTCCTGTGATCCACAACAAATAATGAGAACTGAAATCCGACATATCTGGAGTCTCTAAAGATTTGAGAAATCTCTTCCTTTCGGTAAAATGATGCATATGATAGGATGCTGATGAATATAGGTTTTAAAAATGTATCCTATCTTCCATCAAGAGCAAAATTTAGAAGAAGGGGAAAAAACGTTCTTCAAAATCAAACATAATATAATTTTTATTTGGGGAAGGGAAAAAATAGGAAACGAACCCAAGGACAACTTGAGCGTTTTATTATTTTATTATTAAATAAATAATTACATATGTTTATTTTTAATTATATTACATTTATTTATTTGCGTGTTTATTGCAAACTTTTCGAGCACCATCTCAGAAACTCAATTAAGAGGAGATTAATTTGTTAAGCGATGTTAATGGAATTGACTTTAATTTTTATTTTAATTGTGGTGATCTTACCGCCAGGTATTCTATTTGTCTCTTGATTTACTGTTGCAAAATACACTGAGTGCTTATATAAGCAGAAAGGAAGTATATACATTTAATAAGCAATAAATAAAACAACATTTGAGTAAACTTCAACTCCCAGGATTCCTCAGCCATCCAGGAGTTGAAATCTACAATCTTAGTTGCTAATTTTGGAGACCAGAGGTGGTATCCAGCAGGTTCTGACCAGTTCTGGAGAACCGGTAGCAGAATTTTGAGTAGTTCGGAGAACTGGCAGATTCCACTCTGACTGGAGATTTTACAATATCCTTCCCCTGCCACGTCCACCAAGCCATGCCCACAGAACCGGTAGTAAAAAAAGCTTGAATCCCACCACTGTTGGAAACCCCTGGGCTAGACTGAGAAGACCATAGAACTTCTCCACTGAAGCAATGGAAGACTACTTCTCTGTGGCTAACATGAAGGAATGAAACTTGACTTGATGGAAATATTACTGTCCTCTTAGCTTAGGACAGGGATGCCAAACTCATGTCATCATGGCAGCGTCATATGATGTATCAGGACTTTCCCCTCTTTGCTAAACCAGAACTGGATATATCTAGTTTGATGAAAAGAAAGACTAGGGGTGACATTATGGCAGTGTTCAAGTATCTCCGGGGCTGCCACAAAGAAGAGGGAGTCAAGCTATTCTCTAAAGTACCCGAAGGCAGGACAAGAAGCAATGGATATAAACTAATTAAGGAGAGAAGCAACTTAGAACTAAGGAGAAATTTCCTGGCAGTTAAAACAATTAACCAATGGAACAACCTGCCTCCAGAAGTTGTAAATGCTCCAACACTGGAAGTTTTTAAGAAGAGATTGGACCAGGGGTGGGATTCTACAGGTTCACACTATTTGCTAGAACCGGTTGTTAACATTCTAAGCAGTTCGGAGAACCGGTTGTTAGAAGAAATGACTGGCCTAATCCTGTAAGGGAGGCAGGAAGGAAACATTCTGGTGTTGCTTACAGAAACTGCCTCTCCATTAACTCTTACTACATTCTTGGCAGGACTAAACTTCCTGTCTTTGGAGTTTTTTTCCCTCCTTTGCTGGTACTTTGCTTGTGTGAAGTGACCATTCAAAGTTACAATGGCACTGAAAAAAGTGACTTATGACCCTTTTTTCACACTTACGACTGTGGCAGCATCCCCACAGTCATGAGAGGTCAGGCGAGGAGATACATGCCTTGATGTGAGTGATGTTGAGTTGGCCACGCCCAGCCAGTCACATGACCACCAAGCCATGCCCACCAACAAAGCCATGCCCACAACCTTTATCTGTAATGGGACAGGATTTCCTGCCTGAGCAGGGGGTTGGACTAGTAGACCTCTAAGGTCCCTTCTAATTCTGATGTTCTGTTATTCTATGCACGCTGTGGCATTAAACATACTCTGATTCTGTGATCACCTTTGAAATTTGAAAGCATGTGTTTTATATAGCAAAAGCGCCATATAGCAATTGAATTTTTCAGAGTTACATTCAGGCTCAGGGATAATTTTGAAATTCCATCCCGTTTGCTTTCTGTCCAAAATTGGAATGGCTGGGGGGAAGAGAAGATTGTGTGTGATTATAATTTGCTATTAGAGCCCCTAATTTGCAATATGAGAACTCATTTGGTGAATGGCGGCTACCAAAGGGCTCCCAGGCAGCTGTTTTCTGCACGGGGAAGCTAAGCTATTCCCTTTATAAATCCTTTGACCTTGACAAGACGGCTTGCCACATATGGCTGTCTTATTGCAGCGATGCAGAGAAGAAAATCACGGCTCTTATAGTGGGAGCGTACCACTATATGGTATTGCATTTACATGGACTAAAACAGGTATTTCGAATCGATCTTGGAATTGTCCAGTAATGAAAAGTTTGCTCAGGAATTGTCGAATGCAAACCTCACCAAATTGAATGAAGAGTCTATGATTTCCTAAAATTTCTTCCCACCCCCCTGTTTTATGCAGGCAGAAGAGTGAAAGCTTTATTGCTAACTAGCTCTATACCTATGCTTCGCTATCAAACTATGTGATTGGGTTTAGTTTTTGGGGAGAAAATAAGGGGGAAAAATTCTGCCTCTGCCTACCAGCATCCATCAGTATTCATCTGGCTAGCGTCCTGTCAGTGCGTGAGAGAGTTGAGGGCTGTTTAGAAACTGAAACGTGGAACGTGAATTAGTCTTTGCTGTGTGAGCAAGAAGGAGACAGTAAGGAGCCTGGGCATGGCTTAGCTGAACAGTTCTGTACTAAAACTGCTTGCTGCTGTGAAACTAAAACTGAAACTCCTCTCCTCTGCTTGTGTTTTGCATTTGGAAGAGATTTCTTTTCAGGTGGGATGGGGGAGTAGAACTCCTTAGCATCAGAGCGTGTTAATAATATAGGAAATACTAATGCTCTGATGGTCATTTTGAAAAATCCTTTCTTAGTGAGCATCTGGAAGCCGAGAGGAACATATGTGCTAAATTTCAAATTTGTAGGCATTATGGTTCTGGAGATTTTGTGATGATGCTTGAGTGGTATTTTGCTTTTATACTGTATATAGAGATAAATGAAAATGATTGTCAATTGTTTATTGCATATTTAAATATGTACCGCAGGCTTGATTAACGGAATCCCCGATGGATTGGGGTTTTCTTCATATTTGGAAAAAAAAGGCTTTATTGATAATACATTTTCATATAAAATGATCTAAGGTGCTTTTAGAAATCTTTTTAAATTGGTGGCTATAGAAGATCAGGGCATGTCTGCAGGAACAGCCTCAATTGTTATTGAGCAATTCCACTCACTTTTCTTTCTTGGAAAGAAAGAAAGACCTCTGGACTTCGACACCCAGAATTCCTGAGCCAGCATTAGCTGTTCACCCATATCCTGAGCCAGGGCTCTCAAACTTGTGGCCCATGGGCCAGAGGTGGTATTCAGCAGGTTCTGACCAGTTCTGGAGAACCGGTAGCAGAAATTTTGAGTAGTTCGGAGAACCGTCAAATACCACCTCTGACTGGCCCTGCCCTCATCTATTCTCTCCCTCCTGAGTTCCAGCTGATCAGCTGGGTCTTCTTTGGTTGCCCTGCACAGGAGAACGGAGCTGGAAAGAAGGTTAGTGGGGTGGGAAGGAATGGGATTTTGCAGTAACCTTCCTCCATGAGTGGAGAGGGAATGAAGATTTTGCAGTATCCTTCCCCTGCCACGCCCACCAAGCCAAGCCATGCCCATAGAACCGGTAGTAAAAAAAAATTGAATCCCACCACTGCCATGGGCCAGATGCATCATGTGCTGGCCACACCCACACCTGGTTTAGCAAAGGGGGAAAATATCCTGATACATCACGTGATGCTGCTGTGACGACACGAGTTGGACACCCCTGTCCTAAGCTAAGAGGACAGTAATATTTCCATCAAGTCAAGTTTCACTCCTTCATGTTAGCCGTAGAGAAGTAGTCTTCCATTGCTTCGGTGGAGAAGTTGTATGGTCTTCTCAGTCTAGCTCAGGGGTCTTGGGCTAGACTGATCATGTGACCGCGTGTGTTGTGTTCACCCATCAAAACATTCAAATCAGGTGGTTAGTACCTTTTGGTGGAGGTCTACCGTTATGCGTCCCCTTTGATAAGCGGGCACAATGGCTCAGTGCTTAAAGGCACTGAGTTTGTGAGCTGGTAAACTGACAACCGGGGGTTCGAGACCCAAGCGTCGCATGACAGGGTGAGCTCCCATTATGTGCCCCAGATCCTGCCCAGCTAGCAGTTCGAAAGCATGCAAATGCAAGTAGATAAATAGGTACCACTTTGGCGGGAAAGTAACAGCCATGCATACTTTCGTGCTGACCACAGATGTCAGAAGTGTCTCTCAGATAATGCAGGTTCCCTCAGCTGAGTATCAGAGATGAGCATTGTGAAATTGTGAGTCGGACACAACTGGACAGGGGAAACCTTTTCCTTTTATCATAACTTTGAATGGTCACTAAGCGACAAGTCATGAAGTGGAGGCTACTTGTAGATAAATAAAGTAGACGCCAAACTGAGAGGGTTTATGGAATTCCAGGTTCACTTGGGTGTTTGATACAGTCGGAAGGATGACTGCATTTTTCCAAATGCCAGTGACGCAATGTTGAGACAGAGATCAGTGACTTCGCACAGTCACTTCCGCCCTCGTTATCTCCCGCTTGGATTATTGCAATGCTCTCTACATGGGGCTCCCCTTGAAGAGTCTCCGGAGGTTGCAGTTGGTCCAGAATGCAGCCGCGCGGGTGATCGTGGGTGCCCCTCGGAGCTCCCACGTAACACCGCTTCTCCGCAGGCTGCACTGGCTTCCTGTGGCCTTCCGGATTCGATTCAAGGTGGTACTGATGGTATTTAAAGTGCTCCATGGCTCGGGACCTGGGTACTTACAGGACCGCCTACTGCCATCAACAACCTCCCGCCGCCCAGTACGCTCTCACAGGGTTGCCCTGCTTGGGGTGCTGCCGCCTGATCGTTGTCGGCTGGCGGCCCCAAGGGTGCGTGCTTTCTCTGTGGGAGCCCCCTCCCTGTGGAATGATCTCCCCCCGGAGATACGGGCCATGACGTATATCCTGGCCTTCCGGCGCGCAGTTAAAACCCTATTTTTCAAGCAGGCCGGCCTGGCCCAGTGATGGGTTCTTGGGTTTTAAATCTAAATTGGGTTTTAAATTGTTAAATTTTATATTTTTTAATTTTTTAATTAATCCCTGATTTTAAATGTCTAAATTTTTGTAGTTGGATGGGATGCAGCCGGACTCGCTTATTTAATTTATTTTTAAATTGTATTTAAACTGTATTTATTCTAGGTGTATTCTATGTGTTTTTAGTAGGCTGTACACTGCCCTGAGTCCCTTTTTGGGAGAGGGAGCGGTATAGAAGTTTGAAAAATAAATAAATAAATAAATCAGTTACCCTAGGACAGGTGTCCCCAACCAGAGGTGGTATTCAGCAGTTTCTAACCAGTTGTGGAGAACCAGTAACAGAAATTTTGAGTAGTTCGGAGAACTGGCAAATACTGCCTCTGACTGGCCCCGCCCCCATCTATTCTCCACCTCCCAAGTCCCAGCTGATTGGCTGGGTGTTCTTTTGTTGCCCTGCACAGGAGAACGGAGCTGGAAAGCAGGTTAGTGAGGTGGGAAATGGGGATTTTGCAGTATCCTTCTCTTGGAGTGGGGTGGGAATCGAGATTTTACAATATCCTTCCTCTGCCACGGCCATCAAGCCACGCTCACAGAACCGGTAGTAAACATGTTTTGAATCCCACCACTGTTGGAGGCCGCTGCCCTAGGATGTCCTGCAATCCTGAGAGGATGCGGAATGAACAAGTGTGAAATTTCTATGTTTTATTTTATTTGTTGTTTGTTTGTTTGTTCCAGGAAGGTTCTGAGGATAGTATGTGAGTAGAAGCTTGTTTATTTCATTCCAAAGTAATTAAGAGAGGTAACATATGGATGTTTACAAGCAATTGATGTTCATTTCCTGGCCTCAATCACATCTAAGCTACAGAGGTTAACATTGTAGGTCACGCAAGGCAGGAGTAAAGGGGAAAGGAAAGGTCATGATTCAATGCTGCCTATACATCCATTATTCCAATTACATCCAATTACGACAGGAAATAAGAGTAACAGATCAGTAAGGGAGTTCATCTGCCTGTTCCTTAATTATACCCAGGCATACATATCAATCATGCTATTCCCTTTTAGGCTAAGCAGTGTATATACCCAGCCCACAAAAAAAGAATAAGCATTTGGAAATACAACGAATTAAAGGCATAGGAAGAAGAAACATATCTAAAAATAATTTATTTTCTTCATTCCCAGGATCTTTATCTGGACAAATACTTTTATGATTCAATGGTTACCAGATCAGTATCATTTGTCAGATAAATAATAGCTCTGCCCTTAGTCACAAGCAGCTAAATAAAACTTAGGTTACTAAAGTCAATTTCACTGTCTTGCAAAATCAATGAATTTTGCTTCCCTTTGCCCACCAGACTCAGGGAAAGAGGAAAAAGAGAAACAGTACCTAAGTTTTCAGAAACCAATTTCTTTATTTAGCGTTCTCATTCCTCCATATGTTTCTTTTCAGATGCTCCTCAATTTATGACCAGTTGCTTAGAGACTGTTCATAGTTGTGGAAACTTCGACTGTTTCCACAACTTTGAACAGTCACTAAGCAACCTGTTATAAGCTGAGGAGTGCCCTCAACAGTCAAAGTTTCCTGGAAAAGGGAGTTACAATCCGAATCTGAAGATTGGACAGTCGTCCCTTCCGCACAGTCATGTGATAGCATTTGAGGGACTTGGTAACACAGCTGTTACGGAGAACTGTGATGGCGCAGTGGTTAAAGTGTAGTATTGCAGGCTAATTCTGTCCACTGCCAACCGTTCGATCCTGACCGGCTCAAGGTTGACTCAGCCTTCCATCCTTCCAAGTTTGGTAAAACAAAGACCCAGATTATTGGGGGCAATAGGCTGACTTCTGTTTTTTGGCAAAACTGTGTCATAATGAACAGTGGGTTCGCTTAATAACCTGGCGGTTTGTTTTACATTTGCTTAACAACTGCCACAAAAAAGGGGTCATAAAATCAAGTTGGTCATGTTGACCATCACAACATACAGCTATAATGGGCTAGCTAACTGTATCACAATTGTATGTGAAGGATTAGTTATACATAACTCCAAAGTTCTTTCTGCCTTTCCTAAAACCTCAGGCCATCACTGTTAGCTTGTGGCCACTCTAGGAAACAACTCTCACAATTCAACACACTCATAAATTTTCAAGGGATTAGATCCAGGGGTGAGATTCAAATTTTTTTAGCAAGGGGCTCTCTGCCCTAATGACTGCCTGGGTGGGCATGGCCAACTCAACACCACTCCCACCCAGTCACATGACCCCCCCAGCCACGCCTATCCTGGGTTTTGTTGCCCCTGGTGTTTTCTGTGGGAAATGGGTCTCTCTCTCTCTCTCTCTCTCTCTCTCTCCCTCCCCTCCCTCCCTCCCTCTCATTTCTGTTTTTCTTTTTCTACCCCCTCTCTTCCTTCTTTCTTTCTTTCTTTCTTTCTTTCTTTCTTTCTTTCTTTCTTTCTTTCTTTCTTTCTTTCTTTCTTTCTTTCTTTCTTTCTTTCTTTCTTTCTTTTTCTTTTTCTTTCCCCCTTCTCTCTCATTTATTTCCCTCTCTCTCATTCTCTCCCTCCAGCTCTGTCATCTCTTTCCCTCTTCCCCTTCTCTCTCTCATTTTTTTCTCTTTTTCCTGTCTCTCATTCTCTCCCTCCATCATTTTCTCATTTCTCTTTCTTTTTCTCCCTTTTTCTCTCTCTCATCTCTCTCCTCCCCTGCGAGCCAGGAATGGGATTTGGGGTCTCGCTAAGGGGATTGTCTTAGCTAGGGGATTGCCCAAGCCCCTGCAAGCCCCCAGCAACCCACCCCGATTTGATCCTACACTCTGACAAAGCCATTGTTGCTCTGTGAAATAATACAATACAATCCTCATTGCTGAGAGAGCAGTAATAACCCTTGGCTTGGCTCCTTCTGATTGCTTCAGCACAATAGCTCAGAGAAAATGTTTTCGTCTTCTCCAGCTGCCATGAATCATCATGATGTGTTTCATGGAGGCCAGTCAAAGCTACTTTGCATCAGCCAAGTCTCTCAAAAGGGCCTTGATGCAGGTCTAGGACAACTCAGCTTGGCCAACTCCCCGTCGCTAACTTGGTGCAACCAACTCATAGTGGAGCAACTCGC
This sequence comes from Bungarus multicinctus, assembly GCA_023653725.1. Classification (NCBI taxonomy): domain Eukaryota; kingdom Metazoa; phylum Chordata; class Lepidosauria; order Squamata; family Elapidae; genus Bungarus; species Bungarus multicinctus. The sequence goes on from CM042849.1 coordinate 12,283,617, forward strand.
TGCAAGACAAGAGTTACACTAATATCAAAGAAATGGGGGAATAGAATCATGAAAGAAAGGGTACAAAAGGAGGGAGAGAATGCAATGCAAATGGTGAAAATGAAAATATTTTTAAAATTATCTGAAGTGCTTCTATTGAATTGTTAAATTGTCCCAGAGCAAGTTATTCCAATGTGAGTTGGCCACAGCAAGGGTGAAACCAGGCTCAATAGCAATAACTGTGAGAGGGATCTTGGAGTGGACAACCAGCTAAATAGGAGCCAACAGTGTGCAGCAGCAGCCCAAAAAGCCAATGCAATCCTAAGTTGCATTAACAGAGGGATACAATTCAGATCAAGTGAAGTATTAATACCACTCTATAAAGCCTTAGTAAGACCACACCTAGAGTACTGCATCCAGTTTTGGTCACTACACTATAAAAAGACATTGAAACTCTAGAAAAAGTACAGAGAAGAGCAACCAGGATGATTAGGAGACTGGAGACTAAAATATATGAAGAACAGTTACAGGAACTGGGCATGGCTGGTCTAGTGAAGAGAAGGACCAGGGGAGACACGATAGCATCTTTCAATGTTTGAGGGGCTGCCACAGAGAGGAGGGGGTCAAGCTATTTTCTAAAACACCCGAAGACCAGACAAGGAATAATGGATGGAAACTGAACAAGGAGAGATCCAACCTAGAAACAAGGAGAAATTTTATGACAGTGAAAACAATCAACCAATGGAACAGAAGTTGCCCTCGGAAGTTGTAGGAGCACCATCACTTGAGACTTTCAAGAAGAGATTGGACTCTCATCTGTCAGGAATGATGTAGGGTCTCCTGCTTGTGTAAGGGGTTGGACTAGATGATCTACAAGGTCCCTTCCAACTCTGATGATTTGTTATCCCTCTGCTAGTTAGCCACGGTGAGTTGGCCACGGCAAGTTGGCTGCGGTGAGTTGGCCATGGCAAGTTGGCTGCGGTGAGTTGGCCATGGCAAGTTGACTGTGGTGAGTTGGCCGCACCGAGTTGTCTTGACGTTCTCCATCTTGCAGATGTCCTGTCCTACAGGATCTTAAACGAATACAAACATTGGACGATCTAGAAGCAGAGGAGAGTCCCACGCAGCTGACTCGGAGCCTTGGCAGAGTATGCAAGGGGAAGTGGCTGATTCATTGGCTGAAATGTACAAGTGAAGAATTGGGACAAAATGCTCATCACTCTGCCCAGCAATTTAGCAGATGCGTTCTGAACCAGCTGCACTTTCCATGCTGTTCTCAGAGGTTGCTCTGCACAAAACGAACTCCACTGAATTGCAAATTTCCATTTGGATAATTAAAAGTCAAAATGCATCTATCTAGGTAGAAAGATACAGCTGGGGAGCCAGTTTAAGATAACACAGGTAGCCCTCAACGTACGACCAGAACTGAGCCCAAAATTTATTTTCCTAGGCGAGTTTTGCCTCATTTTACAACTTTTCTTGCCACCATTGTTAAGTGAATCCCTGAGGTTGTTAAGTTGGTAACATCGGTTGTTAAGTGAATATGTTGCTTCCCCGTTGACTTTGCTTGTCAGAAGGTCGCAACAGGGGATCAGGGGATCCTGGGGATATTGCAGCTGTCATAAATATGAGTTAGTTGCCTAGCGTCTGAATTTTGATCACGTGACCATGCTGCAATGGTCGTAACTGTGAAAAATGGCAATAACTCATTTTTTTCAGTGACGTAACTTTGAACAGTCACTAAATGAACTGTTGTAAGTTGAGGACTACCTGTAAAAAGAACCCCATGCCATGGAAGAAATCTGTAATATGCTGCTCCATGACAACGAGGGCTTAAAGAAATTGATTTTTTTTATTAAAAAAATAAATTTTATTGATTTTTCTATTAAGGAAGAAACTGATTTTGAATCCCGGCAGAAAATATATCTACATTTTTTTTAAAAAAAATTCTAGTTCTCGTGCAGTTTAATGAAAAAGAAATGATTTCCAAAATGCAGTCAGTTATTTCTCACTAAATTACATGTCCGTGATATGGATGGTCCTCAACTTACAACTTTCATTTAGTGACCATTCAATGGCACTGGGAAAAAAAGTGATTTGTGATCATTTTTCACTCTGACGACCATTGTATGGTCACGTGATCAAAATTTAGGCGCTTGGCAACTGGCTCATATTTATGACGGTGCTTCCCGGGGTCACGTGATCCCCTTTTGCGACCTTCCAACAAGTGAAGTCAATGAGGGAAGCCAGATTCACTTAACAACCGTGTTTCTAACTTAACAAATGCAGGGATTCACTGAACAAATGCAGCAAGAAAAGTCGTAAAATGCGGCAAAATTCACTTAATACATTTCTCACTTAGCAACATAAATTTTGGGCTCAACTGTGGTCGTACATCGAGGAGAGGCCAGGCGAGGTAAGGCCAGGCATGACAAGGAGTGGCTGGGAGGGGAGGGGAGGGGAGGGGAGGGGAGAGGCGGGGCCATGCTGAGCACAGTGAGGAGAGGCTGGATGAGGTGATGCGCCCCTCGGCATGAAAAAAATAAAAACATAAAGCTGTTCAATACCACAGACAATACAGCTACCCTTCAAAAAGATCTTGACTATGTATCAGAATGGTCAAACAAATGGCAACTTCAACAAATAAATGCTCTGTCTTACATACTGGCAAAAAAAATCAGAAAGTAAAATACAAGCTGAATAGTCAAGACCTTGTTCAATAGTCAAGACCTTGCTCTGTAAAGGACCTTGGAATACTCATTTCTAATGATCTAAGTGCTAGAGCCCACTGTAACTACATAGCTAAAAAGGCATTAAGAGTTGTTAACCTAATCCTACGTACCTTTTTCTCTGGTAATATCACACTACTAACTAGAGCATGCAAAACATTTGCTAGACCAATACTCGAATACAGCTCATCAGTTTGGAACCCACATTACGTATCTGATATTAGTACAGTTGAGAAAGTCCAGAAATATTTCACAAGAAGAGCTCTCAACTCCTCTACTCATTGTTGAATACCTTATGCCACCAGACTTGAAATTCTAGACCTAGAAAACCTAGAACTACACCGCCTTCGGTCCGATCTAAGTATGGTATATAAAATTATACATTGCAATGTCCTACTTGTCAATGAATACATCAGCTTCAACCAGAACAACACAAGAGCACACAATAGATACAAACTCAAGGTTAACCGCACCAAACTTGATTGCAGGAAATACAACTTCAGCAACAGAGTGGTCAATGTCTGGAATACTCTACCTGACTCTGTGGTTTCTTCCCCAAACCCCAAAAACTTTAACCTTAGACTGTCTACTATTGACCTCACCCCTTTCCTAAGAGGTCTGTAGGGGGCATGCATAAGCGCACCAATGTGCCTATTGTCCCTGTCCTATTGTTTCTTTTATTTTTCTTATATATACCCATTTCATGTATTCATAACTATGTATATACTTATACCTATTATCTTGTAAGCGATTGACAAATCAAATAAATATAAAAAATAAATAATATGAGTGATGTTGAGTTGGCCACGCCCACCAAGTCACATGATCACCCAACCAGGCCTACCCAGCCGGTCATGAGGGCAGAGAACCGGTTGTTAAATTATTTGAATTGCACCACTGCTCATATTTATGATGGTTGCACTCTTCCCGGGGTCACAGGATCCCCTTTTGTGGCCTTCCAACAAGCAAAGTCAACGGGGATTCACTTAACAACCATCTTACTAACTTAACAAGATTCACTTTACAACTTTGGCGAGAAAGTTGGTAAAACAGGGTAAATCTCACTTAACAACTGCGTTGGTTAGCAACAGAAATTTTGGGTTCAATTGTGGTCATAAGTTGAGGCAAGTACACTGCCTGTACTTAACACAGTGGGCATTCTTTTTTTAAAAAAAAATGTGGTAAGGTCAATGTTGCTGTGGAAAAACAGTGGAGGAGTATGAATAAAATACTAATTAAGTTCAGGCAATATCCTGCCTGGATAAATATTGTGTTTCAAATCTTGCGAAATTATCATCCAAAGCAGTTCGGCCAATTTATAGTTATGAGAAAATATTCTAAAGTCGTAATGCAATTCTAAATTAAAATAAAAATCCCCTGGGCATCTATAGAGGCATTTTTTATTGGGCCTCCTCCAAGGTTACGTTCAAGTGAATCACCAGACTCTGAAATCAGCAAAAAATTGTATGACATAAATTTTGCCTTCCTTCCTGTTGGGTCCTGCATCTCTTCGTTTGCAGGGCAGGTTAAGCAAAACCTTTGAGTTTGTTGCAATATTCACTCTGAATATCAACAGCTGGTGGAAAACCATCCATCCATTAATTCCATCCATCCATTTATTCTGTTTTCGTTTCCACCTGTTCTGATCCCTATTGCCCGAAAAGGGCCAAAAACGGAGCGCTTGGAGGCCAACAATGGGATATGGAGGTTGAAAATGGGGCGTGTAGAGGTGGTAATAGGCGATGGCGATCCCTGCAGCCTGAAGCAGCTGATTGTCGGGAGGCCGATCCAACTGCCAATCAGCTGCTTGTGCTACATCAGGCTGTGCTGAAGCTAACCAGGTTGTTTGCTGTTTGCTGCAATGAGGCAAATTGTTGGGAGAGCAGAGGCAGATGGGTGGTTGTTTTTTCTTGTTTTCCTCCTCAAAAGCTAGGTGTGCCTTATACTTCGGAGCATCTTATAGTCCAAAAAATACAGGTAAATGTTAATTATTTCCTTCCCATCCTCTATGAACAGCACACCGTCCACGTGTAAATAAATCTGAAGCCTTTTTAATTGTGCAAAGTGGTTTGTTTGTGAAGATCAGAACGGACAGCTTTTGGAAGTCATCTTTTTTTATTTATTTTTATTTTATTTGGTTTGTCAATTGCTTACAAGATAATAGGTATAAGTAAAAACATAGTTATGAATACATGGATATATATAAGAAAAATAAAAAAATAAAAGAAACAATAGGACAGCGACAGTAGGCACGTTGGTGTGCTTATGCACGCCCCCTACAGACTTCTTAGGAAAGGGGTGAGGTCAATAGTAGACAGTCTAAGGTTAAAGTTTTTGGGGTTTGGGGAAGAAACCACAGAGTCAGGTAGAGTATTCCAGACATTGACCACTCTGTTGCTGAAGTCATATTTCCTGCAATCAAGTTTGGTGTGATTAACTTGAGTTTGTATCTATTGTGTGCTCTTGTATTCTGGTTGAAGCTGAAGTATTCATTGAGAGGTAGGACATTGCAATGTATGCTTTTATATACTATACTTAGATCGGACCGAAGGCGGCATAGTTCTAGGTTTTCTAGGTCTAGAATTTCAAGTCTGGTGGCATAATATATTCTGCAACGAGTAGAAGAGTGGAGAACTCTTGTAAAATATTTCTGGACTTTCTCAATTGTGTTAATATCAGATACATAATGTGGGTTCCAGACTGATAAGCTGTATTCGAGTATTGTTCTTGCAAATGTTTTGTATGCTCTAGTTAGTAGTGTAATATTACCAGAGAAAATGCTACGTAGGATTAGGTTAACTTCTAGAGAAGATTAACCTAGAAGAGTGGAAAAGGCCTGTCTGTCACCTGGCATTGTGATTTCAGTCCAAGGAAGCAAAAAAGAAGTCAATTATTAAGTTATTAGGAAAATTGGAGGTCAGGAAAAACCTTGATGTAGTCTAGTGGATTTCATATCATTTAAGAAATTGATTATCCCTTAGGAAAGAGTGAAGGATGCTAGCTCCTTAGACCACCTTATACATTGATTGAGAAAAAATAGGTTTTAATACATTCATAAAAATTCTTTGGGCACCTAAAATTCCAAAACTAAGACTTCAAACCTGAAAAGAAAACAAAGCTCATGTAACCAGTACAGGTTTTAGAGTTGTAAAGCAGTCTGAATACTAGCTCTGAATTTTCCTGTCGCAATATTCCTTATCGGTTCTAATTTGTGAACATATCTTCAAGGACAAAACCATGCCAAATACTTTACAGTAATCTAGCAGTAACGCAAGCAAAACACGTATCACTGAACAAGGAAGCTGCCTTAATATTTCTGGCTTGTTCTGAAGCTATTTACTACAGTTGTCATTTGGGGTTAAATTTAAAAGGTACTTATAAAATGTTCTGCACTGCTGGGCATTTTCAAACAGACTACCTGGAACTGTGAGGGTTTAGTGGATTCCTGCCCTGAAGAGGAGATTAGACTAGATCCCCCAAGGTCCTTTGCAACTCGTAGATTTTATAATTGTGTGAAAGCTGCAGTTAAATTGGAAGTTCTGTTTGTTTGCCTCTATCAATGGTTCAGAGCAGGAGTGTCAAACTCAAGGCCTGGGGGCTGAATCTGGCCCATGGGGTGCTTAGAACTGACCTGCAAGGCTGCCCTGGAAACAGCAAAGGACTGGCCTGCAGTGCCTCTGTCAGTGAAAACAGAGCTCAGGGAGGCCACACAAGGCCTGCCTGGGCTCCATTTTGGGGCCGTGACAGCCTCCTGCACCCCTCTGCCAGGGAAAATGGAGGCCCAGGGAGGCTGTGCAATCTGCTTCCTTGGCAGAGGGTTGCAGGAGGCTGTCATGGTCAAAAATGAAGAGTGACATTGAGCTGGCCACACCCCCACTGGCCATGCCCGCCCTGGCCCTGCGAGATCAAACACAACCCTGATGTGGCCCTCAACAAAATTGAGTTTGATACCCCCAGTTTAGAGTCCTTAGTGCTCATGAGCTTGGTGGTTTGCTTGCAGACATTTCATTACCCAACTAGATAACACCATCAGTAAACAGCATCATCAAGCACTGATGATATTACCTAGCTGGGTATCCTAACCTTTGCAAGCAAACCATCAAGTTCAGAGAGCACCAAGATATTCTCTTCTCTTGGAATCTATCAATGTTACTATTTGGGTCAACGTCACGGGTCATAATAAATAGTCCACATAAATTTTATACAAATAGGCAAAAGTATCTTTCCTACATATTGATATACAGGCAGTCCTCGACTTACAACTGTTCATTTAGTGACTGCTCAAAGTTACAACGGCACTGATAAAAGTGACTTACGACAATTTTTCACAGTTACGACCTTTGTAGCATCCCTATGACCAAAATTCAGATGCTGGGCAATCGATTCATACTTATGCCCATTGCTGTGTCCCAAGGACATGCGATCACCTTTTGCGACCATCTGTTGTGGTACGCCGATAGCCTGCGCAGACGGCAGCAGAATCGGACAGTGGGGAAGAAAGGGGATCAGTCCGGGAGTCAGATAAGGGTGCTGCGTCCAATGCAGAGATGAGGCAGACCATCTGGGGGTGGGGTGCTGCCTCTGGAGCCTTTGGAGTCTGGCAGCAGTGAGGCAGAGGACTGAGGGGAGCCTGTTCACAGTGCACGTGTAAGCAGAGCTGCTAGAAGATGAGAGCAGCTGAAACAAAAGGCTCAACTCAGGAGTAAGGCTGGGACGTGATTGCCCCTCCCATAAGGTATAAAGGACAGGCAAAGATGATGAAACCTTTGCAGGAAGCAAAGTAGTTTGTTCGGTTCAGATTTATTTTTGCAGCTCTTTGTACTTCGGTTGGTTTTTTTTCTAGTTCATTTGATACTTCTGTTATTGGCAGCACTTCACAGAAAAGAAAGGTGAGTGCTTATCTCGAGGGACTATTTAAGATTCATTACTGTCTGGGAATGAAAACAATTCCCAGCATTGCAATAAAATAAGACTTGTTTTTAAAATAAGCGTGTGCGTAATTACGGTCTAGGAAGCCTTGGTCAGAACACCCCCTGACAAGCGAAGTCAATGGGGAAGCCAGATTCACTTAACCACTGGATTACTAAGTTATCAATTGCACTGGTTTCAGTGGTGGTATGCTACCAGTTCAGACCGGTTCGGCTGAACTGGTAATAAAAAAAGCCTCCCACAATCAGTTGAGAGGAGAAAGAAAAAAGTGCAGGATCGGCCTTCCCACCCGCCTCTGCGCTTTTCTCTTCTTTATCCTCTCAGCTGATTGGGGCTGCAGGTCTCAGCTGGTGTGGGAAAGCTGCACCTGTGCGTTAGGTGCGCATGATCACCAAACCGGTAGTGGAACAGGTGGAGTCCCATTGCTGTCTGGTTCACTTAACAACGATGGCAAGAAAGGTCGTAAAACAAGGTAAAACCCGCTTAACAAACGTCTCACTTCACAACAGACATTTTAGGCTCAATGGTGATTGTAAGTGGAGGACTTCCTGTATTATAATTCCAAAATGGCGCCTTAGGTGTAAAAGAGACCGTGCTATCTTCTTTCCATCACGACCAGTGGAATTTCACAGAACGTTATTTATAAAATGGAAAGAAAAAGAAAAAAAGAGAGAGGAGAGAATGAAAAGATGCAGGAGAAACAGAAAACAACACTCAGGAGGAAAAGAGTATTATGAGGCCGAGATCCTCAGAGGGACCCCAGGCAGAGAGAGAAATGTTCTCTATTAACGTCATCAGGCATTGCTTTGCTTACAAAACGACCAGCAGTAACCTTTGCCAAACAAAACTAAGCTGTCTGGAAAGCCTATAAAGAATTTAGTGATGAATTCTTGGAACAGTGTGATAACATTTCGAGTGAGAAGCCGTGTCCTTCTGAGCTGGGCACTTCTCTACGAATGAAAGCTGCAAGGAGCTTTAAAAAACGTACTCACATCCAATGACATGGTTTATAGCAGGCATCCACATAAAGTCCTATCCGTGCTTGATGCCTAATGGTGATTGGCAAGGGCCAGAGATGTGTTTTGACATTCCACTCCCTCTCTTGTGGTCAGAGGAAGAGACATAATAACAACCTCTCTTGGTGCTCCCATTGTTTGTGTGGGACACACCTATGAGGCTGGCCGGTGCACCCTAAAAAAAGAATGGGTGTTGGATTAAAAACCATTTACAAGACGACTGAGTCACCCATTCTTCCCAAAGCTTTGTTATTCTACTCCAAGTATACAAAGGGAATCACCTTCTGGGAAAACACACACAAGGAATTCTCTTATGACCCCTGATCTAACCCCCCTTTTGAAATTACATCTCTAAGTAATGAAATTTAGTTTAGTTTAGTTTAATTTACTTTATTGTCATTGCACATTATACAACGAAATTAAATACTATCTTCAGTGTACTATACAGCAGAATTCAAAAGAGCTACTGCTCTGGGATAGAAGCTGTTTTTCATTCTATTTGTCCTTGTTTTTACTGTCCTGTACCGTCTGCCAGATGGTAATAGTATAAAAAAAGGATTCCCAGGGTGAGATGGATCTTTGAGGATGTTTTGAACTGTCTTAAGGCAGCGGGAGCTGTAAAGCTCTTCCAAAGAGGGGAAAGGGCAACCAATGATCCTCTGGGCAATGACTTTAACCCTCTGGAGTGCTTTGGGTATAAAGGTAGTCCTCAACTTACAATACTTCGCTTAGTGACTATTCGAAGTTACATCGGCACTGAAAAAAGTGACTTATCAGCCCTGCCCCATACAGTCGGACACAATTGGACAGGGGGAACTTTTCCCTTCCTCTTTTAACCCAGAACCCAAGAGAAATAATGCACTGAAAGAATGCCGTAATCTTATTCCCACTGCCTGTTTTGTAGCTGGACTTCAGTACAACCCAGCAGAGAATTATTTTGATTATATTGGGTGGCCTATTAAACGGAGCACTCTCCCACTTTCTGGGCCCGCCTGCAAGCTGGCAGATGCAATATGGCTTGTCAAGCAAAAAGAAATCAATCTCATTTCTTTTTTATTTCTGTCTTTTATTCCTCCTTGGAGCAGGCAGCCTTGGTGAAGACATGTAAATCTATAATTAGCCACATCTGGATGACACCCCACATCCTCATGTGTCTTGCTTCCTTTCCAAAATAACTTAAAAAGGATTGCTGTTGTACCACATTACGGGGAGGAATAACAGATACTATCTATTAGCAAGACTTTTTACGCCAATCTCCTGGAAATGAAGAATTATTCAGAAAGACTGCTGTCACTGCATAAACTGGGTTTATTTAAGTAGGCCAGAAGAGTAAACTTTTACTGGATGAAATTTACTGCAGGAAGATATCTTAGTCCAGGGGTGTCAAACTCAAGGCCCGGGTGACGGATCCAGCCTGTGAGGTACTTAGATCTGATCCACAGGGCCACCGTGGAAACAGCAAAGGATCGGCTCTCAATGCTTCTACCAGTGAAAAAGTCTCCTGACAGGGAGCCGCTACCAGTTCTCCAGAACTGATCAGAACCTGCTGAATACCACCTCTGACCCAGAAGGATATTTTCTTCCAACAATGTGTTGTCCACAGCTGGGCACAGGACTCGAGATGGGACCGATTCAGGCAGAAAGAAATAGTTTCCCTGAAGCTCCTCCCTTACTTGACTTTTAAAAAAAGATTTATTTAAGTAAAACTACAACATGGAAGTCTAGTGTGTTGAAAAGGAAAACAGAATCATAGATTGATGTTTGGGGGAAAAAAAATGCATAGATGCTTTTTGAAAACACCAGAAAGTGGGGAGGGGGGAAGAATTGTTGTGTAGGTTGATGTTTTTGTTAGAACTATGTCCACCCGCCAAAGAAATGAAGAAAAAGATTGCTATGCTTTGGAGGCAGAAAACATTTGAGAATGAATTATCTCCAGAAGTTGTGAGTGGACCTTTTAAAGAAAAGATTGGACAACCATTTGTCTGAAATTGAACAAGGTTTCCTGACACAGCAGGGGGTTGGACTAGAAGACCTCCAAGGTCCCTTCTAACTGTTATTTATATCTACAGATTGCCAAAAGCACGAAATTCCACATATTAATTCAAATCTGTTCTGAAAATGGATTTGAATTTCCAAATCGACTTGGGGGGGAAAAATGGCCCTTAAAATCAACAGAGCAAATCAGGAGATCCGGTTCAATGCTTAGATCCAACTGGTCACTGTAATTCCTCATCAGGTTTCGATTATCAGAGAGAATTGCCTTTGAAGCAGATCTCCCAATCATCGCATGACTGGCTTTGCCCCCCCCTATAGCCACCAAGAACCAGACCCCCTCACTCAGCCCCCATTTTATGAGTCTTTTGCATGTCTTTGAAATTCCAAAATGTGCACTTTTCCCTGGCATCCAGCTATACAAATATGAGCATGGAGAGAAGAAGGAAAAGCTAAAAAGGGGTTCCTGAAAAAAGAAAAAGAGTGGGGAAGAGAGAGGGAAAAAGAGGGGGAGAGAGAGAGAGAGAGGAGAGAGAGAGAGAGAGAGAGAGGCAGACAGAGAAAGACAGAGAGAGAGACAGAAAAATACACACCTTGTTTTGACTCTGATCCCACCCACAAATTTCCATGCTGTCCTCATTGCTCACACCCATCTATTAACTTATTGATTCATTTATTGCTTCCTGTTTTTCCTCTAGAAAAACATCCCCATGATTTTTCCTCCTCAACAGCTTTATGAGGTAATTTGGGCCGAGAGAGAGGGAATACGATTCGTTCACCCGGAGAGATACATGTTTGAGAGTGAATAACAACTTAAGTCTCCCTAGTCTTAAACCAACACCTTAACTACCACACTAGAGAAAGGCGCTGAAAATAAAATTTCTCCTGAGTTCTAGATTGGATCCCTAATGACTTTCCATTTGGTACTTCTTGTCTTACCCTTCGAGTGCTTTGGAAGTTGATCCCCTCTTCTCTGGGACAGTCCCTCAAAACTGCTATCATAACCCACTCCTTCCGTTTGTTAGACTAGATCCGTGATGGCGAACCTATGGCACGCATGCTGGAAGTGGCACGCAGAGCCATCTTTCTGGGCACGCCCGCCGTTGCCCGTTGCTTTTCTGGGTTCTGGCACCCACATGCGCCCTGGCCACTTGCTCTTCTGGTTTCTGGTGCACATGTAAACCAGCTCCCAGGTGTGCATGTAGCTAAAGTGACCAATTTTTTTACAATATTCTTGCGTGTAGCGCACCAGTTAGCATGGCACACTCTTGTGCACGGTGCACTCTTGCGAGAGGCACACTCTCTCAAAACAATTCTCCTATGTGGAGCGCATGCGCCTCGTAATCGCATCTCGCTGCACTGTACCGAGCCTTGACGAATCGCCATGTCAAATACAAATATGTCACATCACACGCAACGGATCGGATCGGCATCGATCAAATACGGAGATTTATAGATTAGTCTTCAAAGATCAAAAAGGAAGACATGTAGAAGGCACTTTTCGAAGGAGGACAGAACTTACAAAAGGAGGACTATCCTCCCTAAAGGAGGACAGTTGGTCACCTTAATGTAGCCAGCTGGTCTTCACGTGCGCATGCGTGCCAGGAAATGGAAGACCAGGTGGCCAATGCGCAATGCCGGGGAGCTGCTCTTCTGGTTTTTGGTGCTCCTGCGTGCATGTGCTGGGGAGCTGCTCTTCTGGTTCTTGGCATTCCCCTATTTGCCTGCGTGAAAAGTTTTGCCAACACTGGACTAGATGAAGTTCCCTCAATCTTTCATCCTATGGTTTAGCCTCTAGACCAGTGGTGGGATTCCAATTTTTTTTACTATCAGTTCTGTGGGCGTGGCTTGGTGGCCACAGCAGGAGAAGGATACTTAAAAAACCCATTCCCTCCCCATTCCTGGGGGAAAGTTACTGCAAAATCCCCATTCCCTCCCCACCTCACTAACCTGCTTTACAGCTCCGTTCTCTTGCGCAGGGCAACCAAAGAAGACCCAGCCAATCAGCTGGGACTCAATGGGAGACAGAGAATAGATGGGGCGGGGCCAGGGGTGGGATTCAATTTTTTTAACAACCGGTTCTGTGGACATGGCTTAGTTGGTGGGCGTGGCTTGGTGGTAATCTGACTGTCTGGGTGTGGCTAACTCAACATCACTTGCATCGAGGCACACATCTCCTCGCCTGGCCTCTCATGACTGTGGGGATGCTGCAACAGTCATAAGTATGAAAAATGGTCATAAGTCACTTTTTTCAGTGCCATTTTAAATTTGAATGGTCACTCCACACAAGCAAAGTACCAGCAAAGGAGGGGAAAAAAACTCCAGAGATGTTCCTGAGATAGGAAGTCCAGTTCTGCCAAGAATGTAATAAGGGTTAACGGAGAGGCAGTTTCTGTAAGCAACCCCAGAATGTTTCCTTCCTGCCTTCCTTACAGGATTAGGCCAGTCATTTCTCCTAACAACCAATTCTCCCAACTGCTTAGAATGTTAACAGCCGGTTCTAGCGAATAGGTGCGAACCTGAAGAATCCTACCCCTGGGCGGGGCCAGTCAGAAGTGGGATTTGCTGGTTCTTCGAACTACTCAAAATTTCCGCTACTGATTCTCCAGAACTGGCCAGAACCGGCTGAATTCCACCTCTGCTCCAGACCTCACATCCAACTTTATTCCATTGGTTATACCACCAAGTGGAATTTCACCTAATCCACTCTAACCTTAATTTCACAGCCTGGAGAGTCCAGAATGCACTTTTTACGCTGAGTCAGTGAAATGATTGTCCTATCTCTTGCTTGGAAGGAGTACACTGGATGTTCCAAAGAAGAGGAAACTTTTGCCATTCAACCCTTTCCTTTCCATCACCAAGGCAATTAGCAGCCAAGCATTCCCAGCCCCTTTTTGTTCAGCTGTACTTCCTGTTTCCCTGCTGCTGTTTCTTAATCTTTGGCTCCTATTTCACAGTGTACGCATCCTGTGGAGAGCATTTGGGAAGGTTTGAAGCCACAGCTGTGACAACAAGCTGTGGGTTTTAGAAATGCTACTGAAGCAAAACAAAAAACAAAAAAACCCACCTGATGACCAATCAAGCAGGTGTCAATTAAATGTAAAAGACAACTTTTGTGGAGATATGATGGCCATTTGGAGAAATCCCACCAAGCCCAATCTAGGATACAAAAATGCACTTGACCAGTAGATGGCAGCAAAATGATGCTGAAATGCTCAACGGCTCCATCTAGTGGTCATTTGGAGTTCTGCAAAGTAAATTGGGTAGTTTCACCTATTGTAGCCTGTAATGTACTGTACATGTGGTCTTTGACTTACAACCACAACAGAGCCAAAAACTTCTGTTCTTAAGCGAGGCAGGTGTTAAGTGAATTTTGTCCTGTTTTATGGCCTTTCTTGCCACAGTTATTACATGAATCACTGCAGTTGTTAAGTCATAACTCAAAGACTTAGGTAGATTTAGATATTAGGTATTTTTCATCCTGCCTTTATTACTTACATAAATAACCTACACAAATAATGTAAGTTAATGTAAGTAATAATAATTACTTACATAAATAACTCAAGGTAGTGCCCATATATTGTACTCCTCCCCAACTTACTTCACAATTGTTGCCATGAGCATAAATATTAGGGGTGATTCTTTTATGTGTTTATTTTTATATTTATATTTTCATGTTATATCTTGTCTTTATTATTTTCATAAACAACTCAAGGCAGCGAACATACCTTTCTTCCTCCTATTTTCCTTACAACATTGACCCTGTGAGGTGGGTTGGGCTGAGAGAGAGTGACAGGCCCAAGATCACCCAGCTAGCTTTTGTGGGTAAGGCCAGACTCACATTCTCTTTAGTCTCTAGCTTGGTGCCTTAACTAACAGGCCAAACTATACATTGTTTATATTAATAAACAATTATTAAGGGATGTGGTGGCTCAGTGTTTCAAACGCTGAGCTTGTCGATCAAAAAGGTCGGCAGTTCGGCGGTTCGAATCCTTACGCCGCGTAATGGAGTGAACTCCCGTTACTTGTCCCAGCTTCTGCCAACCTAGCAGTTCGAAAGCACCTAAAAATGCAAGTAGAAAAATAGGGACCACTTTGGTGGGAAGGGAACAGTGCTCCGTGCGCCTTCGGTGTTCAATCATGCCAACCACATGACCACGGAGACGTCTTCGGACAGCTCTGGCTCTTTGGCTTTGTAACGGAGATGAGCACCGCCCCCTAGAACCGGAAATGATTAGCACGTATGTGCGAGAGGAACCACACTGCCTTCGTTTTTTCAACCTTAGGTTGGGGAACCAGCTACCAATCTCACCTCCCCTTCTGAAAACTTACTACCTTGTTTCTCCAGGTACAACCCACAAGCTATCCTCTGAACCAGGGGCCTCCAACCTTGGCAACTTTAAGCCTTGGCGGACTTTAATTCCCAGAATTCCCCGGCCAGGAATTCTGGAAGTTGAAGTCCGCCAAGGCTTAAAGTTGCCAAGGTTGGAGACCCCTGTTCTAAACCAACTAAAGTTATATTGGGTTCCTTTGTCTACAAATACAACCTTAATAAATACAGATAGTCCTCGACTTACAACAGTTTATTTAGTGACCGTTGAAAGTTACAACAACGCCAAAAAAAAGTGACTTAGGACCAGTTTTCACACTTATGATCTTTGTAGCATCCCCCTGATAATGTGATCAAAATTCAGATGCTTGGCAACCAGTTCATACTTATGACCGTTGCTGGGTGTCCCAATGTCATGTGGTCCACTTTTGACAATCAAAGGCAAGGGGGAAAGCCAGATTCACTTAACGACCGGGTTACTAACGTATCGACAGCAGTGATTTGCTTAAGAATGGCAGCAAGAAGAGACGTTAAACGGGGCACAACTCACTTAACCAATGCCTTGATTAACAATGGAAATTTTGGATTCAGTTGTGGTCGTAAGTCAAGGATCATCTGTATTGGTACATCTCTCCAATACTTTTTTTTAAAAAGTGACCATCAAATGGTCCATGGAGAAGACTCTAAACTCTCCAGAACCAGAGAGAGAGAATAAAGGTAAAGGTTCCCCTCGCACATACATGCTAGTTGTTTCTGGCTCTAGGGGGCGGTGCTCATCTCCGTTACAAAGCCGAAGAGCCAGCGCTGTCCGGAGACGTCTCCATGGTCATGTGGCCAACGGACGTTGTTCCCTTCCCACCAAAGTGGTCCCTATTTTTCTTCTTGCATTTTTTTTTACATGCTTTTGAAATGCTAGGTTGGCAGACATTGGGACAATTAACAGGAACTCACTCCATTACACGGCGCTAGGGATTCAAGCCACCGAGCTGCCAACCTTTCTGATAGACAAGCTCAGCCTCTTAGCCACTGAGCCATCGAGTCCACCAGTTCGCACCTATTCTCTAGAACCGGTTGTTAACATTCTAAGCAGAATGACATTCTAGAAGAAATGACTGGCCTAATCCTGTAAGGAAGGCAGGAAGGAAACATTCTGGTGTTGCTTACAGAAACTGTTTCTCCATTAACCCTTATTACATTCTTGGCAGGACTAGACCTCCTGTCTCAGGAACTTCTCTGGAGTTGTTTTTCCTTCCTTTGCTGGTGCTTTGCTTGTGTGGAGTGACCATTCAAAGTTACAATGGCACTGAAAAAAGTGATTTATGACCATTGTTCACACTTACGACTGTTGCAGCATCCCCACAGTCATGAGAGGCCAGGCGAGGAGATGCGTGCCTCGATGTGAGTGATGTTGAGTTGGCCACACCCAGCCAATCACATGACCACCAAGCCATGTCCACCCAATCACATGACCACCAAGTCACATCCACCACCTAAGCCATGCCCACAGAACTGGTTGTTAACAATTTTGAATCCCACCCCTGACAGAGTCCCTAGAAAGAGAATAAATCTAGTATATTCTGCCTTCCAAGGGCTATCATATATCAGAAGGGAAGGCTGTCATAAATTTTCCAACAGAATCAAAGGGATATCTCCTCCATACCTGACTGCTACAATTATAATGATATTTTTAACATGGCTGTGTGTTCACACTCACGGCTCCAGGCTTAATGATTGGTGTCTCTCCCTTTCTGATGCCACTTTACAGGAACTCACCGTTTAATAGCATGTTTAACAGCCAAGGGGAAATGTTTCCTTTATTGCCGTAATTTCTGATGAAAAAAGAGTCCTGTTTCTTTTTAAGGCCTTCCCCATAATGTGTTGGCTGTACATTTAACTCTTTTTTGATCCTACCTTTTGGATAGCGCTTTAAATCCCCTCTCGGGTCTACCCAGAAGGCCCTATGATCAAAGGGCCCATCATTATCTTCTAAAGGCGAGCTTTTCATGAGCCCGCACCCTTGCATTTGACTGCAGAGATTAAATAATATTTAAAGAGTTTAAGGCGACGCTAAATTCATTCTATTCCTTTAATCTGAATGCCGAGTCTAGTACCCCCTGGGAGAAATTGTTCTTCTTCTGCCTTGATGTGCCGAGGAAGCATTTTATGTTGGTTATTACTATTATTTTTTTCCTTGCCACTTGACAGTAATTATTGATCAAAAGATGCCCTGCCAAGAAAATGCATAATGTGCCTGGAGGTAGTCCTTCACTTATGACCACAACTGAGCCCAACATTGCCAGGGCTAAGCAGGGCAGTTGTTAAAAGAATTTAAGCCCATTTTTATGACCTTTCTTACCCCATTTGTTAAGTGAATCACTGCAGTTGTTAAGTGAGCAAGTTGGTGGTTAAGCGAATCTGACTTTGCTCATCAGAAAGTCACAAAAGGGGATCACGTGACCTCCGGGACATGGCAACTATCATAAATGTGAGTCAGTTGTCAAACTCCAAATGTGAATCACGTGACTAGCTGCAAAGGTCATAAAGTGTGAAAAATGGTCAGAAGTCACTTTTTTCAATGCCGTTGTAGCTTTGAACCATCACTAAACGAATGGTTGTAAAACAAGGACAACCTGCACAGACAAAGAGATTATGTAATGAAATATAGGCAGTGTCAGGATTCTGGCAGTTACCCCCATTTAAATCATGAGTCTTGAGCCAAACTTCCAAAACTTCAAAAGGATTTATTGGGAGTTAACATGTCCAGCACTGCCTGGGTGTAGCCGACTCTGAGGCACATAATTCATTGTTACCCTTGACCCTGGTTTTCCCCACCTCTTGGGTGTATCATAATTCATATTCTCCAATGGGACACATCCATAGCCAAGAGTCATCAATCATGCTGTCCAGTTAGATATTTCCATGGCAGAAACTTCAGTCACCTAGTTACTATCTTGGAAAAACTATTTACGGAATGCACTTTTGATTTCCAAGCTGCCGCACTGCTTTTTCAAATCCCTTTCTCCCCTTCCCTTTCTGTTGGCAACTCTAAAAAGACCATAGAAATATTTTATGAGTCGACAGGCAGTTTTAAAACTTTTCATTAAAGTATTTTGGCTTCCTCAGGAATGCCAGGAAGCTGGGTCAGAAACATCAAGATGGCGACCACAACCTCTTGATGGTAGACTCCTTTTTATGTAGGGAAAAAGGGATTACCTCAGGGGTGGGATTCTACCGGTTTGGACCTGTTCAGGTGAACCTCTTGCTCCAAAGATCAGCTGGAAGGGAACCGGTTCGCTGCGACGACCCCTGCTTTTTCCTGTCCTTTATTTCCTTTGTTTAGAACAGAGGTCGCCAACCTTTTGGACCTCAGGAACCACCAAACTCATAATTTTAAATCCCGCGGACCACTAATATGAATTTTGACTGACGGTGGCTTGCTGACGTTGGTGGGAATGTCAGTCCCATATTCCGGAGCTGCAATAGTCACGGGACTGGCCCTTTGGTCATCCCGGAGCAGCTCCTCCACGCCATGGCAGGCCAGTGCACCTGGATGGAGGAGCAGCTGCTCTGGGATGACCAAAGGGCCAATCTTGTGACTACTGCAGCTCTGGAATACAGGACCGGCTTTCCTACCAATGTCAGCAAGCCACCCTGGGGTGGATTTCCCTCCCCCGCCGTTGGTCTTACCTTCCAGTTCTGGATCGCATGGCTCTACTCAAGGTTTGCACTCGGCTGAAAGGTGGGGGCCAGCAGGTGGTCGGGCCTTGTGGGCGGCGCAGCCTTGCGTTCCCACACAGTCTGGATTAATTGCTTTAGGGGTGACATTTCTCTGCGAATCACCAAAATTTTCTCATAGACCACTAGTGGTTCTTGGCCCACCAGTTGGCCACCACTGTTTAGAGCACAGCTGATTCAAGTGGCAGAGCGATTCGCTGGATCTCAGCTGTTTTCTTCACAGGGACTGCAGTGGAAGGTAAGTATTAGAGCTTTTTCAAACGCAAAGTGCATGATTACCCTTCAAAAAGACCTTGACTATGTGTCAGAATGGTCAAACAAATGGCAACTTCAAATCTCAACAAATAAATGCTCTGTCTTACATATTGGCAAAAAAAATCAGAAAATAAAATACAAGCTGAATAGTCAAAACTTTGTTGATGATTCAAACTCTGTCAAGGACCTTGGAGTTCTCATCTCTAATGATCTACGTTCTAGAGCCCACTGTAGCTACATAGCCAAAAAGGCATTAAGAGTTGTTAACCTAATCCTACGTAGCTTTTTCTCTGGTAATATCACACTACTAACTAGGGCATACAAAACATTTGCTAGACCAATACTCGAATACAGCTCATCAGTCTGGAACCCACATTACGTATCTGATATTAGCACAGTTGAGAAAGTCCAGAAATATTTCACAAGAAGAGTTCTCCACTCCTCTACTCGTTGCAGAATACCTTATGCCACCAGACTCGAAATTCTAGACCTAGAAAACTTTGAACTACGCCACCTTTGGTCCAATCTAAGTATAGTATATAAAATCATATATTGCAATGTCCTACCTGTCAATGAATACTTCAGCTTCAACCATAAAAACACAAGAGCAAACAATAGATACAAACTCAAGGTTAATTGCACGAAACTTGATTGCAGGAAATACGACTTCAGCAACAGAGTGGTCAATATCTGGAATACTCTACATGACTCTGTGGTTTCTTCCCCAAACCCCAAAAAACTTTAACCTTAGACTTTCTACTATTGACCTCACCCCTTTCCTAAGAGGCCTGTAGGGGGCGTGCATAAGCACACCAATCGTGCCTACCGTCCCTGTCCTATTGTTTCTTTTATTTTTCTTATATGTATTCATTTCATGTATTTATAATTATGTTTATCCTTTTACTTATTATCTTGGAAACGATTGACAAATCAAATAAATAAATAAACAAGCAAGCAAACAAACAAACAAACAAATAAATAAATATCACACCCCTGATTACACGCTCATAATCCTCATCTTGACTTTTACAACTTTCTGTCCCAGACACACGTGAGTTTCCTGTTTATGTAATAACCCTATTTAGATTTCCTTCTTTCACTTGACTCCACTTGTCTGGGTGTGTGACTGGGATGGGATGGGGGAAGTGAAAACCAAGTTGTCCCAAGTTGTGGAATTAGTATCATCCAGCCCGGGAAAACAGAAAAAAAAAACCCATCAAAAATGTCAGATCTAGCAATGTGATGAGGTCTGGTTGGGAAAGCTGTGTAGAAAGTTTGCTCTTAATTTAGCCCAGAAAGCTTCTTCATCATCATCGTCGTCAGAATTGGAAGGGACCTTGGAGGTCATCTAGTCCAACCCCCTGCTCAAGCAGGAGGCCCCATACCATTTCAGACCTGTGGCTGTCCTGTCTCTTCTTAAAAAACTCCAGGGATGGAGCAATTTTAAATTGCTACCCATTGCCACATTTGATGTCAGCAAATTCCATTGCTTTCCTTATAAAGAAATATTTTCTTTTATCCGTCGTGAAATCTCTCTGCATTTCAGTTTTAGCCCACAGAGATTCCTTCCATGTCAGCCTCTGCTCTCAATCATTCGTTCACAAAATAAATAATCCCATTGCTCTGATCCCACTGATTTCTAGACTGAACTTTTGCCTTCAATTCATTGTTTTGTACAGTTTAACCAGGACAACACATTGATTGATTGATTGATTAACATTGGCTGATTGCTTTAAAAGATTTACATGGCTGCCTCATCTTAAGTAACTCTTGACTGCTTACAACAGCCATAAAACCAATAAACAAATCACTAAAAAAAAACCCAAACAATTAAAACAATGGGATGCCAAAAACCCAGATATCAGGAAAGGATTATTAATGCTGGTTTAAAAATAAGCGCAGAATGTTGGAAAGTGGCTTATAGTGAATTAGTTAAGGGCTTTATGATTGATTTGAAATCTTTCTTACCATATTTCTGGCCATGCATTACAATTTATAGAAAAACTGTCTAGTGACATACAGATGGTCCTTGATTTACAACAGCTCGTTTAGTGACTATTTGAAGTTACTGAAAAAAGTGATTGGGACTGTTTTTCACACTTATGACCATTGCACATCATCCCCATGGTCGCATCATCAAAATTCAGACGCTTGGCAAAACTGACTCATATATATGACGATTGCAGTGTCCGGGGGGTCATGTGATCCCCGTTTTGTGACTTACCCACCAGCGAATTCCACAGGGAAGGGAAATTCATTTAACGAGCATGCTATTAACTTAATGGTGGCAGTGTTTCACTTAATGATGGCAAAAACTCACTTAGCAACTTCTTGCATAACAATAGAAATGTTAGCCTTAACTGTGGTCATAAGTCAAGGACTACCTACATTTCCAAAATAACCTGCAATTGCCCAATATTTGAACCTATTTGGTCTCCTGCTCTGTGTCTGTATCTCTCGTGGCAAAGGCATTGAGGGATGAATGGAGAAAATAGAAGGCAGATGCTATAAATTGGTGATGGAGGCAGGTAGACACTATTTTTCAGTTGTTGTTATTGTTAGTGGCAAAGTCATGTTCGACCCATCGCGACGCCATGGACAACGTTCCTCAGGGCCTTCCTGTCCTCTACCATCCTCTGGAGTCCATTTAAGCTCACACCAACTGCTTCAGTGACTCCATTCAGCCCCTCATTCTCTGCCATTCCCTTCTTCTTCTATTGCCCTCAATCTTTCCCAGCATTAGGCTCTTCTCCAGAGAGTCCTTCCTTCTCATTAGGTGGCCAAAGTCTTTGGGTTTCATCTTCAGGATCTGGCCTTCTAAAGAGCAGCCAGGGTTGATCTCCTCTAGGACTGGCCGGTTGGGTGGCCTTGAAGTCCAAGGGACTCGCAGGAGTCTTCTCCAGCACCAGAGTTCAGAGGCCTCCATTCTTTGGCGCTCAGCCTTCCTTATGGCCCAACTTTCACAGCTATACATTGCAACGGGGAAAACCACAGCCTGGACTACACGTACTTCTGTTGGCAGCGGGATGTCTCTGCTTTGTAGTATGCTGTCTAGATTTGCCCTAGCTATATCCTCCCCAGGAGCAAGCGTCTTTTAATTTCTTGGCTGTGGTCCCCATCTGCGGTGATCTTGGAGCCCAGGAAAATAAAATCTGTCACTACCTCTATTTCTTCCCCATCTATTTGCCAGCAATTGAGAGGGCCGGATGCCACGATCTTAACTTTTGCATTCTCCTCCTTCACTCGCATCAAGGGGCTCTACTTTAGTTTCTTTTAATCCAAATGTTAAGAAAAGAAGGAGGCATGGAGCGACCAAATGTCCCTTTTATTGATGTCAGGTTTCCCACTCCCGTCATACAATCATAGAAGTGAAAAGCCTCCCAGAATTCATTTAGTCCAACCCGTTACTCAGTCCAGCACATGCTAGCAGGGGTGTCAAACTGGTGGCTCAGGGGCCAGAAGTATAATGCACAGGCCACAGCTCCATGAAGGGAAAAAATGTCACAAAGCATCACGTGACGGCAACGTGATGCTGCATGTTTGACACCCGTGTACTGGAGCAGGGGTCTCCAACCTTGGCAACTTTAAGACCTATGGACTTCAACTCCCAGAATTCCTCAGCCAGCTTCCTCCTCCTCCTCCTCCTCCTCTTTCTCTCTTTCTTTTTCTCTTTCTCCTTCTCCTAAGCAACTGTCCCTAGCCCGAGCTAACGTTGGATTCTTAAGCTCCCTGTGACATAGCAGTGTTGTAGCTGGTGGAAAGAAAGCATGTGAGATACGCAAAGGGAAATGGCTGGATGAACAGAAGATCCCAGGCTATTGAGCGGGAACTACTAAGTGCAACCCAAGTGAAAGAAGATAAGACCTGCTGGGAAAGGAGGAAAGGTTGATTAGCACATGGGACAGAAGCGTTTTGCTGCTTCCTTAGAAAGATAGGGAGAATAGAAGGAGCAGGAAACAGTTGCTATTGCCTTCCCATATATCGTTTGAAGGGGTTGGGAAGGAAAGGAATACAGTTTAGATAAGAGTTCCTAAGTTGGAAGGGTGGGAGACAACCTTCTGGGCAAGGAAAATAAGACAATTAGCAGTTCTCTCACTTTTGCGCTCTCTCTCTCTCTCCATATATATATCTATATCTATATAATCTGTATATCTATATATCTATCTCTATCTCTATCTATCTATCTATCTATCATATATATATATATATATATATATATGTGTGTAAGGTTTTTAAGCTGATAATTTTAAATAATAACTATCTATCATATATATATATATATATGTGTAAGGTTTTTAAGCTGATAATTTTAAATAATAAATAAGGGAGACTAGTATAGATCTATTTCGAGCTAGTTAGCTCTCTTCAGCTAGCCATACCCTTACTGGGATTCGAACCAGGGAAGTATTACATGTAAGGCAGTTGTAATTGCCACTACACCACTGGCTCTCTCCTTATCAGCTCAGGCAGGGGAATAAGTATATACTTTGTATTACAACACCCTGTTAAGCCCCAATTAAGGGAGAAAGCATACTGCTTTCTTTTCTGTCTTTCGGCTCATCACCAGAGACCATACCGACAGAAAGCTATTTGTTTCGTTGCCTTTTGTTTACATGTGTGTAAGGTTTTTAAGCTGATAATTTTAAATAATAAATAAGGGAGACTAGTATAGATCTATTTCGAGCTAATTAGCTCTCTTCAGCTAGCCATACCCTTACTGGGATTCGAACCAGGGAAGTATTACATGTCAGGCAGTTGTAATTGCCACTACACCACTGGCTCTCTCCTTATCAGCTCAGGCAGGGGAATAAGTATATACTTTGTATTACAACACCCTGTTAAGCCCCAATTAAGGGAGAAAGCATACTGCGTTCTTTTCTGTCTTTCGGCTCATCACCAGAGACCATACCGACAGAAAGCTATTTGTTTCGTTGCCTTTTGTTTACATGTGTGTAAGGTTTTTAAGCTGATAATTTTAAATAATAAATAAGGGAGACTAGTATAGATCTATTTCGAGCTAGTTAGCTCTCTTCAGCTAGCCATACCCTTACTGGGATTCGAACCAGGGAAGTATTACATGTAAGGCAGTTGTAAGTTGTAAGTTGTATGCTTTCTCCCTTAATTGGGGCTTAACAGGGTGTTGTAATACAAAGTATATATATATATATATATATACAGAGAGAGAGAGAGAGGCTCAGTGGCTAAGACTCTGAGCTTGTTGATCAGAAAGGTCAGCAGTTCGGCAGTTCGAATCCCTAGCGCCACATAATGGAGTGAGCTCCCGTTACTTGTCCCAACCTAGTAGTTCAAAAGCATGTAAAAATGCAAGTAGAAAAATAGGGACCACTTTGGTGGGAAGGTAACAGTGTTCCATGCACCTACACACACACACACACACACACGTGTGTGTGTGTATATATGTATATATATATGCGTATGCGTCAAACATACACTATAATGCAAGCCACTATAGTTTATAAAATATTATTTTATATAGAATAGAATAGAACATATATTTCCATTCTATTCTAAATCTGGATTAGCCTTGAGTCACTATCCCTTTCTAGGGCAAAATACATTTTTAATCTATCTATCTATCTATCTATCTATCTATCTATCTATCTATCTATCTATCTATCTATCCATCCATCTATTTATCTCACAACTGGAATTTAAAAATAATGTTTTCTTTACAAGGAAAAAAAAGATGCCACCAGCAACATAGATGGAAGCGAAAAAATGTGTGTGTGTAAAGCTACCAGTATATTGTGAGCTGCTGAGAGTTGCTTCAGAATTGGACAGTGTCTAAATCTAATGAAATAAATCAATTTCCAAGAGAGATAAAAAAAACTTGAAGAAGGCCATTTTATGCCTGCTTTATTACCAAAAGCACAACATGGTCTTTTCTAGAGGTTACCAGAAATTGAGGCTGATTCAGAGCAGGATTAAAGACATCATGGCTAAAAAGATCTCTGAAGAGGAAATAACTTGAGAGGAAGGGAGGGAAAGGAAAGAGAAAATTAGCATATGACTTATTTCAAACACTGTGGCTGTTTCTATTGCCTGATTTGAGTTATCCTGCTGTCTGCTAAATGAAACTAGAAGGGCTAAGGTTCATTTTAAATTTATCTGTTGGTCACATTTATGCTGCATTTGCAAGATTCTTGTTTACAGTAATTACAAGCAGTGCAAGCTTTTAAACAAAACACAAATGGAAGGAACAAACATTGATAACATTCTAAAAACATAAAACTCCTCCAGAAATCCCCCCCCCTCCCACTCAGACTGGGTATCCTATCACTCAAAAGGAGCCCTTCAGAACAACTTAATTTTTAAGGATTTCTGAAGGTTGGGAGAGTGGCTCTTAACCAAATTTCCAGCTCTTCTATAAAATAGGGCAGTGATGGTGAACCTTTTTGTTGTGGTGTGCCGAAAGGGCGTGCGCGCACCGGCACCCACAGCCTCGGGAGGCCGAAAAATGAGCCTTCTGGAAATACCGGAAGCGCCTGTTTTCAGCCTCTGGAGGGCCTCTGGAGCCCGGGGGAGGCCGTTTTTGCCCTCCTGGAGGGAAGCCTGTGCAGCCTCGGGAGGCTGAAAACGGGCCTTTTCAGCACTTCCGGTATTTTGGAAATGGTCCAAAAATCAGCTGGGAGGCATGTGCATACACAATGCAGGTAAGTTTGGTTGAGGCTTGCGTGCCCGCACAAATGGCTCTGCATGCCATAGGTTCACCAGCACGGAAATAGGGACTGTTACTGAGGAAAGCTACGGCAAATCTAGACAGCATACTACAAAGCAGAGACATCCCCCTGCCAACAAAAGTGCGTAGAGTCCAGGCTGTGGTTTTCCCAGTTGCAACATATGGCTGGGAAAGTTGGACCATAAGGAAGGCTGAGTGCCAAAGAATGGAGGCCTTTGAACTCTGGTGCTGGAGAAGACTCCTGCGAGTCCCTTGGACTGCAAGGCGATCCAACCGGTCAATCCTAGAGGAGATCCACCCTGACTTTAGAAGGCCAGATCCTGAAGATGAGACTCAAAGACTTTGGCCACCTCATGAGAAGGAAGGACTTCTTGGAGAAGAGACTAATGCTGGGAATGATGGAGGGCAAAAGAAGAAGAAGGGGATGGCAGAGAATGAGGGGGCTGGATGGAGTCACTAAAGCAGTTGGCGTGAGCTTAAAGGGATGAGGGATGGTGGAGGACAGGAAGGCCTGGAGGAACGTTGTCCATGGGGTTGCAATGGGTCAGACATGACTTTGCAACTAACAACAAAGTCGATGAATTATTTCTCCCCACATATCAGGCTGTCACTGGTCCATCTTCCTTTTACCTCCCAAATAAAAGAGTTGGTGAAAAATATAAGCACAAAGGAGGGGAACAGATGGGAGAATGGCATTTGGAGTTCCCAGCAAAAAAAAATAAAAATCAACAGCAGGCTGAATTGCCTGCAACACCCGGTTCCTAATAAGATCCTTGAAAGCACCATTTGACTTGCCAAAGAGAAGTTTTAAGACACAGATTGCTACAAGTTCTCAGCAAAATATTTCCTTTCCTCTACGTTTTATTCAAATCACCCACACAGTCCAGACTTTGGATGATTTAGACTCTTTAAGTAAATAAAATCTACAGACAGGAAGGCTTGGCCTCCAAGTCTGTGGCCTTGGAGAGGAGAAGTTTATGATCTACACCAACTCCAGATGATTTGTTTTTTCAGAACTTCTCTGGGTAAACATGAAGAAGGACAGGCTGCTAAAAGTACAAAAACAGAAGCCAAGGCAAGCACAAAACAATTATCTTTCAGCGCAGCAGAGAAAATGTCTACTTTACTAAGGGCAGACAACCTCAGGCTTCCTGTTCTGGTTGGTTTTCTCCATCTCCACATGCCGATGCCATTAAAGCTTTTATATCGTTTCTTGAACGCAAAGTAGGTCTCTCACCCTCCTCACCAGCCCCCACCCCAGTCAATTGTAGGATTGCCAAACTCTCAAATGTTGTTCAGTGATCATGGGGGCACGGCACAGCCATAACTTCAGGCAGAGCTGGTCATAATTTTGAATGGTCCCCAGTGGTGGGATTCAAAAAAAATTACTATTGGTTCTGTGGGCATGGCTTGATGGGTGTGGTGTGGCTTGGTGGTTGTGGTGTGGCTTAGTGGGCATGGCAGAGAATAGAATAGAATTCTTTTTATTGGCCAAGTGTGATTGGACGCACAAGGAATTTGTCTTGGTGCAAATGCTCTCAGTGTACATAAAAGAAAAGATACATTCGTCAAGAGTCAAGAATAATCAGGTACAACACTGAATAATAGTAATAGGGTACAATAAGCAATCGAATCATACTAGGAAACAATCAATATAAATCGTAAGGATACAAGTGATGAAGTTACAGTCCTACAATCACACGTGGGAGGGGATGGGTGATAAGGAGTGATGAGAAGGTTAATAGTAATAGTAGTGCAGACTTTGTAAATAGTTCGACAGTGTTGAGGGAATTATTTGTTTAGCAGAGTGATGGCGTTAGGGGAAAAACTGTCCTTGTGTCTAGTTGTTTGTGCAGTGCTCTATAGCATCATTTTGAGGGTAGGAGTTGAAACAGTTTATGTCCAGGATGTGAGGGGTCTGTAAATATTTTCACAGCCCTCTTTTTGACTTGCGCAGTATACAGGTCCTCGATGGAAGGCAGGTGGGTAGTAATTGTTTTTTCTGCAGTCCTAATTATCCTCTGAAGTCTGTGTCTGTCCTGTTGGGTTGCAGAACCAAACCAGACAGTTATAGAGGTGCAGATGATAGACTCAATAATTCCTCTGTAGGAATTAGAATTCCTCTGTAGAGGAAGGTTACTATAAAACCCCATTCCCTCCCCACCTCACTAATCTGCTTTCCAGCTCCATTCTCCTGTGCAGGGCAACAAAAGAAGACCCAGCCAATCAACTGGGACTCGGGAGGCAGAGAAGAGATGGGGGTGGGGCCAGTCAGAGGTGGTATTTGCTGGTTCTCCAAACAACTCAAAATTTCCGCTACCGGTTCTCCAGAACTGGTCAGAACCTTTTGAATCCCACCTTTGACTCTCAGGCACTTGTGACCCCACTGGTGCGAGCACTTCCAGCCCCACTCAGGCAGGCACTCCTTGCCCCACTTGTGTGAATGTCGCCACAAGCATTGCAGGTGTTCACGGGTGAACATCCTTTTGGGCGCTGGTGGCCTCACTCACATGATCAACAGGTGTTCATGCCAGAGGTCCCTGAATGAACCTTTGTAAGTGGAGGACTACCTATACTTACATTTTCTATTGTTTCTGCATCAGGGATTCTGCATCATGTTAGATTTTATTGCTTTTGATTTTATTGGCTGACAGCAGGAACAAGGGCAACTGCTCAGTTGGACTACAACTGTTATCATCCACACTTAACATGCTTATAGGACAAAGATAATGTGAGTTCAACTACTTCAATTTGAACTTCTGGAGAACATCCGGTTGGCACATTCCACATTACGCTGCTGCCTGCCTGCCTTAAAATAACTTGTACTCTGTAAATGGGACGCCATTCCATTCTGCTACAAAGCTGACTGATTAAGTGGTGGACTGAACCCTGGCACCAAATTAGTCTGAAGTACTGTGGAATAAGACACATATTTACTCTGAGGGGAAAAGTACCACTCCTGGGATGCGTTGCCTAAAATAGTCATGTCTAAATAGCTGCTTTGTCCTTTCTGAGATCAGAATTTTCCATGGATTAGTACAGGGGCGTCAAACTTGATTTCATTGAAGGCTGCATCAGGGTTGAGTTTGACCTTAGGGGGGCAGGGTGAGTGAGGCCAGTTCGATATCACTCGTGTTAGGGGTGCCTATGGTAGCCTGGGCATTCTACCAGCAAAACAGGCTCCCAAGATCCATTTCTGCTGCAATGGCCTCCTGCAACCCTCTGTCAGCCAAAATGGAGCTTGGGAATGCCACCTGCAGCCCTTATGAGCTCCGTTTTCACTGGTAGAGGCATTGCAGGCCAATCCTTTGCTATTTCCAGGGTGGCCACATGAGCCAAATCTAAGCACCCTGCAGACCAGATCTGGTCCCTGGATCTTGAGTTTGATACCCCTGGATTAGAGGCTAGGAGGCAGAGTGGAAGAGCATCCACATGTGACATAATAAACTCAAAAGCTGCCCACACAGTTGGATTTATCATAGTAATAATGTTTTAAAAACACTTTGCAGCATCAAACAAGAACCAACAAGGTCAATTATCTAGCTTCTCATATCATCCCACGTCACTAGGATCTCACACAAAAGTCAAGGAAATGATAGCTTCTGTTCTGGTCATTTCCTAAGTAACATGGATGAGAGACTCCGTTGATTTCACTATCACCCATATTTACAAATGTGAAGTTCATTTCCCACCGTCAGTTTGCAAACTTGGCATAGGCTGGCTATTTTCCCATGAAGGTTCACGCGCTCATTCTCCAGAACGCTATTTTGGCAAGGAGGAGCTTTCTTAAAATGATGCGTTTCTAAAATCTATTTTCTCCCGGTATGCAGCATGTACCTTTCCTTAATAAATTCTCTTTTTTTAATTGTCCAAAGGTGTTTTTTTCTAAAACCTGCTGGATTTTCTTGGGTTTTTTTCTTTGAACTGAAGACGCTTCTTGGATGGAAGCGAAATGTTTTCAAAGAAACAAAAAACCAAGAAAGACTTTTGAAAAAAACACCTTTCAGACAACCATGATCTGAATGACTGAAAATCTCTATAGATAGGTACAGCCTGGCTTTACATAACCTGCATTTTTTAATTAATTGACATGGTAGACATAGGCAAATTTTAGGATGGGCACACAACTGAGAATAAGCAAGTCCCAGCATTAATATTATGCATGAGAGCTGAACGTATTTACCCAAGTCTTTAATAAAGACATTTAGCAAGTGTTCAAAGAGTGGTTTTTTTTAAAGGAACACAGTTGCAATTTTCTGTTCAGGAAAATAACAAAGGATGTTAGTAGTAACATAGAGCCCATCAGGTGTTATTATTTATCATAACCCAGTTAACTCAAAAACACTCACAATGACTGAAACAGTAAGTTCCTGCCAACTCTTTGGAGTTTATAGATTTGTCATTTGATTTACAGTTTTTCTCTTGTCTTCCCTGCTCTGATTAAGGAAACAAAAGCATTACTTGAGTGGGATTTCTGCTTGGGCCAGTACACAATCTTGGCACTAGCCAAGCCTCCTCTTTTGTTCTCACTTAGGGACAGAGATGGCATTCAGCCAGTTCTGACAGGTTCTGGAGAATCGGTAGTGTAAATTTTGAGTAGTTTGGAGAACTGGCAAATCCCACCTCTGACTGGCCCCGCCCCCATCTATTCTCTGCCTCCCGAGTCCCAGCTGAACGGCTGGGTCTTCTTTGGTTGCCCTGCACAGGAGAACAGAGTTGGAAAGCAGGTTAGTGGGGTGGGGAGGGAATGGGATTTTGCAGTAACATTCCCCCAGGAGTGGGGAGGAAATGGAGATTTTATAGTATTCTTCCCCTGCCATGTCCACCAAGCCACAGTCACAGAATGGGTAGTAAATAAATTTTAAGGAAAAAAGAAAAAAGGGACGCAGCAACTCAATAGCTAAGACGCTGAGCTTGTCGATCAGAAAGGTCGGCAGTTCGGCGGTTTGAATCCCTAGTGCCACGTAACAGAGTGAGCTCTTGTTACTTGTCCCAGCTAGCGGTTCGAACACATGTAAAAAAAATACAAGTAGAAAAATAGGGACCACTTTGGTGAGAAGGTAACAGCGTTCTGCGCACCTTCGGCGTTTAGTCATGCCGGCCACATGACCATGGAGATGTCTTCGGACAGCGATGGCTCTTTGGCTTTCTAACGGAGATGAGCACTGGCCCCCAGAGCCGGAAATGACTAGCACGTATGTGCGAGGGGAACCTTTACCTTAGAGAAGAAAGCTTCTTGGATGAGGAGCGAAATGTTTTCAAAGAAAAAAAAAACCAAGAAAGACTTCTAGAAAACACACCTTTGGGACAATCATGACCTGGCTGATTGCGAATCTCCGTGGACACTTTTAAAATTGTAAACTTCTGCAGATCACAGCCGATTTTTTAAAAAAACAGCCTTCACCTTATAGAGCCCTTCACCTCACACAGTCCAATGCAATAGTGACCCTATGAGGCATCAAAGGTGATAAGAAGATGTACCTCAGTTTTTTATTTACTTCAGTGGACACACCTTGTACGCATACGCCGTATATGTACAAAAGTTACATTGCCAACTGAGGAAAATTCCTGTGGTTGTCCTGCCAGATAAAATAAAGAACTGTGATGCTTTCCAGAAGGAGTTCTAAGAGGGTCTTCACCCAAACCTTTGTAGAAGCAGGGTGGGCTGCTATCGGTTCGCCCTGGTTTGGGAGAACCCGTAACTAATTTTATGGCTGTTTATGACTGGTTCGGCAAACCAGCAAATTCCACCTTTGGCTGGCCTCTCCCATCCTGTCCCACCCCCCCCCAGGAGTCCCCACATGACCTGTTTTGGATGCCAGGTAAGTGCAGGTCCCGCATGGAGGCTTGGGCAGGGCGAAAAATGGACCTCCCGGCTTCAGAAGACTGGAAACAAGCCTGTTTCTGGCCTCCAGATGGCATCCGGAGCCTGCGGAGGGCGTTTTTACCCTGCCGGAGGCTCAAGGCAAACCTCTGGTGCCCAGGGAGGGCAAAAAACAGGCTTCCCAGAATCTCCGGAAGGCCAGAAATGGGCCTGTTTCCGGCCTCCAGAGGGTGTCCGGAACCCGGGTGAGGCTGTTTTCACCCTCCCAGAGGTTTGAGGAAAGACTCCAGAGCCCAGGGAGGGTAAAAATGCCCCCCCTCCCCTATTGTGGTGCAGAAGGCCGATTAGGCCATGCCTACCATGGCCGTGCCCACCCAGCGACTGGGCAGAGAACGGGTCGTTAAAATTTTTGAAGCCCACCCCCATCTAGAAGCAAAGCAGCCTTTCAAAGAGAGACACAGATCTTCAGTAAACCATGTTAGCTGAAGTCTTCCCATGTGGTAACAGTGTTTCGATACCTGAGGGGCTGCCATGAAAAAGAGTGGGGGTGTCAACCTATTCCCCAAACCATCTGAAAGATGGAGCAACAGATGGAAGCTGCTTAGAAGGAGATCCAACATGGAAATGGGGAGATATTAGAATGGTGGAATGACTTGCTTTCTGAAGTTGTGGGTGCTTAATCAAGGTTTTTAAGAAGAGATTGGACAGCCATTTGCTTGAAATGATATAGGATCTCCTCCTTGGATGTGGGGGGAACAGTTGGACTGGAGGACCTCTGGGGTTCCTTCCAATCCTATTACTCTATGCTGTATTCTATGTTCTATGTCTTAACATTTTGAAAAAATACATATATATTCCAGTTTTTAGCTAGCCCAGGGAAACCAAGTCCTTTGGATGAAAGCATTTTCTTCTGTCCCTTTCAGTAACAGTAACAGACGGTAAACTTCCTCCAAATGTTACTTTTTAACATCCCATTAAGATTTTTAATTATTATATTCTGTTTGGAAACTCGTTGTGATTACAGTAACAAAATAACTAAACACAAGAACAGTTTTCCCCCCAAACGCCATCACTCTACTAAACAAATCGTTCCCTCAACACTGTCGAACTATTTACAAAGTCTGCACTACTATTACTATTAACCTTCTCATCACTCCTTATCGCCCATCCCCTCCCACTTGTGACTGTATGACTGTAACTTCATCGCTTATATCCTTATGATTTATATTGATTGTTTCCTAGTATGATTTGATTGCTTATTGTACCCTATGACTATCATTAAGTGTTGTACCTGATTATTCTTGACTCTTGACGAATGTATCTTTTCTTTTATGTACACTGAGAGCATTTGCACCAAGACAAATTCCTTGTGTGTCCAATCACACTTGGCCAATAAAGAATTCTATAACCCGAGATGGTTGTGTGATATTCATTCATTCTAAGCACAAAATGGCAAACATTACATTGCATGCTGCTCTTTCTGCAGTTTTATTTTATTTTATTTTATTTTATTTTATTTATTTTGTCAAGCGATTATTAGATAACAAGTATAAGTATAAACATGGCTATGAATACATGAAATGGATATGAATAAAAATAAAAGAAACAATAGGACAGGGACAGTAGACACATTGGTGTGCTTATGCACACCCCCTACAGATCTCTTAGGAAAGGGGTGAGGTCAATAGTAAACAGTCTTAAGGTTAAAAGTGTTTGGGGAAGAAACCATAGAGTTGTGAAAACTCGCACTAAGTTCTCAAAGCTTCTTCAAGCCTTGCTAGTAAAGTTGCACCCTAAGCTTTCCAAAGTGGTGACAAAAGCAACTCTGTGAAAAGAATCAGCCATAATAACTTGGACTGAGTTTTATGGACAACCTGCCTGATTTACTACTTCAGTTTCCACTGGAGCATAAAAACCAGTTTAGGCTCTGGACAGATTTTTTTTTTCAAAGGAAAAGAAATACGACTCTAGTCAATGGATGTTTTGCTTAAACTAGTTTTACAGCTGGAACAGGAATGCTGAATGGCAAAGCTATCCCAGATGCCTCCAAACGTATAGTTCCATTGTAATTCTTAGCGTGATAGAAGCTGAAAATAATTGAAGGGCTGAGGGGGTAGCTGTATTATCGCTAGCCAATGAATTTTTTAAAAAAACAGAATTGAAGTTTTAATTAAACCAAAACTAGCTTCTTTTGGCTACAGCAACCTACTTTTGGGTCAGTGGTTGTATTCTATCTATCTTGTCTATCTAAGTTCTCTGAAATACTTTTATTATTGATCCTAACTCTCTACACATTTAGCATCAGTGACAGAACGTGAGTTCTAACATACTTAGAAGCAGAAAAATCGTACTCACTTTCCACACAATATCTAATTTTATATACTTTTTATGAGGGATTTGTTATATTCTCAATGTTTCAAAGTACTAGATTTTAGCCAATTTCGATCATATGTCTTTCTAGACTTTGATAGGGTCCACAATGAAACTTTTTCTGGTTGTGGAGATGCCTTAGTGTTGAGATTTATTTGCTTTTTTAATCTCTAAGATACCACAAACTTAATTTTGTCCCTTTTTTCCATTTTTTTGCTGGCCTAAGATAAAAATAAGCTGAACTGTACTCAGCTATTTTTGCTTGAAAAGACTATCCCATTGGAAATGATTAAAACAGTAGAAGGCTGTGCATTTATTCCTGAAAGGTGTAGAAGAACAAGATCTTAACTGTATTTGAAATGATAAAACAATAGGTACTTAAGGGATTGAGTATTTATAAATGAGTGCACATAATATTTGGCCTTCCTCCAATTTCTAACACATAATCTGGTGAATTTAATAGCTCCTACATGCAATTTGATACATCTATGCAAGTATCACAGGCTCACAGCCCCTACATTTAATCCAGGGTAATCATTCAAGATGAGTGGACGTCACTTCTGTTATTTTTAGATGGTGATTGATGCTGGCAAGACAATTGGTAACTTCAAATCTCAACAAATAAATGCTCTGTCTTACAAAAAAAAAAATCAGAAAATAAAATACAAGTTGAATAGTCAAGACCTTGTTGATGATCCAAATTCTGTCAAGGACCTTGGAGTACTCATCTCAAATGACCTAAGTGCTAGGGCCCACTGTAACTACATAGCCAAAAAGGCAATAAGGGTTGTTAAGCTAATCCTATGTAGCCTTTTCTCTGGTAAAATCACACTACTAACTAGAGCATACAAAACATTTGCTAGACCAATACTCGAATACAGCTCATCAGTCTGGAACCCACATTACGTATCTGATATTAACAGTTAAGAAAGTCCAGAAATATTTCACAAGAAGAGTTCTTCACTCCTCTACTCGTTGCAGAATACCTTATGCCACCAGACTCAAAATTCTAGACCTAGAAAACCTAGAACTACGCCGTCTTTGGTCTGATCTAAGTATAGTATATAAAATCATATATTGCAATGTCCTACCTGTCAATGAATACTTCAGCTTCAACCATAACAACACAAGAGCACACAATAGACACAAATTCAAGGTTAACCGCACCAAACTTGATTGCAGGAAATATGACTTCAGCAACAGAGCGGTCAATGTCTGGAATACTCTACCTGACTCTGTGGTCTCTTCCCCAAACCCCAAAAACTTTAACCTTAGACTGTCTACTATTGACCTCACCCCTTTCCTAAGAGGTCTGTAGGGGGCGTGCATAAGCGTACCAATGTGCCTACCATCCCTGTCCTATTGTTTCTTTTATTTTTCTTATATGTACCCATTTCATGTATTCATAACTACTATATACTTATACCTATTATCTTGTAAGCGATTGGCAAATCAAATTAAATAAATAAAATAAATGTACAAAGGCACACAAGTAGAGGTTGCCTGCAGTGACTTAAATCAAACCTATCTTTTCATCGGCTGAAGGCAATGATGCCATGACAGGAAAACATACAGCTTCTTCAAGGAGCTACAAACCCATGCACGACATCCGTCTCCTTTGCTCTCAACCCCAAGTATTGCACAGTCCTTTTAGAGGTGCTTCCCGCAATAATCTGTGGCTTGTGTGAAAAATCTATTATCTTTGCCATTGCGAGAGCCATGCATTTTGCTGCTACGTGTTGACATTAGCTCACCTTTACCAGCAGGCTGCAACTTACAAATATCGCTGAACCACAACTCCCAAGCCTTCTGGTTTGGGGAGTAGATGTTCTTCAATATCTATCTGGAAGGTCACATTGGCCAAGCTGTGTGCTGAATTTATGAGCTTTCTCTAAGTGAGAACAAAAGAGGAGGCTTGGCTAGAGCCAAGATTGTGTACTGGATCCCTAGCAGAGATCCCACTCAGGTAATACTTTTGTTCCCTTAATCAGAGCAGGGAAAACAAGAGGAAAAACTGTAAATCAAATGACAAATCTATTGTTGGAAGGAAAATCCATCTGGTTCAGTTCCAAGCTGGGAGAAACACAATGGAGGCTGGAGGCTGATTGGAAAGAAAGGTTTATTGATGAAGCAGAACCACCAACCACATGTGATTCTCAGCAGCGAACAAAATGGAGTTGAGGGAGGGGTGGATCTTTATAGGTTTCTGGAACTTTGAAGTTTGGACTGTTCTAGGGGGCTGTGTGCAAAGAAGGGGCTTATGTTAGAAAGGATAGTGGGCAATTCTTATTGTGGTTAATGGCTTTCATCCTGTGTTGGATCTTGGGTGAGGCTTTCTAATCCTACCATTGTGCCATGGAGTTTTGAAATATCCTGTCTTGAATGGATTTCTGCCTGCAGTATTTGCTTTCCTTATGAATAGAGCCATCTCTGGAATTCTGGAAGTTGAAGTTCACAAGTCTTAAAGCTGCCAAAGTTGGAGACCCCTGATCTAGATAGTTGGCATCTTTGTTTCAATAAGCTCCTTATCTCCTGACGTGCTGGCATTTGCTGTGGGCTATTAAGAAAAAGTGGGGACTGCTTCCTGTCTTTAAGAGCATGTTTCTCCATTTCTCCTTTAGGAAAATATAATATTATACCTTTTTTAATATTCATGAACATATTTCATTCTTCTAGGAGGGATGGGGCTTCCCACACTATAAACTCCAAAGAGTTGGCAGGAACTTACTGTTTCAGTCATTGTGGGTATTTTTGAGTTAACTGGGTTATGGTAAATAACACTTGATGGGCTCTATATTACTACTAACATCCTTTGTTATTTTCCTGAACAGAAAATTGCAACCGTATTCCTTTAAAAAAAACAACACTCTTTGAATACTTGCTAATTGTCTTTATTAAAGACTTGGGTATACACATTCAGCTCTCATGAATAATGTTTATGCTGGAACTTGTTTATTTTCAGTTGAAATTTGCCTAGCACTTCAATTAAAAAAAATGCAGGTTATGTAAAGCCAAGCCATACCCATCTATTGTTCTGACCCAAACCTGGTTCCAAGAGAGCAAACACAAGACAAAAAGCAGCAGCACAACCTTTTAATGTTTCATCTATGAGTTCTGTTTTTTCACAGGTAAAAGGCTGCTTCCAACTAATTAGCTCCAGACATGAAAGAGCCTTGCCAAGTTTTTGCAAGGCTGCCAAAAAACCACAGGTAAGAAATAGTTTACAACACAAGGGACTTCAAATACCAACTGTAATGTCCACGAGGCTGAGTTTCAGAACGTCTTTGCTTCCTACAAAGAACGTTCACAGCACAGCTGCCTTTTATTTTCTTGAAGGAGGGGCCATTACCTTGCGGCCTTACTCCTGAGTCGCGCGTGCTGTTGTAGCTGCTGTTTCCTGTGAGCAATCCTGCACTCACGCCGCTTGGCACAGGCTCCTCGGGAACCTTCTCATCACTGCTGCCAGCCCCCACAATCTCTGAAGGCAGCAGTCCACTCCCTGATGGTCCTGGCCCCTCATCTGAGTCCTTGCTCTCCTCAGCCGTCTGCACCTGCTGCTGGCTAACCACAACCTCTATCGACATTCTCAGTCATTCAGGTCGTGATTGTCCCAAAGGTGCTTTTTCAAAAGGCTACTGAACTTCCTTTGTTTTTCCGTGAAGATGTTTCTCTTCTCATCCAAGAAGCTTCATCAGTTCTGATTGATGAAGCTTCTTGGATGAGAAGTGAAATGTCTTCAAGGAAAAACAACGAAAGCCCAATTGCCTTTTGAAAAAATAAAAACCTTTGAGCCAGATCATACCTGTTTTTCGTTCCCTCCATCAATGACATCCTGAGTCTTACTCTTGTCCAGGAGATATTTAATCAAGTCCCTTAAAAACCTGCCAACTGTATTTGTGCCAGGCCCTATTTTTAGTTAAGGCTTTTTTTTCATCTTTATTGTGAATTTTAACCTATTTGGTTTACGATTCAACGCCAGGTGAAAATGCAGAAAATGGGACCTCTCAAGAACTGTGCTGAGAATATTGGAGGGAAGGACAATCTATTTTCAAACTGCAAAGGTCAGCAATCTTAGTTTATTGTTTATTTATTGGATTTATACCTACTGCAATCAACCAGGCTTAGGCTGGTTTACAGTAATTAAGTGCATAAAACAAGAGCAATTCCCATTAAACCAAACACATAAAAAAACACAATGACTAAATACGTATAATCAATCTTGGGTATCCCATCATTCGCCATAAATCTCGTGAAATAGCCCCTGTGTTCGATATTTTTTGGAAAGCTAGCAAATTGGAGCCTAGCCTGAGATTCTAAGGGAAATTATTGAATTAATATAGGTGCTATCACCGCAAACAGAATCAAAGAGCCTCAGACCTGGATAGAATAGAATGGAATAACAGAATTGGAAGGGACCTTGGAGGTCTTCTAGTCCCACCCCCTAGTCAGGCAGAAAACCCAACACCATTTCAGACAAACGGTTGTCCAATCTCTTCTTTAAAAACTTCCAGTGTTAGAGCATTCACAATTTCTGGAGGCAAGTTGTTCCACTGATTAATTGTTCTGTCAGGAAATTTCTCCTTAGTTCTAGGTTGCTTCTCTCCTTGATTAATTTCCATCTATTGTTTCTTGTCCTGCCTTCAGGTGCTTTGGAGAATAGCTTGACTCCCTCTTCTTTGGGGCAGCCCCTGGAATATTGGAAGACTGCTATCATGTCACTCCCAGTCCTTCTTTTCATCAGACTAGACATGCCCAGTTCCAGCAACGGTTCTTGATATGTTTTAGCCTCCAGTCCCCTAATCCTCTTGGTTGCTCTTCTCTGCACTCTTTCTAGAATCTCCACATCTTTTTTACATTGTGGTGACCAAAACTGGATGCAGTATTCCAAGGGTGGCCTTCCCAAGGCATTATAAAGTGATATTTTCACATGATCTTGATTCAATCCTTCTGTTTATGCAGCTTAGAACTGTGTTGGCTTTTTTGGGCAGCTGCAGCACACGGCTGGCTCATATTGAAGTGATTGTCCACTAGAGTTCCAAGATCCCTCTCACAGGTACTACTATTGAGCCAGGTACCACATGGATGCTTCGTGGAAAGGTGAGAAACACCAGCATCTTCTCCTGCAATGCACAGATTAGCCAGGTCAATTCTAGGTGACGAAGAAAAATATTTTGGGAATGATCGCTACTCTGAATTCCACCCGAAGCCCAGGAAAAACACTAGGCAGCTAATACAGGTGCTTAGATCTGGCCTGTCAGGCCACCCTGAAAACAGCGAAGGACCAGCCTGCGGTGCTTCTTCCAGCAAAAAGGGAGTTTCAATTTTAGTTTCACAGCACCAAGCAGCTTTAGTACAGAACAGTTGAGCTAAGTCACGCCCAGGCTTTTTGCTGTCTCCTTCTTGCTCACACAGCAAATACTGTTTCAGTTTCCAAACAGCCCTCAACTCTCTCACACATTGACAGGACGCTAGCCAGATGAATACCAATGGATGCTGGTAGGCAGAGGCAGAATTTTTTTCCCCTTGTTTTCTTCTTCAAAGCCTGATCACATAGATTCGTAGCAAACACTGATATCCAGCTAGTACCAGATATAACTTTAATTAAAATATTTTGGGCATGTGGTGCGACACCAAGAAAAATACGTCCTAATTTACTTAATCCTCCAGGGAAAGATTGAAGGCAAAGGAGGTCCAGGCAGAAGAAGAACATCAGGACTTCCAAATCTAAGGGATGGATTTGGACGAAACTTAGCAGCCCTTTTTTCCTGTGGCTGTTGATAAAATAGGATCGCCAATATAATCGCCAATGTCCGATGGTGGATAGGGTACAATAATAATAATAATTTAATTAAAAACAAGAAAGTGTGGAATGCTTGATGAGGCCATACCAGGAGATAATTGAATAGAAGACAATGAATTGGAGAAGATCACAAAATAGCAAGATCTGAAAATCGTAATTGCAAGCCTAAGGCATAATAAACCAGCTGCAGAGTACCCAGTGGTTATCGGCACAGTGGCTGCCCTACCAAAAATATCTTGGATGGCATTTAGCCAAACAGCACGTTGACAAAATTTCCCTCTGTCAGTTACAAAAGGCCACCCAGCTTGGATCTGCACAATAGGCTACACACCAGTACATTTACAACACCCTGGTTTCTTTGGAAAGAACTCAATGCGTATGAAGGCCAATACCAGCTGAAGAAAAGGAAGCTGTGCTTTCACACTGTTATGAACACATAATAAATTAAATGTGTGTATACCACCAAATCTTTCTAGACCAGTGGTAGGGAACCTTGGCTCTTTTATCACTTATGGACTTCAACTCCCAGAATTCCTGAATGAGCTATAAAAAGTTCCCCATCCCTGGCCTACTGGTTTTTCAGTTGTGAGGGAAATCAATTTTTGATTTGAATGGGATTGTTCAATATACGAATGTCCTAATTTTTGACTTGAATGATCAATATTCTTTATATGTCCTACATTTGTATATTAAACAGTCCCATTCAAGTCAAAAATTGATTTCCCTCACAACTGAAAAACCAGTAGGCCAGGGATGGGGAAACTTTTATGGCTCAGTCAGGAATTCTGGGAGTTGAAGTCCATCAGTGATAAAAGAGCCAAGGTTCCCTACCGCTGTTCTAGACTCACAGAACTTTCAGCAATGACCATATACAAGTAGTCCTTGACTTAAAACCATTCGTTTAGTGACCATTTGAAGTTATAATGGCACTGAGTGACTTATGATCATTTTTCACACTTGCGATCATTGCAACATGCCCTTAGTCCTTTGATCAAAATTTCAGATGTTTGGCAATTAGCTCATATTTATGACGGTTGCTGTGTGATTCCCCTTTCGCAATCTTCTGACAAGCAAAGTCAATGGGGAAGCCAGATTCACTTAACAACTGTGATGACCTGGAGTGTAACACAAACATAACAAAATCCAAAACGTAAATAAATGTCCTTGAATGCGTCCAACGTGGCCCCACTGTTCAATAATTCTCAGTTGGAGATAAAACGTACTCAAAAATAGTCTTTAAAAGAAAGCAATACAGTCCGAACTTAATGAGCAGATAGAGGTGAAATAATAAACCAAACAAACTACAGTGATGAAATTTCCACAACTGACCAGGATAAGTAATTACCAAATTCAAGGAGATAACAAGGCACAGTCTGTCGGAAGAATGCCAACCAAGATCACTTCAGCCCAGAATAACACACGCTTTGTTTCTGGCAATGCTGTGCTGTAACTGTCTCTCTTATATACTATTCTCCCCAGCTGCCACCAATGAGGAGGATCATGGCCGCTTCCTCTCTCGTAAGCCAAGTTGTTTCCTTCTCCGTTCCTCCCTGCATGTCCTAGGATGCAGAGGGGATGGGCCTCCATTCCTCCCTGCATGTCCTAGGATGCAGAGGGGATGACTGCCCAGCTGGCCTCTGCTGTTCTCCAGCCTCCTCCACAACCTCTGGAGCCACACTTCCACTCCCTATCAGCTGTTCCTCCTCTCCCTCAGAGTCTGACTTTACCAAGGGCATGACAACAACCATGTTACTGACTTAACAACCATTAGTAATTCTCTTAGCAACTATGGCATGAAAAGTCATATAGTGGGACAAAATTCATTTTAACAACTGTCTTGTTTAATAGCAGAAACGTTGGGCTCAGTTGTGGTCCTAAATCAAGGACCACCTGTGATATAATAAAGCGTTATATTAATATAATATATCCAATCCGCACAACAACAAGATACAGGTATATAACAGCGATCAAATCCAGCAAACGCAATTGCGCAGTAAAAACATTAACTGATAGGCAATTATCACATCATATTTACCAGTTTTCGAAGGATTCTGTTTCTGGTAGTCATTCTATCATCCACAGGGAAGCTGGAGAAAATAGGTGTCCTGCCAGATGTCCCAGACTAGTCTCCCTTTAACGCACAAATTTGGGGCAGCACAACAACTTCACCCAGGTTATTATGTTGGTGGAATGAGTTCAATTGTCTCCCACAGCATTATCCGGAAATCATTTCCCCAATAAATAGCAGCCGTGGAAATTGTTCCCTATGATTCACTTAATGGTGTAGGTGTGTACACGCATTTATGTTTAATTTTGTAGCAAATGCATTTATGTAATTTTTTCTGTCAAATGTTTGTCTCTCTGGCAGAGGAAATTGTTTTGACTTGATTGTGTTTTACTCCTGAGGCCTTATTTATGTGATTTTTTTTTTTACAGAACTACTTTTCATACTTCGTTGTTGTTGTTTTAATCGGCGTTATGAAAAAGTTGTTCATCGCTCTAAATCAGTTCATAAAATGAAGGAAGGAACCAAGCCAAACATTTCACAAGTTTTCATGTGTGAATAGAGGGACCTTTTAAGATT
Source organism: Bungarus multicinctus (assembly GCA_023653725.1). NCBI lineage: Eukaryota > Metazoa > Chordata > Lepidosauria > Squamata > Elapidae > Bungarus > Bungarus multicinctus. Next base: position 12,325,860 of record CM042849.1, read on the forward strand.
CAGTTGTTTTGTAAGGTTGGTTATACAGAGCTTCATGGGTGACCAAAAAGCAAGGGAAAATATTATGTGTGTCCTCTGATGAGTTGCAGAGAAGAGATTCACTTGAAAAATCAAGGCATTTGATTTCAAAGAACATGTTGAAAAGGAGATGAATGACAACAGCTTCAGATATTTTCTTTGATTAAGACTAGAAATAGAACAGAGCAGGACTTCTATTTTTACGTACAATTTTGATTAGAAAATTAGTGGGCTTGGATTAACTAATGTACTATCTTTACATGTACTTGTATAGACTTACAAGTGGTTGGCTTATTCTGAGGAGGATGTATGTTACAAGTGCAAAGTTTAGTATTAATAAATTAATTAATTAAATTAATTAGATTAGATTAGATGATACAACAGTGGTGGGACTCATCTCCAGGGGGGATGAGTCTGCCTATCAAGATGAGGTGGACCGGTTGCTTTCGTGGTGTGGAGACAATAACTTGGTCCTCAACACCAATAAGACCAAGGAGCTTATAGTGGACTATAGAAGGAACAGATCAGACATCCAGCCCTTGCTTATCAATGGAGACTGAGTGGAGCAAGTGGCCAGTTTTAAGTTTCTAGGTGTTACCCCAAAAGAGGACCTGACCTGGGGTGCTCCCATTGCAGCCCTGGTCAAAAGGGCCCAGCAGAGATTATACTACCTGAGACTTCTCAGGAAAAAACAACTGGATGAAAAACTGCTGGTGACCTTCTACTGCTGCACCATATAGAGTATCTTAACTTACTGCACCTGTGGATGGTTTCTAATTGCACAGTGGCAGATAGGACAGCACTCCAGAGGGTTAACATCATTGCCCAGAGGATCCTTGGAAGAGCTTTATAGCTGCTGCCTTAAGAAAGTTCAAAACATTCTTAAAGGTCCATCTCATCCTAGGCACCTTTTTTTTGTACTATTACCATCTGGCAGCCAGTACAGGACAATAAAAACAAGGACAAATAGACTGAAAACAGCTTCTATCCAAAGCAGTAATTATATTGAATTCTACTGCATAGCGCAATATTAATGCAATATCAGAAGTTTTTAATTCAATTGCATAGAACAGGGGTCTTCAAACTTGATAGCTTTAAGATTTGTGGACTTCAATTCCCAAAATTCTTCCTCCAGTCATGTTAGCTCAGGAATTCTGGGAGTTGAAGTCCACAAGTCTTAAACTTGCCAAGTTTGAAGGCCCTAGGCATAGAATGTGAAGGATGTGTGTTTGTGTTTTATTTTTATAGTTACAATGTACACTGAAGATGGCATTTAATTTCGTTGTACCAGGAACAATGACAATAAAGTAAACTAAACTAGTACCAGCTGAGACCAGTACTGGTCCATGGCCTGCTGGGAACTGGGCTGCAAAAGTGACAAGCGAGGGTGCGAAGCTTCATTTGTGCATTTGTAGGATTTAGGTTGCACACACAAAACCATTTTCTCTCACACACACCCCACTCCATCCCGCCACTGCTGCTGCCAGTCCATGGAGGCAGAAAAATTGGGGACCAGCGGTTGTAGAAAACTGTAGGCCTATGCTTATGCAGTAAACAGGTTTAATGTGTGAACCTTGCCTCAAACATATGAATAAGAAAGATGCATTCAAAATGGTTAACTTTTTAGACCTTCAAAGGGGCTTGCCAACTCATTATATCCTACGCTTAGGAAGTCAAGCTACTGTAAACAACTTCTTGGATTATCTCTTAACACAATAATAGAGCTGGAAGAACCATGACGTGGATGACTGAGAATCTCTACAGACTAATAGAGTTGGAAGGGACCTTGGAGGTCTTCTAGACCAACCCCTGCTCAAGCAGGAGACCCCATACCATTCCAGACAAGTGGTTGTCTGGTCTCTTCTTAAAATCCCCCAATGTTGGAGCACCCACAACTTCTGAAGGCAAGCCGTTTCCACTGGTTTATTCTTCTCACTGTTAGGAAATTTCACCTTTGTTCTAAGTTGCTTCTCTCCATGACTAGTTTCCATCCATTGTTCCTTTTCTTGCCTTCAAATCTTTGTTTAGGGCATGTTAATCCTAGAGGAAATCAACCTGACTGCTCTTTAGAAGGCCAGATCCTGAAGATGAAACCCAAATACTTTGGCCACCTTATGAGAAGGAAGGACTCCTTGGAGAAGAGCCTAATGCTGGGAAAAATCGAGGGCAATAGAAGAAGAAGGGGATGGCAGAGAAGGAGGTGGCTGGATGGAGTCACTGAAGCAGTCGGCGTGATCTTTAAATGGACTCTGGAGGATGGTAGAGGACAGGAAGGCCTGGAGGAATGTTGTCCATGGGGTCACGATGGGTCGGACATGACTTCTTAACTAACAACAACAACTGAGAAATAGTGTCTACCTTATTATTATTATTTTTTTTTATTATTATTTATTACATTTATATACCGCCCTTCTCCCGAGGGACTCAGGGCGGTGAACAGCTCATCTAAAAACCCCACAAATACAAAAGTTAAAAAATAATTAAATATTAGAATTAGCTGCAATTAGAAAAACCCCCCCCCCACCCTTAAAACCCAATTTAAATTAAAAAGGAGATCAAAATTTAAAATCATTCTTTCAGCCCAGGCCGGCCTGCTCAAAGAGCCAGGTCTTTAACGCGCGCCTGAAGGCCCTCAGGTCCGTGCCGGTACGAAGTTCCGGTGGCAGAGTATTCCAGAGGGCGGGGGCACCCACAGAGAAGGCCCTACCCCTTGGCGCCGCCAGACGACACATAGCGGCCGACGGCACCCGGAGCAGTCCCTCCCTGTGGGAACGCACCGGCCTGTTGGAGAACGTTGGTAGAATGCAATCCTGAAGGTAACCTGGTCCCATGCCATGGGTCGCCCTAAAGGTCAAAACTAGAACCTTAAAGCGAACCCGGAGAGCCATCGGCAACCAATGCAGCTCGCGCAGGAGAGGCGTCACATGGGCGCTACGCGACGCCCCCATAATCACCCTCGCGGCTGCATTTTGCACCAACTGGAGTCTCCGGATGCTCCCCGCAGGGAGCCCCATGTAGAGGGCATTACAATAGTCCAGGCGAGAGGTGACAAGGGCCTGAGTGACCGTGCGCAGGGCGTCCCGATCCAGGAAGGGCCGCAACCGGTAGATCCGACGGATCTGATGAAACGCCCCCCTGGAGACGGCCGCGATGTGATGTTCAAACGACAGCCGTACATCCAGGAGGACTCCCAGGTTGCGAGCCCTCTCTGTGGGGGGCAGAACCTCCCCCCCAATAGCCAGCGTAGGTGTCAGCCGGCTATATCGGGGCGCCGGAAACCACAGCCACTCGGTCTTGGATGGGTTGAGCCGAAGCCTGTTCCCGCCCATCCAGTCCCGCACGGCCTCCAGGCACCTAGACATAGTCCCCACAGCATCGTTGGGGTGGTCCGGAGTGGAGATGTACAGCTGGGTGTCATCTGCATACAGATGACATCTCACTCCAAGACCACGGATGATCTCGCCCAACGGCTTCATGTAAATGTTGAACAGGAGGGGAGAAAGGACCGACCCCTGAGGCACCCCACAAACCAGGGGCCTAGAGGTGGACCTCTCCCCCCCCGCCAACACAAATTGCGAACGGTCAGAGAGGAAGGAGGAGAACCATCGGAGGACGGTTCCACCAATCCCCAACCCCTCCAACCGTCGCAATAAGATACTATGGTCGATAGTATCAAAAGCCGCCGAGAGATCTAATAGGACCAGGACAGAGGAGAACCCTCTGTCACGAGCCCTCCAGAGATCATCAACCAACGCGACCAATGCCGTCTCAGTGCTATGTCCAGGCCTGAAGCCCGATTGGAACGGATCGAGGTAAGTAACCTGCCTCCATCACCAATTTATAGCATCTGCCTTCTATTTCCTCCATTCATCCCTCAATGTCTTAGCCATGAGAGATTCAGACACAGAGCAGGAGACCAAATAGGTCCAAATATTGGGCAGTTGTAGTTTATTTTGGAAGTGCAGGTATACTTGTAGCATACTACAAAGCAGAGATATCCCCCTGCCAACAAATGTGCGTAGAGTCAAGGGTGTGGTTTTCCCAGTTGCAATGTATGGCTGTGAAAGTTGGACCATAAGGAAGGTTGAGCGCCAAAGAATGGAGGCCTTTGGTGCTGGAGAAGACTCCTGCGAGTCCCTTGGACTGCAAGGTAATCCAACCGGTCAGTCCTAGGTTGCTTCTTTCCTTGACTAGTTTCAACCCATTGTTTCTTGTCTTGCCTTCAAATCTTTGTTTGGGGCATGTTAGTCCAAGAGGAGATCAACCCTGGCTGCTCTTTAGAAGGCCAGATCCTGAAGATGAAACTCAAAGACTTTGGCCACCTCATGAGAAGGAAGGACTCCCTGGAGAAGAGCCTAATGCTGGGAAAGATTGAGGGCAATAGAAGAAGAAGGGGATGGCAGAGAATGAGGGGACTGAATGGAGTCACTGAAGCAGTTGGCGTGAGCTTAAATGGACTCCGGAGGATGGTAGAGGACAGGAAGGCCTGGAGGAACGTTGTCCATGGGTCGCGATGGGTCGGACATAACTTCACAACTACCAACAACAACAACACATCTAAGCTAGGAGATTGAATTTGGCCAGAGTTCCATCTCTCTGGGCTTTTACAGGCATCTTCTAGTCTCCGGCATTTAATTTCCTGAAATACCCATTAGCAAATTTCTGCTGAAAGCATCTTTAGATGAAAGGAAATGAGGCAGGTGGGAAGGTTGGGTCATCTGCACAGGGACATCAGAATACTAATGCTGGCTTGGGACAGATTTGTTGCCGCAATTTAGGGTTGTTTGTGCAGGGGATATTTTCAAACATATAAGAATAAAGATTTATTTTCCAGATGGAAGGGAGGACAGGTAATTGTTCCGTGTAATGGTTTGGCAACTGGGGGTAATTGGAGTCAGTTGAGTTGGAGCCTCCCTTGTGATAGGAAAAAAAAAAACCCAGCAGGAGTTGAATTTGTCTTTTAAGTGTGTCACACAGATTCGTCCTCCTGTTTATATGGAGGTCTTGGGAAGGAAGAGGTCAAATCCTTGTAACCCAGACAGATCAGGAAGGAGAAGAAAAATAAAATCCGAAATGATTTGTGAGACCAGAGGCATTCAGAGATATTTAAGCTGGAAAGAAAGGTCAATGCTGCCTACGGTCTGATCTAAACGTAGTATACAAAATTGTCTGCTACAACGTTCTACCTGTCAACAACTTCTTCAGCTTCAACCACAATAATACACGGGTAAACAACAGATACAAACTCAAAATAAACCGCTCCAAACTCAATTGCAGGAAATACGACTTCAGCAGCAGAGTGGTCAACGCCTGGAACTCCCAACCTGACTGTTGTGACATCCTCAAACCCACAAAACTTTAACCTTAAACTGTCTACTGTGCACCTCACTCCATTCCTAAGAGATCTGTCTGTAAGGGGGCGTGCATAAGCGCACCAGAGTACCTACCATCTCTGTCCTATCCATTTATTCGTAATCATTTATTATATTTTTATTTATTTATTTGTCAATTGCTTACAAGATAATAGATATAAGTAAAACATAGTTATGAATACATGAATGCATATAAGAAAAATAAAATATAAAAGAAACAATAGGATAGGGACGTTTACGCACGCCCCCTACAGACCTCTTAGGAAAGCGGTGAGGTCAATAGTAGACAGTCTAAGGCTAAAGTTTTTGGGGTTTGGGGAATATATATACTTATACCTGTTTATACTTATATGTTTATTTGTTATGTTCATACTTGTTTTCTCTTACATGCTTGACAAATAAATAAATAAACAAATAAATAAATAAAATAATATTTAAAAGGAAAAAAACTGGAAAGAAACCAGGACAGTTGAAGTAACAAACCCCAAATGGCTACTATTTCCTAGGTCCCCCAGACCAAAGCTGGATGGGGGATTCTGGGAGTTGGTCCTACAGGCTTAAAGTTGCTAAGGTTGGAGACCCTCTGCCCCAGACTTTTTCTATTGTTTTATTTTGTCTTCATGTCCCTCAAGAAGAGGCTATTAAAATTCATCAGAAATCTGCTACCTAGCAGTAGGTGGGATGATTGACTACCGTCTGGGGACAAAAGATCAAGGTCAATGTTCAGCAACATCTCCTGTTGCTTTGCAAGCTGCATACCTGGCTTCCAGGTGCATTTCAAGCGCTGGTTATGACCAATGACCCTCTTCATAACCCAGATTCTGTGTTATGAGGAACTGCTGGTTTCTACATCTCTGTGTCCCATCAGTTTAGCCAAGATGGGCCCATTCTGGGTCCCTTTGAATTAACAACAACAACAACAACAGAATAACAGAGTTGGAAGGGATCTTGGAGGTTATCCAGTCCAACCCCCGTTCAAGCAGGAAACCCTCTACCATTTCAGACAAATGGTTGTCCAATCTCTTCTTATGAACCTCCAGTGATGGAGCACCAACAACTTCTGGAGGCCAGTTGTCCCACTGATTAGTTGTTCTAACTGTCAGGAAATTTCTCCTTAGATTAGCAGGAAGGCTGCCTTCTTGGTGATGACTCTGACTCTCTCTCCCTCTCTCCCTCTCTCCTTCTCCCTCCCTCTCTCTCACACACACACAGACACACACAGATAGACACACACACACACACACACACATATACCAGAGTTCCATATTGGTCCCACTCTTGTAATTGTCCACAGATTGTTCAAGAACTAGTTGTTCTCCCAGACCTTGATATGATGATAACTGGGCCCCTCTGATTTTTGGTCCAATCTACAATCAGCTGGGACGCGGTGGCTCAGTGGCTAAGACACTGAGCTTCTCGATCAGAAAAGTCGGCAGTTAGGCGGTTCGAATTCCTTGCGCCGCATAACGCTCCTGTTACTTGTCCCAGCTTCTGCCAACCTAACAGTTCGAAAGCGTGTAAAAAAAATGCAAGTAGAAAAATAGGGAGAACTTTGATGGGAAGGTAACAGCGTTCCGTGCACCTTCGGCATTTACTCATGCCGGCCACATGACCACGGAGACATCTTCGGAAGCGCTGACTCTTCAGCTTTGTAACAGAGATGAGCACTGATAAGTATTAGCAGAGTTTTCTTTGTCTTCAAGAAGTATGCAGCAAACGGAAGTAGTGTGCAAAATTGTAGCAGTGAGTATAAAGTCACACAAGCACAGAGGTTTAAGGATAAAGAGTTTTATATACAGGAATATAAGCACAGTCCAAGATTCAGTCCAAGATTCATACACAGTTCATCAGTCAATAGAGTATATAAATAACCATCATTGTCAGTAGGCAAAACAGCAATACAGCATCTTCAATACATCCATGCAGCAATGAAGAGATATAGTTACAGAGTGATGAAGATACTTGCTGAGTAGAAGCAGCAGTAGCCAAGTAGCATCCACAGTAGAAGCCCACAGTAAAAGCTCATAGCCAAACATTTGCTCTCTGGCTTATAGTACTCCTGCTTCTTGTAGCCAATCAGTATCTTGGCTCCAGTAAAATGCTGAGTCATTATGACTTGCAACCATATACGGTAAACCAATATAGTTCAGGTTCTTAAAGAAACCTAACAAGCACTGCCCCTAGAACTGGAAACAACTTGCACGTATGTGCGAGGGGAACCTTTACCTTTACTTTACAGTCAGCTGGACTTTTTTTCCTTTTGTACAGGCAGTCCTCGACCTATAACAGTCCACTTGGTGACAGTTCAAAATTACAACGGCACTGAAAAGAAGTGACTGATGAGCGGAAAACATGTAGATTTTAAACCTGCACTGTTTTTAGTAGGTATCATATCAGAAAAACTTGATAAGCAAACTATATATTTAATATTGCACACCTTAATAGCAGCAAGGATTTTATTTGCACAATATTGGAAAAATGAGACAAAGAGATAATTAGGAAGATACTAGATTGTGCAGAAACGGACAGACTTAAACGCTGAAGATTGAACAGAAAGAAGACACAGAATATTATCAAACATGGACTTTATTTTACCAGTGGTTGTATAAAAAAGGTGGGGATTAAGAATGCAATCTGTATTGTTCAGCAAATTGAATAACCCAGACAACATGATGTTTATTAAGCACTAACAAAATGTAAACAATAAAAAATCAATAAAATCTTTTTTTTAAAAAAAAAGAATGACTTATGATCATTTTTCACAATTACAACCGGGGGTGGGATTCTACCTGATTGGACCAGTCCTATAGATTCTGCCAAGTTCGGATAACTGTCAAATTGAGCCATTGGCTGGCCCCTCCCCACCCCTCCCCACCCAACCCATTCGCTCCTTACTTGGCATGCGCACCATCAAAGTTGCTGTTTTTCCCTTTTTTCCCCACTACAATTAGCTGTTCTGCTGTGCCGGGAGATTTAGATTAGCTAGAAAGCAGGAAATCGTTGGATTTCTTGCTTTCTAGCTAATCTAAAAGCAGAGTTGATTGAATCTCCTTTAGGACTGAAGGTTCTATTATTCAGTTGCAGCTCAGATAGCCAATGGCAGAAACACAGATCTCTAAGTGAATCTGTGATTCTGTGAGCAATTCAATCTGCCTGCCTGCTTTGCCTGATTTTGGGTAAAAGTTGCTCTTTTAAAATAAAAAAATCAATATTTACATACATGGTGTGTGAGTTAATTTTGTGAGTTTGCTTGCTAGCAAGTTTTATGAGTTTGCTTGCAAGCAAATTTTATGTGACAGACTCAGGTAGCAGATTGCAGATAGATAGATCTGTAAATGATTCTGTGATTCTGTGAACAACTCAATCTGCCTGCCTGCTTTGCCTGATTTTGGGTAAAAGTAGCTCTTTTTTTAAAATAAAAAATCAATATTTACATAAATATTTACAATATTTACATACAAGCCATGCCCAGCCAGTCACATGACCACCAAGCCACACACACAAATTAGGCCACGCCCACAGAATCGGTTGTTAAGAAATTTGAACTGTGGCAAGAAAGGCTGTAAAATGGGGCAAAATTCACTTAACAAATGTTTCACTTAGCAACAGAAATTTTGGGCTCAATTTTGTGGTGATAAGTCGAGGTCTACCTATGTTATTGACGCTTTTTGTAACTTTAATCTATGTTTCCCTTTGCCTACTATATCTGGTATTAAATATAGTCTACAGATTTACTTAATTTTTATCTACATACGTATAATTTTTAGCAAACTAAAACAAAATGAAGAAGGTGAGCTAATGCCCTTATGAAATTAGTGGCAAAAGGAGTTATTCCATTAAAGCTTGGGTCAACGTGATAGAAATTCATGCTGATGAAATTATCTACAGATCCCTCACATCAACTCCGTACCCTCAAAACGATGCTATAGGGCACTGCACAGCAGAACAACTAGATACAAGGACATTTTTTTCCTAAATGCCATCACTCTGCTAATCAAATAGTATCCTCAACACTGTCCAACTATTTACAAAGTCTGCACTTCTATTACTATTAATCCTCCCATCCTTCCTTTCACCCATCTCCTCCCTATGGGAGTGTGATTATAACCTTGTTGCTTGTTGACTGTTTCCTAGCATGATTTGATTGCTTAATGTACCCTATGACTATCATTAAGTGTTGTACCTTATGATTCTTGACTCTTGACGAATATATCTTTTCTTTATGTATACTGAGAGTATATTTACACCAAGACAAATTCCTTGTGTGTCCAATCACACTTGGCCAATAAAGTATTATATTCTATCTATTCTATTCACCGAGGGCATTTGCACCAAAACAAATTCCTTGTGCGTTCAATCACACTTGGCCAATAAAGAATTCTATTCTATTCTGATGCACAAAAAAACCTCCGCTCTGTTGTGACACAGCCAATTATTGTCCAGAGTTGAAGAAAGTCAAACATTTTAGGCATACATTTTCTTGTGTTTCTTGACAATACAAAGCGCTGTTGACTTGAATAGCAATTTTTATGCTTCATGAAATCCTCAGTGGGGCTGGTTGCAGCAGCCGAAAGATCACACCAGCTGCTATTTTGCTCAGATTTAAACAAAAAAACTGTGTAGGTGTGCTCTGGCTTCACAAGCAGGGGAAAAAAAAAAAACCACAAGAACGCTTAAAGTTTTATTTTTTGTTTTGATATTAAGAGATGGAAAATAAGCCTGAAACTTAGAACACCCCAAATCGGACTGCAAATATCCAGACAATCAGTCGAGGGCAGCAAATGGAGTTTCAGTAGGAGATCCTTCTGCAGGTATATCCTACTCAGTGGTGGGATTCAATTTTTTTTATACTACCAGTTCTGTGAGCGTGACTTGGTGGGCGTGGCAGGGGAAGGATACTGTAAAATCTCCAGTCAGAGGTGGCATTGGCCGGTTCTCCGAACTACTCAAAATTTACACTACCACCTCTGTTCCTACTCATCTCAGGGTTGCCTAAATTTTGCAATCCAGATATGGTACTCCTACTGAAGCTTCATCTGGCCTATCGTGGCTGACTATAATTAATTGTAATTAACCTTGTCCTCCAGAAATTGTGGGTGCTCCGTCACTGAAGGTCACTTTAAATGAAAAATGTTGGGTGAAATGGCTGAAAATTATGGCACTTCCATTGGGGAACATTTCCACTTTCCACTGTATGGAGAATAGAATAGAATAGAATAGAATAGAATAGAATAGAATAGAATAGAATAGAATAGAATAGAATAGATATTTATTTATATACCGCTCCTCTCCCGAAGGACTCGGAGCGGTGTACAGCCATCCAATTAAAATAACATTAAAATATACAAAAATTAAAACTGAATTAAATAACCTGGCTGTAATAAACAGGTTAAAACCCCCACTATAAACCCTAAAATTAAAATACCCCAACCCTCTGATCGCCACTAAAGGACCCCCAATTTAAAACCCCAATCTAAATTTAAAATCAGTTCAAGCCGGCCTGATCAAAGAGCCAGGTTTTCAAGGCATGCCTGAAGGTCCCCAGGTCTGTGGCTGGATGCAACTCCGGAGGCAACCCATTCCAGAGGGTGGACGCCCCCACAGAGAAGGCCGTATTCCTCGGGGTCACCAGCTTGCACATAGATGCCAACGGGATCCTCAAGAGACCCTCCCTGTGAGAGCGCACCAGTCGGTGAGAGGAAACTGGCAGAATGCAGTCTTGTAAATATCCTGGTCCGATGCCATGGAGCGCTTTAAAAGTTAGCACTAAGATCTTAAAGCTCACCCGGGAGGCCACCGGCAACCAATGCAGCTTGCGCAGGAGGGGCGTCACATGAGAATACCTTGACGCCCCCATAACCACCTGCGTGGCCGCATTCTGTACCAGAAGAGCAACAAAGAGAGACTAAAGCGTATGATGAACATTTAAGGAGCTAGGTATGGTATGCGGGGGGAGGGCCTTCAAAAATTTTAGCAAAGGGTTCTCTGCCCAGTGGCTGGGTGGGCGTGGCCATGGTGGCCATGGCCTAGTCAGCCTCCTGCACCACGGTAGGGGTTTTTGCCCTCCCCGGGCTCCGGAGGCTTTCCTTGAGCCTCTGGGAGGACAAAAACGGCCTCCTTGGGCTCCGGAAGCTCTCTGGAAGCCAGAAACGGACCCATTTCCAGCCTTCCCGAACTTCCGGGAGGCCCATTTTTTGCCCTCCCTGAGCCTCTGCGCTTACCCTGCACTTACCTGCATCCAAAACAGGCTGCATGGGGACTCCTGGGAGGGGAGGGGTGGGATGGGCAAGGCCAGCCAGGAGTGGGATTTGAGGGTTCTCCGAACTGCACAGAATCTTAGCTAGGGGCTCTCCTGAACCCCTGCGACCCCCCAGCAGCTCCCCCCTGATGGTGTGTCTGCTCTAGCCTATTGAAGAGATGAATGTTAACTGTCTTCCAGTATTTGAGGGGCAGTCAAAGAGAGGAGGGGGTTGACTTATTCTCTAAAATATCGGAGGATGGGATGAGAAGCAATGGATTATTACCAGGGGTGGGATTCTACAGGTTCGCATCTATTTGCTAGAACCGGTTGTTAACATTCTAAGCAGTTCGGAGAACCGGTTGTTAGAAGAAATTACTGGCCTAATCCTGTAAGGAAGGCAGGAAGGAAACATTCTGGTGTTGCTTACAGAAACTGCCTCTCCATTAACTCTTATTATATTCTTGGCAAGACTAGACTTCCTGTCTCAGGAACTTCTCTGGAGTTTTTTTCCCCTCCTTTGCTGGTACTTTGCCTGTGTGGAGTGACCATTCAAAGTTACAATGGCACTGAAAAAGTGACTTATGACCATTTTTCACACTTACGACTGTTGCAGCATCCCCACAGTCATGAGAAGCCAGGCGAGGAGATGCGTGCCTCAATGTGAGTGATATTGAGTTGGCCATGCCCAGTCAATAACATGACCACCAAGCCACGTCCACCCAGTCACATGACCACCAAACCACGCCCATCAGCTAAGCCACGCCCACATAACCGGTTGTTAAAAAAATTGAATCCCACCCCTGGTGCACATAAAGAAGAGGAACTAAGAAATCATTTTTACTTCCACATTTTTTTGAGCGTATGGCAATGGGAACTGGTTCCCACTCTGTTGGTAACATTCAATTCTAAGGATAGGGAAGAGGAGACCAAGAATCCTAACGTTACAATTTGGTAACTAGTTTACTGCAAAAGTAAAAGATATCAGCCAGTTTGAGTGTGAAGATTGTAGCTTATAATACAGAAAGAATTAGCCAGGACCTGGAGATGGAGTTAAAGTGTCTAAGTTGTCTAACAAATTCTGCTTTTTTTTTTAAAAAGGGCCAAGACCACAGATTGCAAACCTTGGTGTCCTAAATTTGCACAGAGGCCTGGGACAGCTTTAATCCTTCAAAGGCAGCTGGCATGTATTTAACTCACAGATGTCATCTTATTCCCAAGAAATTTGGCCTCGTAACCTTCGCCTTTTGCATCGTTGGACTCGTTGGACTTTCAGGCAAAGCTGCTGAGATTTCATAGCTAGGATTCAGATTCCATCAAGGGGGATGGAAGAGTCCGTCCTTAAAATTGGTATTGTGGTCTGGATCTTGATTTTCAGTTTCTCTTTTGGGGCATTTAATTCTGCTTCTTATTGTGGGAAGTTAGCACCCACCCTTCTCCTAGAAAAATGAAATTTTTTAGGATATATTGAAAAGGCAAAATATTTCCCCTAAAAGAGAAGTAGAAACTCAGAGAGGCAGGAACTTACCCCCACCTTTGCTAATGAGGTCATTAAGGCCTGGGCCAGTCTATTCTACATAACAAAGTTCTATCTCCTCCAGGTAGAGCCATAATAGGAATTGCCCAAAGCCCAAAGATCATTACATCTTCATCTAGCAAGGCTCAACCAAGCCTGGGACTCAGGACATCCTATAGAGTTGCCCCTGCCATGGGAGTCTGACAACCAATCAGAACACAAGCTCAGATTCAAAGCCCAACAGAGGGCATAAAACCAAGGGCCTCTCAGCGTCTCCTCCGTTTTTTCACTCAGGAGCTCCCAAGCATGTGGTCCTGTCCACCATTAAACCTTTTTTCTAAGCAGCTTCCATGTTTCCAGTGTCTTTTTCCCCACTTGGAACTGAACCCAGAAGGATAATTCTTCCAACATTCCCTAGCAAGGCACGTTAACGCCACTCTTCTACTGAAGAGAAAGTTTTCTCATCACATTTCTTGGGTGATCAATGCAACTGATTATAGGAGGAAGGTCAGTTCTGGATGTTGATGAAAACCAATTGAATGTATCATTGGTGTAGAGCAGGGAGAAATTTAATATGATTACTGCACTACACAATTTGCATGCAGGAGTATGTGTTTAGAATTCAAATGCAGCAGAATTAGGATGCGTACCACACCTTAGATGGATGTGCTCTTCCGTCCTGTAACACACATTTATGCACACATATATCCCAGTCAAATTAAAAAATGAGAAACTCATCAACATTTAAGACACCGATGAATCAAAATTCTATGCATAAAGGCTTAATCCTATTACCGGTAACATTTTAGAGAAATGTTCTGTTTTTCAAGTGTGTGATAAGTTAACTAAATATTTCAAAATAAAATGTGAATCCCTGGCTTTATTTATAAAAGATGATTACTGTAAAGAGTTATATCCACTTCTCTTTTTCTACCTTGTTGGCTGTCCCTGCGAACTCACAAGAATATAATGAGACAAAGGGGAAAAGATACATTTTGTGCTGTAATTTCACAGTTTTCTGTTGACACTTGAGGCTATACAGTATAATGAAGATGGAATAATTTCTGAAATATCGAACGATGACTTCAGAGCTAATTCTTTTAGCAGTCTTATTAATAATAATAATGATTGTTTAATGTTGCATTCAACTTAGACTGATGACAAAGTTTAATCTAAACATAAAGGAAAGTGAAGTGATTCAAATATAATTTTTGAGACTGGGAGTTTTCTACCTGTAGGTGGAAGGAAGGAAGGAAGGAAGGAAGGAAGGAAGGAAGGAAGGAAGGAAGGAAGGAAGGAAGGAGAGGGAGGGACGGACGGACGGAGGGAGGAAGAGGGAGGGACGGAGGGAGGGAGAGAAGGAGAGGAAGGGAGGGAAAGAAGGAAATAAGGAGGGAGAGGAAGGGAGAGAAGGAGAAGAAGGAAGGGGGGGAAGGAAGGAGAGGGAGGGAAGGAAGGAGAGGGAAGGAAGGAAGGAAGGAAGGAAGGAAGGAAGGAGGGCAGGGCAGAGGAGGGGAGGAGAAGGGACAGGAGAAAAGAGGAGAGGGCAGAGGGCAGAGGAGAGGACAGAAGGAGGAGAGGAATCCCTTTGAGTTAACAATCTGAATTTCTATTAGTGCTGAGCAGTGAAATTCTTGTGCATTTTTATACTACCTTCTTTTACTCAAACATATGGTGGAGACCTTCAGAAGATCTTGTGTGTCCAATGTGTTACAAGGGAAGAAAATACAAAGGCTTCTAGAAGAAAGCTCTCCCTAGGCTGGACATAGGCCAGCTGTTTCAGGCATAACCATCGGAAGGTCAGGGGATTAAGACAGGTTAAGAAACACACAAGAGGTGGGAGGCTGTTCTGAAAATTGTCAAAGATGATGAAATTGCGCCGGGTATGAAGAGGCCGAAGCAATGCGGATGGTATAGGAAACCAACTGCCCTGAGGTGGTTTCAATGCAAGGAGGAGTTCGAGAAAAACAAAAACCACCCCAGACAAGGAGAATTGGTTGGGCATTGCTCCCAGAACAGGTCCGGCTACAATAGCTTGTTACAAAAATAGCAGGGCCCATTTGGGATGCACAGAACCCAACCGGCAGGGAAGATTTAACATCATTAGCATGACATCAATATAATCGACGCAGCCATTGGGCCCTTGCAGGAATGTTAAGATGCATGGCTACATTTCACAAAACACAGGACTACTTATTTATTTAGCAATCCTTAGCCTTATTGTCAACTACTTAAAAGGGCACGACGTGTATTTATAAGCAGGTTGGCTCCAATTTCAGATACTTGGGTGCCCTCCACCATATTGCAGTCCTAAATTGCATTAACAGAGAGATATAATCGAGATCAAGGGAGGTACTAATGCCACTCTATAAAGCCTTAGTAAGACCACACCGAGAGTACTGCATCCAGTTTTGCTCACCACATTATAAAAAAGATGTTGAGACTCTAGAAATACCAGAAGTGCCAAAACGGGCCTGTTTTTCAGCCTCCAAAGGCTGTAAAGGCTTTCCTTGAGCCCCCGGGAGAGTGAAAATGGCCTCCCTCAGGCTCCAGAGGCCTTCTGGAGGCTGAAAACTGGCACTTCCGGTATTTCCAGAAAGTTTGTTTTTCGGCCTCCTGAGACTGTAGAGGCTTCCCTTGAGCCTCTGGAAGGCCGAAAACTGCCTCAAACGGGCCGAAAATCAGCTGGGAGGCGTGCACATGCGCAATACAGGTAAGGGGGGTGTTGCGCACGCATGCGCGGGGGGCCCATTGCATTGTGGGTGGTGACATGCGCACACACACACACACACTATTGCAAGCACGCTTTCGGCACACCACAACAAAAAGGTTCGCCATCACTGACCTACAAGGTCCCTTGCAACTCTGTTAATCTTGACATCAATATAATCTGTTAATCCTCTGCTTTTGCACCAAATCACCCAAATTAGAGCCAAAAGATGCTGGTGAAGATGAAGGCAATGAGAGACAATCGTCAGGAACTTGAAGAAGAACCATGAACCATAAACAGAGGGAGAAGATTCCCATATCAAGCCAGGGCCCACCACCGTTTCTAAATCCATTTTCTTTCCGTTGTGGGAGGAAAAATGTCAGAAGAATAGAAATCAGCCAACACCTGCAGTCTGTCAGGGCCCACATAGGACGTCAAAGCCGCTTTGATCTTTCTGTGTTGATTTGGCAGGTAGAGAAACTGGAGTAGAAGGGGTAACAAGGAAACGCTTCATCAGATCAAGGACCGTGAAATTTGGCATTCTCTTTTTGGAGTATAATCACTAGCTGGTTAAATCTCCTGGAGGAACGACATGACTAATAGTCAGGCTTGTTATTGTACAGCCTGCCCCAACCTCAAGCACTCTAGATAGATTGGTTTATAAATATACGATGTAGTCATTATCAGCATGACCTTTAGCAAAGAGATCTGATGGAGTTTTCTGTTGTCCCTTATTGTAAACAACACGTGGAAACAGGTCAGAATGACTGGGAAATAAGAATGTGAACAAAAACTGAAATCAATTAATTAATCCACTCCTAGAAGAGTAATTATACCTGAATTAAATCTGAGTTAACATTATCGAGATATTGTGATTCCACCGGAACCCAGATTTCAATAGGAGAGAATGTACGTAGTTCAGCTCACGTGTAGCTGTTGTTTGTGGTGTGAAATTGTCATTTATCTTGTCAATAGGCAACAGAGAAATAAACATTTGCACACTATTCAAAAGAGACAGTAAAAAAGCTAAAAGGGAAATGAAAAAAACCAGAACACTTTCTCGCTAGCAATCAACACTCAGATAAGCAGAGTTTAACGATCAAGAATAACACTAGACCAACAATCAGTTAACAATATCCTAATCGAGGAAATATCAACTTAGACAAGCAATCAAGGAATAAACAACAGCCTAATCAAATAATTGCCGAGGCAAAAATAGCATCCCACCAATACTGACAGGGCAAGCTACTGCATTGTACAAAGAGACAAACCCCACTCCAATCTAGCACAGAATAATGCACTTGGAAGGGACCTTGGAGGTCTTCTAGTCCAACCCCCTGTTTAAGAAGGAGAATCTATACAATTTCAGACAAATGGTTGTCCAATCTTTTCTTTAAAACTACCAAGTGATATAGCACCCACAATTTTTGAAGGCAAGTTGTTCCATTGGTTTATTGTCAATAGATAGACAATAGAATACTTTATTGGCCAAGTGTGATTGGACACACAAGGCATTTGTCTTGTTCTCACTGTCAGGAAATTTCTCTTTAATTTTAGATTGGTTCTCTCCTTGATTGGTTTCCATCCATCGCTTCTTGTCTTGCCTTCAGCTACTTTGGATAATAGCTTGACCCCCTCTTCTTTTGGGGCAGCCCCTGAGATATTGGATCACTGCTATTATGTCAGCTTTAGTCCTCCTTTTCATCAGAATAGACATCCCCAATTCCAGCAACTATTCTTCATATGTTTTATCCTCCAGTCCCTTAATATCTTCATTCAGTGGTGGGATTCAAATTTTTTTACTATAGGTTCTGTGGGCATGGCTTGGTGGGCATGGCAAGGAAGGTTACTGAAAAATCCCCATTCCCTCCTATTCTGACCCACACCCTTTCCCAACAAATCAAACACAATTCAAAAAGAACAGAAACCTTGTAATGCTTTTACAAAATAATTAGCTGTGATAAGCACAAGCCTTGCCAAACTGTGCGAGACTTGCCAAAAGATAACAGACAAGAAATAATTTGCAAAATAAGAATCTTCAAATACAAACTCAGGATAGTGGAATGTCCACGAGACTGTAGTTTCAAAACGTCTTTGCCTTCTGCAAAGAAGGTTAGTTTCACAGCTGGCTTTTATCTTCTTGAAGGAGGGGCCATTACTTTCAAGCCTTACCCCCGAGTCGCCTGTGCTGTTGTAACGGCTCTTTCCTGCGAGCAATCCTGTGCGCCAGCGCACTTGGCACAGGCTCCTTGGGAACCTCCTCATCACTGCTGCCAGCCCCCACAAACTCTGAAGGCAGCATCTACTCCCTAACGGTCCTGGTCCCTTATCTGAATCCTCGCTCTCCTCAGCCATCCGCACCTGCTGCTGGCTAACTATAACACCTCCCCACCACGCTAACCTGCTTTCCAGCTCCATTCTCCTGTGCAGGACAACCAAAGAAGACCAAGCTGATAATCTGGGACTCGGAAGGCAGAGAATAGATGGGGGTGGGGCCAGTCAGAGGGGGTATTTGCTGCTTCTCCGAACTACTCAAAATTTTTACTACCTGTTCTCCAGAACTGGTCAGAACCTGCTGAATATCACCTCTGTCTTGTTTCCTCTTCTCTGCACTTTTTCTAGAGTCTCAACATCTTTTTAATATCGTGGTGACCCAAACAGAATGCAGTATTGAAAGTGTGGTCTAACCAAGGTATTATAAAGGGGTACTAACATTTCATGTGATCTAGATTCTATTGCTCTGTTAATGCGGCCTAGGAATGCATACATAAAGATGTTATCCAGTTGGGTAATGAAAAGTTTGCAAATAAACAACCAAGCTCAGAAAACAGCTAGGATTCCACAGAAAACCAAATTGCAATGGCCCAAATTTGAGATGCAGACATGATCTTGTTAGTCTAGGCTGGAAAGAATAGCCTACATATGCAAACTCAATCCAGAAAAGAGAAGGAGAAACACAGAATAACATAATTGGAAGGGACTTTGGAGGTCATCTAGTCCAACACCCTGCTCAAGCAGGAGACCCTATACCAGTAATGGTGAACCTTTTTGTTGTTGCGTGCTGAAAGTGTGCACAAGCGCACACATGCGTGCCTGCACCCGTAATGCAATGCACGTGCGACCCCACCCATGCGACCTCTGCCCCTGCGCATGCACGCACATCTCCCACATGCCCCCTGCCCCTTGCACATGCGTGGCAGATGCCCGAAAATCAGCTGGCTGGTGGGAGGCGCAGTGGAACTGAGCTGGGGTGATGGCTCAAGGGCCGGCAGAGATGGCTTCTGGCATACATACTGCAGGTTCACCATCACGGCCCTACACCATTTCTGATAAATGGCTGCCCAGTCTCTGAACAGTGAACAGATATTAAAAATAAATAAATAAAGGCAACCTGATTGACTTCCGGTTGTGCGTGTAGGGCTTCTGCCGGAAGGAAAAGGCGGGAGGGTTGATTCAGCTTTGGCAAGCCTGGGTCAGTAGGGCAGTGGGGGAGTGGACCTTGCCCTGGGTCAAGGGTAATTGACAGGAGGAAGCCACTGGAGGAAAGAGTGCAGTCAGGGACATATGTTAGGGTTAAAGGGGATGGCAGAGTCGAATTACAGCTGAAAGGAAAAAGAATGGGGCGGAAAGGTGTGTTCAGGGAAGGCAGTGCTTCCAGAGAAGGAAGCACAACAATAGCCTGAGGGTGAAAAGAACCACATTTTTGTTCATACCGAAAAAAAATAATAATTAATGAGATTCAAGTCCATGGAGGCCCAGCCTTTCCTGCTTGGAGGAGCAGACAGTTTACCTTAGAGCAAGAGAGGAAGAGAGTCAAATGGAAGCATCCAAATTGCTCTCCTTGGTTGACCGAGCTCTCAGGCTTCTTTGATTGTATCTATCACCCCTTTCCCCTCCTTTTTTTGGTTTTGTTTTACTCCTTACTCTTTCCTCCAAACATGGGCTTGACATTTTTCTCACAATGGAGATTCTCAGCCATCCAAAGATGCTTTTTTCAAGAGGCAACTGGACTTTTTGTTTGTTTGTTTGTTTGAAGATGTTTCGCTTCTCATCCAAAAAGCTTCTTTTTTTTTTTGTAAAACTTTTATTGGGTTTTAACAAAACATAACTAATAAAACATCTTTTTTTGAGAACAGCATGACGCCACCACCAATCTCCCTCACCAGACTCAAACCCAAACCCACCCCATAGATGAAAGGCAACCACCATCCAGAAATCAGACCATGGCTACATCACCAGCTGCCACACACCCCGACCCCCAAACCAGGCAAACTGACACACGCCATGAACACAGATCCAGGCCTCAAACTCGGAGCCAAACCAAAACCTGGAACGTCACATCACAGCCACCCACTCAGGATATCACATCACAGAACTCAGGAGGCTACACCACAAAACCTCAGGATGTTGCAACACAGCCAATGACCCAGGAGATTACAATACAAGACCCAGGAGGTCACAAGATTAGAACTCAGAAGGTCATCACACAGCCCATTATTCAGGTCATTACGACCCAGGAGATTACAGCACAAGACCCAGGATGTCAAAACAATAGAACTCAGAAGGTCATCACACAGCCCATTACCCAAGTCATTACAACATAGGAGGCTGATAGACACACAGTCAATACATCAGCCACACATGTTCTTAAGAAAAAGCCAACTAATCTGCAAACATCAACTCCATCAACCAATCAGAAATGACAACACAGCCAACCTCCCCACCGGTATATATAGGGAGAACAGCAGCTCAGATCACGCTTTCCTCGCACAAGCACAAAGCCGAAAGCACCAGCCTGAAGACGGTGAGTGAGATCTCATCAAAACGTTGCCCAGATAGTCTCAATCTTACACAGGGAAAAGACCCGAACACACCAAGACCTGCAAATATATGTATGTATGTATGTATGTATGTATGTATACACATACATACATACATACATACATACATATATATAACTTTTTTCAGTGACGTTGTAACTTTGAATGGCCACTAAATGATCTGTTGTAAGTTGAGGGGCTACCAGTATTGTGGGATTCTCAGCTAGTTCTTGAGGGTTCACTGACTAACTGAGGTAAAGTTCAGGAGAAGGAACAAAGAATCATTGCAAAGCAACAATATTTGGTTAATGTCAAACTTCTTTTAAAAAAGCACAATGGGTAAATTATGGAGTTGTTTTCATCCTCCCACTAATCTAGTGGTGTTAAATCAGGCCCCATTTACATAATGTTTTCCCATTATGCATAATGTTTGTCGACTAATTTTGACTGAGAAGCAAAATGCAAATGTAAGAGGAAAAACAGAGATATCCAGATGGATCTGCATCAGTAGTGGGTTTCAAAAAATTTTACCATTGGTTCTGTGGGTATGGCTTGGTGGGTGCGCTTTGCATGTACATTCACACATGCGCACCAAATGCACACTTCACACGTGTGCAGAGGATTGCTTACTAACCTTCTCTAGCAATCCTGCACTCTCCCTGGGTTTTCAACAGCTGATGCGCGGCAATCGGCTGTGCCGTGCGAAGCAGCTGAGGTTGAAAATCAGGAAATAAAGGTCTGTATAGAGTCGGGGCAAGTGGGCGGGCCCAGCAGCTGATCATCGGTGTGAATCGGTTTGCTCACAGATAATCGTCGGCGCTACCGGTTCAGCCAAACCAGGCCAACCCTGTACAATACCACCACTGATCTGCATGCTGGACAATTTTCAGGTTATGTTCACTTCCATTGAAGACCCAACCCATTGTGAACTTATAGTCAGGATTGATTGTAGACTTTATGTTGTCGGGGGTGAAAGAAAAGATGGTGCCATTCCCTATTTCATAAAAAGAAGATGGCAAGAGGAATGTGACCTCAACACTGGGGATGGGGTACTGTTCTGAGGCCACTAGGCTCCCTAAAAGAGCTAGCACATGTCATGGAGTTATAAAAGAGCCACGGTGGCACGCTGGTTAGAATGCAGTACTGCAGGCTGACTCTGCTCACTGCCAGCAGTTCGATCCTGACTGGCTCAAGGTTGACTCAGCACTTCCAGCTTTACAAACCAGTGTAGGCAGGGATGGGCTTCAAAAATTTTAGCAATGGGTTCTCTGCCCAGTTGCTGGATGGGCATGGCCATGGTGGGTGGGGCCTAGTCAGCCTCCTGCACCAAGGCGGGCATTTTTGCCCTTCCAAGGCTCTGGAGGATTTCCTTCAGCCTCCGGGAGGGTGGAAATAGCCTCTCTAGGCTCCGGAGAAATGGGCCCATTTCCTGCCTTCCTGAACTTCCGGTTTTTTTTAACCTTCCCTGAGCCTCCACACATGCTCTGCACTTAGGTGCATCCAAAACAAGCCGCACGGGGACTCCTGGGAGAGGAGGGGTGGGCGGGGCCAACCGGGAGTAGGATTTGGGAGTTCTCCAAACTTCACAGGATCTTAGCTAGGGGCTCTCCCGAACGCCTGCGAATCCCCGTGCTTGTCAAACTTAGTTCCAGTAATGCACTGCGGTTCCATGCATGTGTTGGATATGTTCAAAAGCAAAAAAATACTGGACTAAAATACACACCTGGCTAGAAAAAAAATGATAAGGGAACATATAGATTTAAAACTGGAAATATTCCTGTTGGGCATCATACCAGACAAATATAGCAAAAGAAATGCATATTTAATAGTACACATGTTAACAGTGGCCAGAATCGTGTTCGCACAACATTGGAAGGGCGAGGAGATCCCCACAGAAGAAAAGACAATAGCAAAAATTTTAGAATGTGCAGAAATGAATAAACTAACATTTGAAATTAAAGAAAAGGAAGACACTGAATATTTTGAGGTACAGGATCTGTTCTATTGATGGCTAAATAAGAGAAACAGGAGTTAGAATCTTGAAGATTGCAAGAAAAAGATTAATCTCCCTCTTAGGGTTGTTTGTTGTATCTTATTAATTTTGATTAGTATTACTACTTAATATGTATTAATGTTATGAGGGAAAAGCACTGTTATTATGAAATTACCATTACAGAATACTATGATTATGATGAATATTACTCCCAAGAAATGTAACCAGGTAAAACACACTATATATGGATTTTGAACATGTTGCTCTTTTTTATCTATATTAATAAAAATATAGTAATAATTAAAAAATGGTGGCTGGAGAGAACGCCTCCAAGGTTCCTTCCAACTCTTGTTTTGTACATTCTGTTATATTTCTCCATCCTAAGTCACTGATGTAGGGATGAAGTAAATGAGAATCTTTATTCCACTTCTGCTGTACCAATTCTAGCTCCTTTTTAGTATTTTTTTTTTTTAGTATTTATTTGATTTGTCAATCGCTTACAAGATACAGGTATAAGAATAAATATAGTTTTGAATACATGAGATAGAAAAATAAAAAGAAACAATAGGAGAGGGACAGTAGGCACGATTTGTGCGCTTATGCACGCCTCCTACAGGCCTCTTAGGAAAGGGGTGAGGCCAATAGAAGTCTAAGGTTAAAGTTTTTGGGGTTTGGGGAAGAAACCACAGAGTCAGGTAGAGTATTCCAGACATTGACCAGTCTGTTGTTGAAGTCGTATTTCTTGCAGTCAAGTTTGGTGCAGTTAGCCTTGAGTTTGTATCTATTGTGTTCTCTTGTATTGCTATGATTGCAGCTGAAGTATTCATTTGCAGGTAGGACATTGCAATGTATGATTTTATATACTATATTTATATTATATTTATATTTTCACTGGTAGTAGTTGCTTGTTTAGGAGACTCAACTCTTTCTCCCTCACTGTTCTATTTGGACAAAAGAAAACAGGGGGAAGAGAAACACATCAAAAAAAGCATCCCAAATCACAAGACTGAGAACAAGTGGGTGAGCTCTAGGCAAATTGTATACTTCTTGCCAAACCATACACGAGGAATACAAAGGCTCTATTTAACCTCCAAGCCTAGGCTGCAATTTCACCATCTATGAAAATAGTCATTACTGTACCGTAAAATAAATACTGAGTTGGTGCAATATACATCAACACATCTGCTGAACTACGAGTGACCCAGAGGGGCTGGGCTCACACAATATGCAAAGCCACAGACAGATTAACCAAGGTTAAAATCTAACCAAGCTTAACGTGATGGATAACTGCAGCCAAGTGGGTCTTTTGACTACATTTGTTGTGGCCTGTCAGCCAGCAGCCTCTCCAGCAGCAGAATAAGTGGAGGAAGAGGAGGTGTGGGAGTCAGGATCAGCATCATGGAAATTTAAGAGCTCTTAGGGAGAAGAGGGAATGGAACTGGCAGAGAGAGAGAGAGAGAGAGAGACAGAGGGAGAGGGAGAGAGGGAGAGAGACAGACAGACAGATAGAGTGAGAGAGAGACACACAGAGAGAGACAGAGAGGTGGAGCCTGGGCTGTCTGCCAGCCCTCAGATGGAGAGTCAATAGCCCCCAGATCGGAGGTGGCTGATGAGGAAGAGGAGGAACAGCTGGGTCCAGTGCCTGATGTGCAAATGTACAGAAGGCAGAGGAGAGGAGAGCAGGGGAAATCCATGGGCTGGTCCTTGGGATGGAAGAGCCACTGCTGCTAGTGAAGTCCCACCTTAGCTCTGGGGATAAAAGGCAGGGGGCAGAGATAAATAGAGGTGGCGGACAACTATTCATCTCCTGGCCAGCTGGACTTGTTAGTCTGCGGCGAGAGAGAAACTTTTTGCTGTGGCTCCCGACGCTCCTAATCAAGGAATCTTTGAGTTCATTTCAGAGGGTTTGTCATGTTTGAAGAGCTGGGTCAGAACAACATTGTCTGAATCCAAACAAACAAACCTAGTCTAGCAAACAGACTCAGGGAAGTCCACACTCTTTAACCTCCACCTGGTCTTGAGGCTGAGCGAGCCACTTTCCAAAAAACGATTGCAAGCTTTTTACTATTGGGTTGTTGCAGCTAATCACAGCTAGTCCTCAACTTATTACCACAATTGGACCAGAATTTCCATTGCTAAGCAAAACTGTTGTTACAAGGGAGTTGTGCCTGATTTCACAACCTTTTTTTTTTGCAATGGTTGTTAAGCAAACAACTGCAGTTCTTAGGTGAATCATTTGATTGTTAAATGAATGCAGTTTCCCCATTGATTTTGCGAGTCAGAAACTATCTGGGAAGGTCATAAATAGGGACCACACGATTCCAGGGCACTGCAACCATTATAATACATACAAGTTGACAAGCACTGAAATGTTGATCGACTGACTGTGGGAATGCTGCAACAGTTGTTAAGTGCAAGAGCTGGCTGTAAGATACTGGTTTCAGTGTCGTTGTAACTTCGGATGGCCACAAGTGGATAGCAATAGCACTTACGACTTATATACCGCGTCACAGTGCTTTACAGCCTTGTCTAAGTGGTTTACAGAGTCAGCATCTTTGCCGCTAACAATCTGGATCCTCCATTTATCCACTTTGGAAGGTTGAGTCAACTTTGAGCCAGTCCGGATCGAACTGTTGGCACTGGGCAGAGTGCAATTCAGCCTGCAATTCTGCATTCTCACCACTGCGCCACAACAGTTCTTACAGCAAGGGCTGGCTGTAAGTTACTTTTTTCAGCGCCGTCGTAACTTCGAATGGCCGCCAAATGGAGGCTTGTAAGTTGAGGACTATCTGTGTCCTTGACCTAACAGTTAACCTAGTTTAACTCACTAGCTTTGGAGTGCAGTAGCTCACATGGTTAGAACACTGGCTTAACAAACTGCAAGCCCATGTTCAAGACCCGAGTGCCTTTGGATGACACAGTGAGCTCCCATCATTCACTCCAGCTCCTGCCAACCGAGTAGTTCAAAAGCGTGCAAGCATGAGTAGATAAATAGGTACCACTCTGGTGAGCTCATTAATGGAGACATGAAAGGAGCCCCCCCCCCTCCCCCCAAACTGGGCATCCCCCAGCAACAATCATGTCAACGGTTAATCCTTTCAACCTGGAAGTGTCCCAGTGTCTCCGACACAACTACGACGACCTTACTAGCTCGCAACAGTGCAGGGTTGTCTATTCCAATCAGGGAGTGATTCTTATTTCCTTGCCGTATGTTGCGCTGAATCTTTTCTGTGCAGAGGAGGAAAAAGAAGCACATGGAGCTGCACAACAAGCAGTTATGCACTTAGGAACGGCCTGTTGTCGTTGTTTAAAGCGATAATGTAATGGCAGACAATCCATTTTCTTCCCTAGGCTGAAGCCGTTGGAAGCAATGCTTCCTAATCTCTTTCTCCTTAGGGACAGAGACATTCTGTAACATTTGAGGTATGTCAGGCATGCTCAAAAATCACATGGTTGTAAAAGGGAGAATGTTTTGGAAATTCTAAAGTGTAGGTTTGTTTGCTTCTATATTTATCGGTCACAGAGTGTTCCATTCTCTCTCCCCCCCACCCCACCCCTCCACCCAGAGAGCACAGCGGGGTAAGATTTCTTTAGAAAGGCACCCATGGAAGTTTGTGGTGGATACCGTCGTAAATACACAGGTCTAGGCTGTGTTTCTGTGTGGCTCAAAACTGACCTTTAAATGGTAAGGTTATTTTAGGCCTGTTTTTTTCTTTTAATGGGAACAGTCCTTGTGAGGGAGAAAAGGAACAAAGTTAAGATTGCTCTTTGGGCCTGGGAAAAGCAGTGTTGAAAACGAAATCAGAGATAGCCAAGCAGATACACTGCCCATCCTTACGTCACCAAGGTTAGGGTCAGCTCATCCCTTCTCCCGACAAGGCTGGCCCGCAGCAACAACCAGAAAAAGGAGATGTCAGGCTGAGGAAGCCCCTCATCCCGACGCACGCAAGAATTGTTGGAGTCTTATTTTATTTATTTATTTATTCTAGGTTTTATATACCGCCCTTCTCCCGAAGGACTCAGGGCGGTGAACAGCCAACTAAAATACATGTATACAAATATAAATAGTTAAAAAAGAATTAAACCCTAGGCTGTCCCTATAAAAATCTAAAAACCCCAATTAAAATAAATTAAAACTTTGTACACCCATCCCAACCAATCTTGTCTTGTTCCATTTACGAACTTTAAAATAGGGGTTCCCAATCTGTGGGCTACACTACTGGGCCATAGCTTATTAGCCACCAGGCCATGTGAGTAGCTGGCCAGTGTGTGTGCATGCGTGTACAGCTTCACTCACACGAGAGTCACCACGAGCATCTCAGGCATTGGTGGGATTCAAAAATTTTTACTACAGGTTCTGTGGGCATGCCTTGGTGTGCGTGGCAGGGGAAGGATACTGCAAAATCTCCATTCCCTCCCCACCCCACTAACCTGCTTTTCAGCTCCGTTCTCCTATGCAGGGCAACCAAAGAAGACCTAGCCCATCAGCTGGGACTCAATGGGAGGCAGAGAAGAGATGGGGTTGGCGGGGCCAGTCAGAGGTGGTATTTGCCGGTTCTCCAAACTACTCGAAATTTCTGCTACCGGTTCTCCAGAACTGGTCAGAACCTGCTGAATCCCACCTCTGACTCTCAGGCACTTGTGACCCCACTGGTGCGAGTACTTCCAGCCCCACTCAGGCAGGCACTCCTGGCCCCACTTGTGTGAATGTCACCACGAGCATTGCAGGTGTTCATGGGTGAGCATCCTTTTGGGCGCTGGTGGCCTCACTCACATGAGCAACAGGTGTTAATGCCAGAGGTGGTATTCAGCAGGTTCTGACTAGTTCTGGAGAACCAGTAGTGGACATTTTGAGTAGTTCAGAGAACTGGCAAATACCGCCTCTGATTGGCCCCACCCCCATCTATTCTCTGCCTCCCAAGTCCCAGCTGATTGGCTGGGTCTTCTTTGGTTGCCTGTACAGGAAAACAGAGCTGGAAAGCAGGTTAGTGGGGTGGGGAGGGAAGGGGGATTTTATAGTAACCTACCCCTGCCATGCTCACAAAGCCACACCACACCCAATAAGCCACACCCATAGAACCAGTAGTAAAAAAAATTGAATATCACCACTGGTTCACACGCTTGCTCCTCCCACAAAACCCTTGCCTCTTTCCCTCCCCTCTCCCCAACTCCATGCCCCCAATCCATAAAGTTTGGGGAACTCTGCTTTAAAAACATTTATCTGTTATAAGGACTCAGCACCAAAGACTTATTTACCATGGCTACATTGACTGGTATAGCTTAGAAGGGTGAGGGAACCTATGGTTGGGAAGGAATGGACTACAACACAGGTAGTCCTCACCTTACAACTGCAATTGGAAACCACAGTTTTGTAGCTAAGCAAGAGAGTTATTAAGTGGTTCACGCCCGATTTTACAGTTGTTTTTGGCCATGGTTGTTAAGTGAATCACATGATCGTTAAGCAAATTTGACTTTCCCCATTGGCTTTGCTAGTGGGAAACCAGCTGGGAAGGTCAGAAATGGTGATCATGTGACCTGGGAATTGTGTTGTTTTTTTCTAACAAAAAAAAAAAGCTAATTTCTCCAAAAATACCATCCTCTTCATCAACCACTGAAAGCCAAATCTTTCTTTTTATGTTGCAACGGTTAGCTGGCATAGACATTGGTACCTGACTATAGATTTTTTTTTTAACATTCATATTTTACAGGTAGTCCTCCACTTGCAACAGTTCATTTAGTGACTGTTCAAAATTAAAATGGCACTGGAAAATGATCATTTTTTCACCATTACACCCATTGCAGCATTCCTCATGGTCAAAATTTGGACACTTGGCAATGGCCTCACATTTATGATGGTCTGAGTATCCTGGGGCTCACATGATTCTCTTTTGTGACCTTCTGACAAGCAAACTCCATGGGGAAAGCCAGATTCGCTTAATGACCGCGTGACAAATTTAGCCACTGCAGCGATTCCACTTAATAAGCACCCTTTGCTTCTTGTCCTGCCGTCAAGCGTTATGGAAAATATCTTGGCCCCTTTGTGGCAGTCCCTGAGATCAAGGATCTTCAAACTTGGCAAGTTTAAGACTTGTGGCCTTCAACTCCCAGAGAAAGGACGTCAATGGAGCAAAATTCACGTAACAACTGTCTCGCTAAGCGATGGAAATTTGAGGCTCAGCTGAGGTCATAAGTTGAGGCCCTCCCGTACCATGCTTTTAATCAAGGTGAAATCTTAAGATATATTGCAAGCCCAGGGACAGTATCTCATACACGAAATAAATAAATGAAATGAAATACATTTCTCGGTTTTGCCGTTTTTCCAGGATAGATTTTCAACTCTGCAGCCTGGAGGGGATTTAGAATAACAGGGTTGGAAGGGACCTTGGAGGTCTTCTAGTCCAACCCCTGCCTAGACAGGAAACCCAACACCCCATCAAACAAATGGTTGCTTTTCTTAAAAACCTCCAGTGTTGGAGCACTCACAACTTCTGGAGGCAAGTTGTTCCGCTGATTAATTGTTCTCACTATCATGAAAGTTCTCCTTAGTTCTAGGTTGCTTCTCTCCTTGCTTAATTTCCACCCTTTGCTTCTTGTCCTGCCCTCAAGCTCTGTGGAGAATATTTTGACCCCCTCTTCTTTGTGGCAGCCCCTGAGATCAAGGGTCTTCAAACTTGGCAAGTTTAAGACTTGTGGACTTCAACTCCTAGAATTCCCGAGCTAATATGATTGAAGGAGGAATTCTGGGAGTTGAAATCCACAAGTCTTTAAAGCTTTCAAATTTGAAGACCCCTGTCTTAGATATTGAAAGACTGCTATCATGTCATCCGTAGTCCTTCTTTTCATCAAACTAGACCAGGGGTCTTCAAACTGGACAGCTTTAAGACTTGTGCACTACAACTCCCAGAATTCTTCCTCCAGTCATGTTAGCTCGGGAATTTTGGGAGTTGAAGTCCACAAGTCTTAAACTTGCTGAGTTTGAAGATCCTTGAACGAGACATACCCAGTTCCTGCAACCAGTTCTTTATACCCTCCTAATTATCTTTGTTGCTTTTTTCTGCACTCTTTCTAGAGTCTCCACATCTTTTTTTAACATTGTGGAGGCCAAAACTGGGTGCTGTATTTGGTGGTGGTCTCCACCAACGCCCATCGGGGTCCCCTCCCCCTCTTCTCTCCCCACCTCCCAATCCAAGTGCTTACCAATCTTGTCTCAGCTTAAGTCCTGAGGTCCTTACAAGGTCACTCCGGCAATTAATTTACAAGGCATTAAAAAACGCCCACGCTCTTTAGCATTCTGGGAACGCCGCTCACTGCTGTGGCTATAGCTCTTGCTTTTAATTTTCAACCAGTATAATAATTAAAAGCACCATCCCATCCTTCCTGCAACTTTTGGAACAGGTCTAAATGCCAAAAAAAAAAAAAAAAAAGGGATCTCCCAATACTGCAAGGTTGAAGCCGTGTTTTTAAGGAAGACTAAAAGGAAAAGGGGAACGATACAGGCAAATCCTCATCTTCTTTCCATGAGAAAACAAACCTGCCCCTCCCCCCCCCCAAAAAAAATCCAAACTGCTTTGTGCTTCTCAGCCTTCCCCATTTTGCACACACATACACACAAACACACAGAGAGAGAGAGTCAGAGACAGAGACAGAGAGAGAGACAGAGAAGCATGAGGGTCACAAATCAGCCAATGGATTTGTATAGGATTTGTGTCCTGTGGGCGCGGCTTGGTGGGCATGGCTTGGTGGGCGTGGCAGGGGAAGGATACTGCAAAAATCCCCATTTCCTCCCCACCTCACTAACCTGCTTTCCAGCTCCGTTCTCCTGTGCAAGGCAACAAAAGAAGACTCAACTGATCAGCTGGTACTCAGGAGGCAGAGAATAGATGGGGTTGGCGGGGCCAGTCAGAAGTGGGATTTGCTGGTTCTCCGAAGTAGTCAAAATTTCTGCTACCAGTTTTTTAGCACTGGTCAGAACCTGCTGAATACCACCTCTGCGACCCACTTCATATAGCACTGTTACAGGCAATATCTGTGCACCCCCTATGACTATATGCCAGCTATGCTGGCTGAGGAATTCTGGGAGTTGAAGTCCATAAGTCTTAAAGTTGCCTAGTTGGACACTCTTGTTTTAAAAGAGATTAAGATGATGAGACACTTCTGTAGAGAAATATATAACTACATACACACATGTCTGTGTAATTTACCAGACCTTCGGCACTGCCTTCGAAACATTTCTTATCATTTTAGGAAACGGGCAGAATGCTTTTCTCCTAGTTGTACAAGGCGCTTAGAGGCACCGTGTGCTTTTTATACGGAGAAAATTTAGGACAAAGTGGTTTTTTTTTTTTTTGCGATTGTTCCAAGGATAAACAAACAATCAAAAGCACTGAACTGGAAGCCAGTAAAACATCGGGTACACAATAAAATCTCAGGCAGCAGAGCCATTAAAAAAAAAAATGCAATTGCTTTATCCAAACCTTGCCTCTGAATGTTAATGGTTCTTGCAACTGCTGAAGCTAATCTTTGGATGATACAGTCTGCGTTTCTGATGCGCTTCACTGAGGCCTGATATGGGGGACACCAAATTGCCCCCCTACCTAAAATATTAGAGTGACATTGTAAGTCTCATACAGTCTCATTATATGGAAATGTTTCCCTTCTCTTTACTGGCACCTTTATAGGTGCAAACAGTCCTGGAACATCAAATACAGAAAGCTCAGATTGCTATAGGATGGTGAGAATAGATTGCTGAGTCCAGTAATGGGATTGAAATTTTTTTACTACCGGTTCTGTGGGCGTGGCTTGGTGGGTGTGGCATGGCTTGGTGGGTGTGGCTTGGTGGGCATGGCAGGGGACGAATACTGCAAAATCCCATTCCTGCCCCATCTCATTAACCTGCTTTCCAGTTCTGTTCTCCTGTGCAGGGCAACAAAAGAAGACCCAGCCAACATGGCAGGGGAAGGATATTGCAAAAATCCCATTCCCTCCCCACCCCATTAACCTGCTTTCTGGCTCCATTCTCCAGTGGTGAGATTCAATTTGTTTTTTACTACCTGGTTCTCTGGGCGTGGCTTGGTGGGCGTGGCAGGGGAAGGATACTGTAAAATCTCCAGTCAGAGGTGGTATTTGCCGGTTCTCCAAACTACTCAAAATTTTCGCTACCGGTTCTCCAGAACTGGTCAGACCCTGGTTCTGACCCAGCCTTAGCAGAAGCAAGAAACAGACACTGAAAAACCCCTCTTTATCTACCTCTTGTGAATTAATGGCATTCACCCACCAAAAAGTCCAGGCAATAGTCCTTCAAAGAGTGAACGGCAGCAACAGACCTTATCAGTTCCTTGCGATAATTGCAAGACTGTGAGCTCTCAGCTGAAAGGCTACAAATTAAGTTCTGGCAAGCAGTCTCTGTGGCACAAAACAAAGTGAGCAAAATCTCCAGAAAGACAAACTGTCATCTTTCCTTTCCTTCTATTTATTCCTCAGCTAGGGAGGGGCCATTCAGCATCCACGTGTGCTTTGCTTCCTGAGTTGTCTCCTCGTCCTCCGTTGTTTCCCTCTCCTAACAGCTCTGTGCATACGTGCATCTGGAACAGACCCCAGCTGTTCTTCCTCCTCACTCATATCAGCCTCCGAAGGCAGATGCCTCTCCAGTGGCTGGGAAATGTCAGACAGTCCTGACTCTATATTTGTGTCCAACACAGAGCATCCATCAGAGCCTTCCCCAGACTCCAGAACTGGCCCATGTTCCTCCCCAACCTCATCATCATTCGATTATGTCCAAGAGTGGGATTCAAATTTTTTAACAACTGGTTCTGTGGGTGTGGCTTAGTTGGTGGGTGTGACTTGGTGGTCATGTGACTGGGTGGACATGGCTTGGTGGTCATGTTATTGGCTGGGTGTGGCCAACTCAATATCACTCATATCGAGGCACGCATCTCCTCGCCTGGCCTCTCATGACTGCGGGGATGCTGCAATAGTCGTAAGTATGAAAAATG
This sequence comes from Bungarus multicinctus, assembly GCA_023653725.1. Taxonomy (NCBI): domain Eukaryota; kingdom Metazoa; phylum Chordata; class Lepidosauria; order Squamata; family Elapidae; genus Bungarus; species Bungarus multicinctus. The sequence continues at coordinate 12,358,519 of CM042849.1, forward strand.
GTCATAAGTCACTTTTTTCAGTGCCATTGTAACTTTGAATGGTCTCTCCACACAAGCAAAGTACCAATAAAGGAGGGGGAAAAAACTTCAGAGATGTTCCTGAGACAGGAAGTCCAGTCCTGCCAAGAATATAATAAGGCTTAACGGAGAGACAGTTTCTGTAAGCAACACCAGAATGTTTCCTTCCTGCCTTCCTTACAGGATTAGGCCAGTAATTTCTTCTAACAACCTGTTCTCCGAATTGCTTAGAATGTTAACAACCGGTTCTAGCGAATAGATGCGAACTGGTAGAATCCCACCCCTGATTCTACCACCAGCTCTGCTGGCAGCCGGCGGGCCACAACAGACAGGGGTATCAAACTTGATTTCATTGATGGCCGCATCAAGGTTATGTTTGACCTTGGGAGGCCAGTGGGGCATGGTCAGCTCAACATCATTAGTGTTTGAGGCACCTGTGGTGGTCCAGGCGGGGCTGGGAGGGATCCTTCTGCAGCCAGAACGGAGCTCAGGAGGGCCAGATGTGGCAGAGGGCTGCACGAGACAATAGCAGCTGAAATGAAGCTTGGGAGGGCCGTGCATTGCCCTCCCCAATTCATTTTCACTGGCAGAGGCACCGTGGGCCAGTCCTTCTCTGTTTCCAAAGTGGCCCTGTGGGAAGGATCTAAGCATCCTGTGGGCTGAATCCGGCCCACGGCCTTGAGTTTGAAACCCCTGGTATAGAAACATTATGAGCTACCCCTTCCTGGGAGTTCAAAGTGGTGTGCCTTGCCTGCCCACCTCACAACATCCCTGTGAGGTTGGTTGGGCTGAGAATGAATGTCTGTTTCAGAGAAATTTCCATCACTGAAACTGGATAGCCTGGAACTGGATTTTCCATGATCTTAATCCAGCACTTCTAACTATATCGCCGAACTTCAGAGAGTAATTAGGACTGCAGAAAAAACAATTACTACCAACTTGCCTTCCATTGAGGACCTGTATACTGCACGAGTCAAAAAGAGGGCTGTGAAATATTTACAGTCCCCTCACATCCTGGACATAAACTGTTTCAACTCCTTCCCTCAAAACGATGCTATAGGGCACTGCACACTAAAACAACTAGACGCAAGGACAGTTTTTCCCCCCAAACGCCATCACTCTGCTAAACAAATAATTATCTCAACACTGTCCAACTATTTACAAAGTCTGCACTACTATTACTATTAACCTTCTCATCACTCCTATTACCCATCCCCTCCCACTTGTGACTGTACGACTGTAACTTTGTCGCTTGTATCCTTATGATTTATATTGACTGTTTCCTGGTATGAATTGATTGCTTATTGTACCCTATGACTATCATTAAGTGTTGGACCTGATGATTCTTGACTCTTGATGAATGTATCTTTTCTTTTATGTACACTGAGAGCATTTTTACCAAGACAAATTCCTTGTGTGTGTCCAATCACACTTGGCCAATAAAGAATTCTATTCTATTCCTATTCCTATTCTATTCTATTCTGGCTCAAAATGCCCAAATAGAGGCACTGGATGCACAACAAGGGAAAAAAAAAAAAAGGAAGTGAACATTCTTCACCCAGTTCTCCTGACATTGTCGTTACAAGTCCTTTTACCCAAATCGTACCCAGATTGTAGCTGCTGGCTCTTCAGCTTGCTCCTAAGAGCTGCTGAATGTGCTGAGATTAGCAGGAAACGAGACGGATCTTTGAAAGGCTGAATTGCTGATGTCTGCAGATCAGGCTGCTGTTCAAAGCACAAAAGCAAATTGGGCAGGGTTTTCCTTTCGGGCCCTTTTGACAGAAAGGATCCTGGCTGGTTTACTCACTTCCTATTCTCCCTACCAAGGTATAGCTTTTGGCTGAACCCCGTCCCTTTCTCTTTGAAATCAGGTAAGGATGCAGCCAAACGCTGCTATTGTTTTTCTCCAGGATGTAGGAAAGGAAAATGATTTGCTGGATTCTCCTGACTTTTGTTTCCCTTCCCACTGAAAGGAGTAGAATAGAATAACAGAGTTGGAAGGGACCTTGGAGGTCTTCTAGTCCAACCCCCTGCTTAGGCAGGAAACGCAGACAAATGGCCATCCAACATCTTTTTCAAAACTTCCAGTGTTGGAGCATTTACAACTTCTGGAGGCAAGTTGTTCCATTGATTAATTATTCTAAGGAAATTTCTCCTTAGTTCTAAGCTGCTTCTCTCCTTGATTAGTTTTCATCCATTGCTTCTTCTCCTACCCTCAGGGGCTTTGGAGAACAGCTGGATTCCCTCTTCTTTGTGGAAGCCCCTTAGATATTGGAAGACTGCTATTGTGTCTCCCCTAGTCCTTCTTTTCATCAGACTAGTTCCTGCAACCATTCCTGCAACCGTTCTTCATATGTTTTATCCTCCAGTCCCCTAATCCTCTTGGTTGCTCTTCTCTGCACTCTTTCTAGAGTCTCAACATCTTTTTTACATCGTGGCGACCAAAACTGAATGCAGTATTTCAAGTGTGGCCTCACCAGGGCATTATAAAGTGGTATTAATCTTGATTCTATCCCTCTGTTTATGCAGCCTAGAACTGTGTTGGATTTTTGGCTACTGCAGCACATTGCTGGCTCATAGGAGACAACTGTCTTTCCATGAGGTCAACTGTAGACTTGTGACCCTCATTCCCACCTTTTTTATGAATCTTGAAGTGACTTGAATTCCTATTAGGGCTGCAGAATTCTGTAACTCAGCCCTGCTATCATGTCACCCCTAGGAGAATGGGAAATGAAGGAAAAACAGACAGCTTAGGTGCCTTTCATCTGGATTACTGCAATATGATCTATAGGGGATTTCTCTTGAAGACCAGTTGGAAGCTTTAGCTGGGAAAGCCTTAATTTAGCTCCAACAGCCCCAATTTAGTTGCAATAACAGCTCCATCCTATTCTCTTTTACCAGAATCTTAAAAGTCTGGCCCTTTCGCAAGTATTGGGTAAGACAGCATGGGCCTATTGTGGTTTTAGTGTTTGCTAAGTCCTTATTTGGGCAGTTTTTAAAAAATGATTTTGATTTTAATATTTTTAATCTGTATATGGTACTGCCCATATGTTATTCACTCATGGTGAGTGGGTAAGGTCATGTCTTTAAATACAGTCATTAAAGACGCTGAGTTTGTCAGCTGGAAAGCTTACAGCCCGTGTTCGAGACCCGAGGTCCATGTAATGGGGTGAGCTCCTGTTCCTTGCTCCAGCTCCTTCCCACCTAGCAGTTCACATATCTACTCATGTGAGAAGATAAATAGGTACCACTTCAGGGGTGTGGTGCTCATCTCTGTTCCTTAGCTGAGGGAGCCAGCTTGTCTGAAGTCACTTCCATAGTCATGTGGCCTGCGTGCGGTGCTCAGAACTTTGTTACCTTCCCACCAAAGTGGTACCTATTTATCTACTTGCATTTACATGCTTTAGAACTGCTAGATGGGCAGGAGCTGGAGCAAGGAACTGGAGCTCACTCCATCACACAGCACTTGGGTCTTGAACTTGGGCTGTCAGCTTTCCAGCTGACAAGTTCTATGTCTTTCCTGCCATTTCTCAATTCTAATACCAAGAATTGAGAATGCTGAGAAGCTGGCTTGGCATATTTCATCGTGGTTATGGCTGTCCCAGAGAACTGCTCTCATGGGAAGGGTATATGTGTTGTGACATATCTTGAGGATTTGGGCAATGCACTTTCCACCTACTCTCTTAGTAGACTATATTGTATTGTGATAGATCAACACATCATCCGGTTTTCTCCTCCTTGCCTCCTCCACAATAGCTTTTAAATAATTTTCAGCCTGACTGGGAACATGTAAACACACTCCATAGTCCCCTTACTTACTTCTTCTGTTCTGAGCCAAATGATATATATCCAGACGACGTTCCAAAGCTTGGAGTGGTTTGTGAGAGTATGATTTTGTTCTTCACCCACCAAGGATGCCCATCCTACCTTCAGCATCATCAGCTGTTCATGGGGGATGTCATCTGTTTTGAACAGAGAGAGTGTGCCAAATCTCTCTGCGCCTACACCTGGACTTTACAGTTGCTTCCTGAATTTTATGAGGAATGTCAACCACTCGATTTGGGATGTTGACTGTGTGCCCTATTTGTATCCCAGTTTTGGTCACCATGATATATCACCATTGTCAGGATGGTCAAACAAATGGCAACTTCAGATCTTAACAAGTAAATGCTCTGTCTTGCATATTGGCAAAAAAAATCAAAAAATAAAATACAAGCTGAATAGTCAAGACCTTGTTGATGACACATACTTTATCAAGGACCTTGGAGTACTCATCTAAATTTATTTAAATGCTAGAGCCCACTGTAACTACATAGCCAAAAAGGCATTAAGAGTTGTTAACCTAATTCTGCGTAGCTTTTTCTCCAGTAATATCACTCTACTAACTAGAGCATATGAAACATTTGCTAGACCAATACTTGAATACAACTCATCAGTCTGGAATCTGCATTACATATCTGATATTAATGCAATTGAGAAGGTCCAGAAATATTTTACGAGAAGAGTTCTCTACTCCTCTACTCATAGCAGAATACCTTATGCCACCAGATTTGAAATTTTAGACCTAGACAACCTAGAACTACACCACCTTCTGCACCATGGCTGGCTCATATGAGACACAACTGCCTTTCCATGAGGTCAACTGTAGACTTGTGACCCTCATTTCCCCCCCACCTTTTTTTTTTTTGAATCTTGAAGTGATTTGAATTCCTATTAGGGCTGCAGAATTCTGTAACTTTGGGAGCTGTCCAGGGTCCTGATTTATACTTCGGTGACCTCCTGAGCTTTGCCAAATTGGATCTGAGCCCTGAAGTTCAGCCTCCACCAAAGAGGATATTTATTCAACACATTGTTAAGATTTCTGTTTGACAGAGGTTGGAGGCTGGGCCCAAAGGAATACAGATACTTTTCTAACATTATACGAAGAATTCTCATAAATAAGTATTCCTAGCTACCACTGAGAGGACCAAATTCTTCAGTTAAGATCATTCACTGCGATTGTATGAGGTAGCAGAATAAAGGCTGAATTCTGGTCTATCAAAACAAAATAAAAACTACCTTGTTCACCCTCTTGTTCACCTTCTAATTTAATCAGTTCTTCATCACAAAACTGGTGCTCTACTAGCTGAATTGCCTAGCCAATGAGGAAGTATTAATAAAAAGAGTATTTCATCTGTAGTCTTTTAAATAATCATCCAGCATCAACTTCCAGCTATTTCTTCTACTGAGAATGGGTCAATTCTCAGTTCAACATTTCCTTCCAATAAATGAAACTTCATAGGGAATAATCACATGTATTCTTTTTATTAACCCAATCAAACGGTAATTCTTCATTGCCAAACTTGTCAAACCTGTTCTGTTCTTCACTGTATTTTTTAGTGATGTTTCTATATTATTTTATGATGTTTGTAAATTGCCCAGGATCACAGAGGTGAAATTGGTGGTGTAGAAATTAATTAATTAAATAAATAATATTTCTCAATTCTCAACTGCACAGAAAGATGCTATGCATCCATATAAAGGTTTACCAAACCTTATCTACATTTCTATATTTATATTTTCATTGCTTGTAAGCTGCCCAGAGACACCATATCTGTCAGTGTTCCAAGTAACAACCTCCCCCCCACCCAAAAAAGGACTCTCAGAATATCATCTTCGCAAAGATCCATTTTATTAGAGATATCATATTGGCACATCTGGGGAAAACTCGAATCTGAGAGTTTTTCCCTAATCTAAAGAAACCCAAAATCCAACCCCTGCACCCAATCGTCCATCATATGGTCCAATTGTTACTTTGTTCAAACTGGATAATACCCTCAGTCATTCCCCTCCAGGTGCAGGGTTACATGTCCTTGACTTTCTGAGAAAAGAATGTTGTTGTAGCTTATCTTCCACCACTCCTTGAAACTCTCCCTCCCAAATTCCCAGTCTCTAAATGTGGCAGCCCAGAAGCCTCAAAAAAAAATGGCTTCCAAGCTAACAATATCAGTGAATTGGGCAGCATAGACATTTAATAAATGAATGAATGAATGAATGAATGAATGAATAGTCAGATCACAAGCATTGCGGAAGTATGCAAAGCAAAGCAAACAAACCACCCAACACCCCAAAATACCAGATAATGTATCACTATAACTAATTCTGCCCCCTCCCACTCTCCCAACCCCACAGCTGTTAATCCAACCCCCAAGGCCAAAGAAAGGAAGGAAATAAAGGAATATTTTTCCTTCCAGCTGGGAAACTCATTATTGGTCCTGTCTGGAAGGCAGCAAAAATAGAACAGTCAACCTCCCACTGAGAGGGACTCTGGGTGCTGTACAATAAAATGTTAAGATATAAAATAGTGTGTACAAACGTTAAACATTTTAAGAGGAGGCAAAGTTTTAAAATTAGTTAAAAGGCAAAGGGAGGGGGGGCTTTCAGGGGACTAACCAGCCCCATGGCTGCATGCTCTCTGGGCCATGTTTTAACTTCTTTTTGGATGGAATGGGACAACTTGCTATAGTCAACTCATTGTGGCCAACTTGTAGCCAACTCGCCATGACCAACTCACTGCAGGACAACTTGCCATGCCCAACTCACCATAGGACAGCTCACCATAGGACAATTTAACAATTCAATTTAATTACTTAAAATAAATAAATAAAAACATTTCAACTGTTGTCATTCACATTTCATTCTGTCCCTCCTCTGCATCCTTTCTTTATTGATACTATTCCACCATTTCTTTGATATTGGTGTAACTCAAGGGTCTTCAAACTTGGCAAGTTTAAGACTTGTGGACTTCAACACCCAGAATTCCTGAGCTAATATGACTGGAGGAGGAATTCTGGGACTTGAAGCCCACAAGACTTAAAGCTGTCAAGTTTGAAGACCCCTGGGGTAACTCTTGTCCTCCAGCGAGTTGTCCACACAGGGAGTTGGCCGTGGCGAGTTGTCTTGTGGCAAGTTGGCTGTGGTGACTTGGACACAGCAAGTTGGCTATTGGAAAGTTGTCATGGACCCTTTTGGGGAGGGGGAGGGGGGGCTGCCTCACCTTTGGGGAGAGTATATCCTACAGGATGGGACCAACAGAAGGGAAGGCTGGCTTCCTAGATCCACCAGTCAGAGTTCATGAACTGATGGGGTCTGCAACGTAGCTTCACTGCCTAAAATACGGTCACATAATCAGGGAGAGAGCTTGATGGCGTAACCAGGGGTGGGCTTCAAAAATTTTAGCAACCAGTTCTCTGCTCGTTTGCTGACTGGGCGTGGCCATGGTGTGCGTGGCCTAGTCAGCTGCCTGCACCATGATGGGAGGGCATTATTGCCCTCCGTGGGCTCCGGATGCTTTCCTTGAGACTCTGGGAGGGCGAAAATGGCCTCCCTGGGTTCCAAAGGCTCTCTGGAAGCCGGAAACAGGCCCATTTTTGGCCTTCTGGAACTTCCGGAAGGCCCATTTTTTGCCTTCCCCAGGCTCTGGAGGCTTTCCTCAAGCCCACAGAAGGTTGTTTTCACCTTCCCCAGGCTCCGGAGGCTCTCTGGAAGCTCAAAACGGGCCCATTTCCGGACTTCCTGAACTTCTGGGAGGCCTGTTTTTTGCCTTCCCTGAGCCTCCGTGCACGCCCTGCACTTACCTGCACCCAAAACAGGCCACGTGGGGACTCCTGGGAGGGGCGGGGTGGGCTGGGAGGGGCCAGCCAGGAGTGGGATTTGGGGGTTCTCCGAACTACGCAGAATCTTAGCTAGGGGCTCTCCTAAACCCCTGCAAACCCCCAGCAGCCCATCCCTGGCCACATAAGTGCTTTACAGGCAGCAAAGCTGCCATTCACGGGCAGTGGTAACTCTGAACAGTTGTGAAATCATAACACTGCCATTATGAGAAAGCTATGCACAGGTAGTCCTCAACTTACGGCTACAATTGAGTTCCAAATTTCTGTTGCTAAGCGAGACACCTGTTCAGTGACTTTTGCCCCACATTACAGCCTTTCCTGTCACCATTGTTAAGTGAATCACTGTGGTCGTTAAGCTAGTAATATGGTGGTTCAGTTGGATCTGGCTTCCCCATGGACGCTGCTGGTCAGAAAGTCGCAAAAGTTGATCACGTGACTCCTGGGACACCGTCATAAATACGAGTTAGTTGCCAAGCATGGGAGTTTGGGGGTACGTGACCATGGGGATACTGCAACGGTCATAAGTTCTACTTTTGTCAGTGATGTTGTAACTTTGAATGGTCACTAAATGAATCGTAAGTTGAGGACTACTTGTAATTGCAAACGTTCATTATCTCAGCTGCATTGATGCTCCCCTTGGCATTTATTTATTTTTATTTAATTTGAGTTGTCAATCTCTTACAAGATAATAGGTATAAGGATAAACATAGTTAGGAATACATGAAATGGATACATATAAGAAAAATAAAAGAAACTCAATAAGAATATATTAAAAATAAAAGAAACAATAGGACAGGGACGTTGGTGCGCTTATGCACGCCCCCTACAGACCTCTTAGGAAAGGGGTGAGGTCAATAGTAGACAGTCTAAGGTTGAAGTTTTTGGGGTTTGAGGAAGAAACCACGGAGTCAGGTAGAGTATTCCAGACATTGACCACTCTGTTGCTGAAGTCGTATTTCCTGCAATCAAATTTGGTGCGGTTAACCTTGAGTTTGTATCTATTGTTTGCTCTTGTGTTGTTATGGTTGAAGCTGAAGTATTTCCTAAGCTATTATTAATATATTTTTCTTAAGCCCCTGGGAAACAGAGGCAATCTTCGAAACAGAGTTTCCCAGTCATTTATAGGCACAGACTCAAGCCATTATCTACTCTCAGGAAATATTTTCTGACTGCGGCCATTTATAAAATTCTTAACAGGTTTCGGTGTCAGCAAACAGACCTCTTCTCAAAGAGGCCTACTCAATGCTGATAATAAATCTTGAGATTTGAGACATGTTCCCAGAGACTCAGGGAGGCCTAGTAGGTGGTGGTTTGGAATAGGTGTGAGCTGCGTGGGTGCATAATACAATAGGCAAAATGTGCCGTTGTGGAATAACAGCTCAGAAGGATATACTGTAACATAAGGCAGCATCGGGATGGCCAAATTTGGGCTCAGAAGCTAATCAGGATCGGATCTGATTAATCCTTAGATAGGAGACTTATAAAGAATTTGAAGTTAGTAACCTAGACTGGAAACTGAACGAAGAAAGCAGGAGAATAGAATAGAATGGAATTAGAATAGAATAGAATAAGAGACTAGAATAGAATATAAAATAGAATAGAATAAGAGACTAGAATAGAATAGATTAAAAAATAGAATAGAATAAAATAGAATAGAAAATAGAATAGAATAGAAAATAGAATAGAATAGAATAGAATAGAATAACAGAGTTGGAAGGGACCTTAGAGGTTTTCTAGTCTAACCCCTTGCTCAAGCAGGAAACCCTACAACATTTCAAGCCTATGGTTATCCAATCTTTTCTGAAAAACTTCCAGTGTTGGAGCATTTACAACTTCTGGAGATTTCTCCTGACAATTTCTCCTCATGAAGACTGTTTTAAATCACTTCCGTGATATCACCAAGAAAACTGCAAGAATATGTCCTTGGAAGTCACCAGAAATTGCCCTCATCTTGGAGGAGATGCTATTTTTTTTAATCACAAGAGGGCCCAAACAAAGGCATTTTTAAACATTTGACTCCCCCTGCTGTAAAGAAATGGTATCTTTTGAAATCCCCTCTTTCAGTGCCCCTTGGTACCACATTAAACATGTTCTTGAAAGCGTCAAAGTCCAATTGGAAATGGAGAAAGTCTCAAAGATTATTTTTCAAAAGGCTTTGTTGCTTGAAGACATTTCGCTTCTCATCCAAGAAGCTTCTTCAGTTCTGAAGAAGGCCGATGCACATATGTTCTCTGGTTTTATACATGGAAGGGGGCGGGGGATAGTTAATCAGCTCCAAACCCCTAACAGGGTTTTCAACATGAAATTACAGTTGCAATTAGCATTCGCTAAAGGTTACCCATAATAAGACATGAAACAGCATTTCTATTTTTTTTCCCGTCCCTTCCTGGGGTGCTACGAAACAGCAACGCTGTGGCCATTACTCTATTTCATGCACATTTAATGTTCCTGTGCCAGCAGTGAGGCAAGACTTCTAAAATCTAGATTCCTTGCATTCTAGAAATAAAAATGTTGCTTTGGCTTTCAAATTCTTCCTTTTCCAGCATGACTCTGTTGCCTGCAGGGGAATTTTCTTCAAACAGTCAACTGCAGCTGACATGCTCAAAACCCTACAATTTACTGACTCTTGGTGGCTGAGAAATCTGGGAATTTATTTATTTATTTTTGTTTGTCAAGCATGTATGAGAAAACAAGTATAAATATGAAGATAGTCCAAATGTTTCTGTAGTGTCGGAGTTGTAGATTACAGGACATTTTTTTCCTGAAACCAAACTGTTTGTTAGAGAGTAGGATGTTTGTCTCTAAGTGGAGGGTAATTGGTTGATGATTGATTCCATGACTTTGCAGGTGACACAATATAATGAGATTGGTCTGTAATTTTCAACTAGGCTGGGCTCTCCCTGTTTGAAGATAGGAATAACTGTGGCTAATGACCATAGGTCGGGCAATTGCCATCCCAAAACATTTAACAGAATAATAGAACTGGAAGGCACCTTGGAGGTCTTCTAGCCCACCCCCTGCTCATGTAAGAGACCCTATACCATTTTAGACAAATGGTTGTCCAATTTCTTCTTAAAAGCCTTCAGTGATGGAGCACCCACAATTTCTGGAGGCAAGTTGCTTCACTGGTTAATTGTTCTCATTATCAGGAATTTCTCTTTCGTTCTAGATTAGTTCTCTCCTTGATTCCATCCATTGCTTCTTGTACTGCTTTCAAGTTCTTTGGAGAATGGTTGATCCCCCCACTCTTCGTTGTGGCAGCCCCTTAAATATTGGAACACTGCTATCATGTCACTCCTAGTCCTTCTTATCATTAAACTAGACCTACTCAATTCGTGCATATGTTTTTCATAAGTTTTAGCTTCCAGTCCTCTAATCATCTTCTCTGTACTCTTTCTAGAGTCTCAACTACTTTTTTATATTGTGGCAACCAAAACTGGATGCAATATTCCAAGGGTGATCTTACCAGGGCACTATAAAGAAGCACTCACACTTCATGTGGTTGTGATTCTTTCCCTCTGCCAAGGAATGCATTGACTTTTTTGGCGGATGAAGCACACACTGCTGGCTCATACTGTATTTAAGTGGTTGTTCATTAGGACAATTTAAATGGTTACCTACTAGGTCAGAGTTCCCCAACCTTTTCGGCTTTGTGGACTGGCTCCAGAGGTGGTATTCAGCAGGTTCTGACCAGTTCTGGAGAACCAGTAGTGGAAATTTTGAGTAGTTCAGAGAACCGGCAAATCCCACCTCTGACTGGCCCCGCCCTCATCTATTCTCTGCCTCCCGAGTCCCAGCTGATCGGCTGGGTCTTCTTTGGTTGCTCTGCACAGGAGAACGGAGCTGGAAAGCAGGTTAGTGCGATGGGGAGAGAATGGGGATTTTGCAGTATCCTTCCCCTGCCACGCCTACCAAGCCACACCCACATAGCCACACCCATAGAACCTATAGTAAAACATTTTGAATCCCACGACTGACTGGCTCGCTGCTTGCACAATTGGAGCACGTGTGCATGCACTCGCCCAGTGTTCATGTGAGTGGGGATACATGCTCGCAGGCACTTGACCTCCCACTTCTGCGGCCCAGTTCCGAAAGGCTTAAGGCCCGGTAGCGGCCCGTGGCCCAAGGGTTGGGTACCCCTGCACTACCATTAGTTGTTTGCTCAGTTGGCAGTAGTTAATCAAACCCTCTGCTAATTATTCATTATGAAAGATAAAGGTAGGGGTGGGATTCTACCAGTTCGCACCTATTTGCTAGAACCAGTTGTTAACATTCTAAGCAGTTCAGAGAACCGGTTGTTAGAAGAAATGACTGGCCTAATCCTGTAAGGAAGGCAGGAAGGAAACATTCTGATGTTGCTTACAGAAACTGCCTCTCCGTTAATCCTTATTACATTCTTGGCAGGCTTAGACTTCCTGTCTCAGGAACTTCTCTGGAGTTATTTTCCCCTTCTTTGCTGGTACTTTGCTTACGTGGAGTGACCATTCAAAGTTACAATAGCACTGAAAAAAGTGACTTATGACCATTTTTCACACTTACGACTGTTGCAGCATCCCCACAGTCATGAGAGGCCAGGCGAGGAGATGTGTGCCCCGATGTGAGTGATATTGAGTTGGCCACACCCAGCCAATAACATGACCACCAAGCCATGTCCACCCAGTCACATGACCACCAAGCTACACACACCACCTAAGCCACGCCCACAGAACCGGTTGTTAAAAAATTTGAATCCCACCCCTGGATAAAGGTGCCTCTAACTGTACGCAGAGATCTTTAAGATACAGGGCATGAATAGCACACCTGAATGTCTCACTATTCAGCAGTAAAATATCTCCCATAACCAGGAGTACCAGCTGAAGGTTATCAGGATGCTATTTAATAGCAGAACCTGGATTTATAGGTGACCTTTTATTTACAATGACTAAAATTTAACACCTTCTCTTAGGCAGAGAAAAGGCATTTTCAGGCTTGGTGTGGCTTCCACCAATCTTTCCAAAACCCATTTAGTTGAATGCCCTCATGCTTGGGGTTCAGAAAAAAAAAAAAAACTGAGATTGTTGCTATTCTAGAGGCAATATATACAATTAGCCCTCTACTTACAATAGTTTGTTTAGTAACCATTCAAAGTTACGACACTAAAAAAAAGTGACTTATGACATTTTTCACACTTACAACCTTTGGAGCATTTCCATTGTCACGTGATCAAAATTCGGACACTTGGCAACTGGTTGTCCCAAAGCTGCTTTTTTCAGGAGGCAACTGGACTTTCTTGTTTTTCTTTGAAGGTATTTTGATTCTCATCCGAGAAGCTTCTCCAGCTCTGACTGAAGTTCCCCATCATTCAGTCAGAACTGAAGAAGCTTCTCGGATGAGGACAGAAATGCCTGCAAAGAAAAAACCAGAAAGTTCAGTTGCCTCTTGAAAAAAGAAACTTTGGGGTAACTATGACCTGGATTTATTTATTTATTTATTTATCACATTTTTATACCGCTCCCTCTCCCAAAAAGGGACTCGGGGCGGTGTACAGCCTACTAAAAACACATAATAAATACACTATAAATACAATTAAAAATATATTAAACAAGTTGGTCCGGCTGTATCCCATCTAGTTTAAATATTAACAATATAAAATCAGGGATCCGAATAAAAATTAAAAATTAATTACTAAAACCCAATTAAATTTAAAACCGGAACCTAATTACTGGGCCAGGCCAGCCTGTCTAAAAAATAGGGTTTTCACTGCGCGCCGGAAGGACAGAATATCCGTCATGGCCCGTATCTCCGGGGGGAGATCATTCCATAGGGAGGGAGCTCCCACAGAGAAAGCCCGAACTCTCGGGGCCGTCAGCCGACAACGGCCGGGTGGCGGTACTCCAAGGAGGGCAACCCTGTGGGAGCGTACTGGGCGGCGGGAGGTTGACGATGGCAGTAGGCGGTCCCGTAAGTACCCAGGTCCCGAGCCATGGAGCACTTTAAATACCATCAGTACCACCTTGAATCGAATCCGGAAGGCCACAGGAAGCCAGTGCAGCCTACGGAGAAGCGGTGTAACGTGGGAGCTCCGAGGGGCACCCACAATCACCCGCGCGGCTGCATTCTGGACCAACTGCAACCACCGGAGACTCTTCAAGGGGAGCCCCATGTAGAGAGCATTGCAATAATCCAGGCGGGAGATAACGAGGGCGGAAGTGACTGTGCGAAGTGCGCCCAGATCCAGAAAGGGCCGCAACTGGTAGATCAGACGAATCTGATAAAAAGCCCCCTGGCGACGGCTGCAATATGTTCTTCTAAAGACAGCCGTACATCCAGGAGGACACCCAAGTTGCGCGCCCTTTCCACGGGGGTCAAGACCTCTCCCCCCACGGCCAGCGAAGGAACAAGCTAGCTGTATCTGGGTGCAGGAAACCACAGCCACTCGGTTTTGGTCGGGTTGAGACGAAGCCTGTTACGACCCATCCAACTCCGCACGGCCTCCAGGCACCGGGACATCACTTCGACGGCTTCGTTGGGGTGGCCCGGGGTGGAGATGTACAGCTGAGTATCATCAGCATACTGATGGAACTCCACCCCGAAGCCACGGATGATCTCACCCAGCGGCTTCACATAAATGTTGAACAGCAGGGGCGAGAGCACCGACCCCTGAGGCACCCCACATAGTAGGGGCCTCGGGGCCGATCTCTGCCCCCCCGTCAACACAAATTGCGAACGGTCGGAGAGGAAGGAGGTGAACCACCGCAACACAGTGCCCCCCACCCCCAGCCCCTCCAACCGCTGCAATAAGATACTGTGGTCGACAGTATCAAAAGCCGCTGAGAGGTCTAACAGGACCAGGACAGAGGAACAACCCCTGTCCCGAGCCCTCCCGAGGTCATCCACCAACCCGACCAACGCCGTCTCCGTGCTGTGCCCGGGCCTGAAACCCGATTGGAGAGGGTCAAGATAACTCGCTTCATCCAGGTACTGCAGGAGCTGACGTGCCACCACACTCTCAACAACCTTCGCAACAAAGCGAAGGTTGGAGACAGGACGATAATTAGATAACAATGCTGGGTCCAGGGACGGTTTCTTGAGGAGGGGCCGCACCACTGCCTCTTTCAAGGCGGCAGGTAACAGCCCCTCTCTCAAGGAAGTGTTTATAATACCCTGGAACCAGCCTCGTGTCACCTCCCGAGTGGCCAAAACCAGCCAGGAGGGACACGGGTCCAACAAACAGGTGGTGGCATTAAGCCCCCCCCAGTATCCTGTCCACGTCCTCCAAAGTAACAGGGTCGAACTCAACCCAGTTGACCTCACCGATATCCACCCCCGCCCCCCCCCCGGAGATGCCCAGTCGGAGTCCAGCTCGTCCCGATCTGAGCGATTTTGTCCTGCAGAAACCTGGAAAACTCCTCAGCCCGTCCCTGCAAGGGGTCTTCCCGCGCTCCCACCTCCAGGAGGGAGCGGGTCACCCTAAACAGGGCGGCTGGGTGGTTTTCCGCGGACGCAATAAGGGTGGAGAGGTAAGACCTCCTCGCCATCCTTATCGCCACTAAATACGTCTTGATATAAGATCGTAATAGTGTTCGGTTAGACCCAGAGCGGCTAGCCCTCCAACTGCTCTCTAGGCGTCTTTTCCGGCGCTTCATCTCCCTTAGCTCCTCAGAAAACCAAGGAGCCACTTGGGATCGGCATCGGGTCAGAGGCCGCAAGGGCACGACTCGGTCAAGGGCCCCAGCAGCCACCCTATCCCAGGTGGCGACCAAGCCCTCAACCGAGTCGTGTGTGCGAGCTTCGGGAAATGGCCCAAGCTCCGTCAGGAACCTATCAGGGTCCATCAGGCGCCTGGGGCGGTACCATTTTAATGGTCCCGCCTCCCTGCGGTCAGGGGGTGCGGAACGGAAATCGAGCTTCAGGAGCGAGTGATCAGTCCATGACAGGGGTTCTACAACTATATCCCCTATACCCAAATCACTCTGCCACTGATCAGAGACAAAAACCAAATCCAAGGTGTGACCTCCCACGTGAGTAGGGTCCCGAATTAACTGGGTCGGGCCCATGGCCGTCATGGAAGCCACGAACTCTTGAGCAATCCCCGAGGCACCGCCGGCAGAAGGCAAGTTGAAATCTCCCATGACCATAAGCCTGGGGGTCCCAACTGCCACGCCAGCTATGACCTCAAGGAGCTCAAGCAGGGCCGCTGCCGCATAGCAGGGAGCCAGGTATGCGACCAGCAGGCCCACCTGAACCTTGGGACCGAATTTCACGAGAAGGAGCTCACACCCGGTCGTCTGAGACACAGTGGCTTCCCTCGGACACAGATCCTCCTTAATAACCACCGCAACCCCCCCTCCCCTTCCCTGGGCCCTCGGCCGATGAAAGACCCGAAACCCGGCTGGGCACATCTCCACCAGAGGGACTCCCCCCTCCTGGCCCAGCCAGGTTTCGGTGACACCCACCAGGTCTGCACCCCCCTCACAAATCAAATCGTGAATGAGACGGGCCTTATTAACAACAGACCTGGCGTTACATAGCATCAGCCGAAGGCCCAGGACCCGATTGCTCAGACTCCCTGGGAACGGGAGATGACAAGGGGGTCGGAGCGCGCCACAGCAGACAAACAGCTGGATGACTGAGAATCTCCATAGACATTGGGTCCTATTTATGACGGTTGCAATGTCCCAGGGTCATATGATCATGTTTTGAGACCTTCTGACAAACAAAGTCAATGGGGAAGCCAGGTTCACTTAATAACTGCGTTACTAACTTAACAACTGCAATGATTCATGTAACAACTGTGATAAGAAACGTAGGACAATATTCACTTGACAGCCATCTCCCTTAGCAACAGAAATTTTGGGCTCAATTGTGGTCATTAGAGGACTATCTATGTCAGGATTCCGGCAGTTACTCCAATTAAATCATGAGCCTCAAGCCACTTTATTTGAAGTTAACATTCTACATCCGGCATTAACCTGGGCATACCTAATTCTAAGATACATAATATACAGGCACCCTTGATCCTGCTTTCCCCCCCACCCCTCTGGGTGTATCATCCAACGAAACACATCCATAGCCAAGAGTCATCAATCATGCTCTCCAATTAGATTTTTGCACAGCAGAAGCTTCAGTCATCTAATCAGTCTTTGAAGAAAATATGAATGGAATGTACTTTCGATTCCACACTGCTGCCTGCTCTTTGAAACTCTCCCCTTCTTTCTGTTGTCAACTATAAAACATGTATACAAAATGTTTTATGAGTTGACAACCTATTTATCTTTTATCTATCTATCTATCTATCTATCTATCTATCTATCTATCTATCTATCTATCTATCTATCTATCTATCTATCTATCTATCTAAAAGCAAAATACCACTCATGCATCATCACAAAATCTCCAGAACCATAAAGCTTACAAACTTCAAATTTGGCATGTATGTTCGTCTTGGCTTCTAGGTGTTCACTAAGAAAGGATTGTTTGAAATGATCATGAGAGCATTAGTATTTCCTATATTATTATTAACACGCTAAGGAGTTCTACTCCCCCTCCCCACCTGAAAAGAAATCTGTTCCAAATGCAAAACACAAGCAGAGGAGAGGAGCTTCAGTTTCAGTTTCACAGTAGCAACCAGCTTTAGTACAGAGCAGTTGAACTAAGCCACGTCCAGGCTCCTTGCTGTCTCCTTGCTCACACAGCGAATACTCTTTCAGTTTCCAAACAGACCTCAATTCTCTCACACACTGACAGGACACTAGCCAGATAAAAACCGATGGATGCTGGTAGGCAGAGGCACAATTTTTTTCCTTATTTTCCTCCCAAAAAATTAAGCCAGATCACATAGTTTTGTAGCGAAGCACGGGTATAGAGCTAGTAGTTTTTAAAAAGAAGATTAAAAACTAATACAAACTAATACTGTATAAAGTCAGAAAGAAAAAGAAACCAAAGAAAAAGCTAAAAGTGCAAGAAGGAAAAAAAAGTAAGAAAAGAACAACAAAAAAGAAAGAAAAAAGAATACAAAGAAATAACTTCTGATCTTCTTTACCACACAAATTTGTAAGTACAATTATAAATTTACCTCTTTCTCTAAAGTTGCAGCATGGCTGTTTTCTTTCTATAATCTTTCCAGTCTAATCAATAGCACCATAAATTATAAATTCATTTTTGTTGTTTTCTGCAAAAAAAGTTCATAAAGGGTTTTTGATTGGTCATAAATATAGATATTGTTTTTCCTCTAATCTAAGAAGTCGGTTTAGCCATCTCAGCAAATTCCATCATCTTTACCAACCATTCCTCCATTATAAATATTGTTGAATCTTTCCATCTTTGTGTATACAATCATTTCATTGCAAGCACAAGGTTCCCATCCCCCAACTATTTGTCCATCAATCCCAAAAGAAAGAGCTCTGCTTTCAATGTCTCAAAGGGGTGGGATTCTACCAGTTCGCACCTATTCGCTAGAACCGGTTGTTAACATTCTAAGCAGTTCGGAGAACCGGTTGTTAGAAGAAATTACTGGCCTAATCCTGTAAGGAAGGCAGGAAGGAAACATTCTGGTGTTGCTTACAGAAACTGCCTCTCCATTAACTCTTATTACATTCTTGGCAGGACTAGACTTCCTGTCTCAGGAACTTCTCTGGAGTTTTTTCCCCCTCCTTTGCTGGTGCTTTGCTTGTGTGGAGTGACCATTCAAAGTTACAATGGCACTGAAAAAAGTGACATGACCATTTTTCACACTTACAACTGTTGCAGCATCCCCACAGTCATGAGAGGCCAGACGAGGAGATGTGTGCCTCGATGTGAGTGATGTTGAGCTGGCCACACCCAGCCAATAATATGACCACCAAGCCATGTCCACCCAGTCACATGACCACCAAGCCACACCCACCACCTAAGACATGCCC
Organism: Bungarus multicinctus; assembly: GCA_023653725.1. Taxonomy (NCBI): domain Eukaryota; kingdom Metazoa; phylum Chordata; class Lepidosauria; order Squamata; family Elapidae; genus Bungarus; species Bungarus multicinctus. The sequence goes on from CM042849.1 coordinate 12,377,069, forward strand.
ACAGAACCGGTTGTTAAAAATTTTGAATCCCACCCCTGCTCAATGGTATGTTAATCTTTAAAATCCTCTGAATCAGTGCACGTATCTGAATCCAGAATTGTCTAGCTTGTTACACATCCATCAAGCATGATAAAATGCCCCTTCCTGCACTTCACAATTTCCAACGTCTATATTCAAAATGCCTTTATGCATTCTAGACATCTAATCTGATGACATTTTTTCAAACATTCTCTTTAAAATTATAATATAATGTAAATCCTTTCAAACACATACTTTCTAGAAGCAATTTAGGCAAGGATTTCCACCAGCATCCAGGGCAAACAGATTGCTACTCCGTAAAACTATTGTCTAATTCTCTTTACTTGCAAAATTCTGTGTTGGTACAGCTAAAACACTCCATCAATTATGGCACCCCTGATTTTTATGCACTTTTATTTCATTAGATCTCCCTCTCTGCCAGTCTCATCTTCATTCTATTCTACTTTATTTTATCACTTTTAATACGGCTCATTGGTTGAACCAATGGAGACTAACTATTTCACGCTTGGTGATTCTGAGAAGAGAATTGATGTTTTTCTTCGGATGTTGGATAAGAAAAAGAATTCGATCCATATGCTTTGACTGAATCATTAATTCTTCCCAAGAAAGGACAGCCGTGAAAAGCATATTGTTCTGTTATAAAACTGAAAAAGGAAAGGGCCCTTTAGTATTTTAAGAAAAAAAAAATTACTTTTTTTTTCTAAAAAAATGTCTCTTTTGCATCTTTTTTTCTCCCCAGTACTATTTTCCAACCATTTACCTGAACTTGATCAGGGCTTCCTTTTTTGGGTGGCGGGGAGGGAAGAATGATTACATCATTGACCTTGTAAATATTTATACTATTGTAAACATATGTTACAATATTGAAGTGAAGGCATTTGATGTGCACCTAAAAAACAAAATCTTAATCGCAGAGATATCAAAGAATCTCACACTTAAAATGAAATAAGACTGCCAAACAAATGTGTGTGCTGTAAATCAATTAAATATCATTTATAAAGCATCATTTGGATGTTTGAAGGGTTTCATGCACAGCAGGGGTATCCTCAGGATATAAGACACGTTAAAAAAAAATCTAGGTGGTGCTTTGATTGCATTGTTGCGTGGCTACCATCTTGAATCTTTTTAACCGCTGGCTGAGGAATACACACACACAAGCATACACTATAATGCAAGCCACTATAGTTTATAAAATATTATTTTATATAGAATAGAATAGAATAGAATAGAATAGAATAGAATAGAATAGAATAGAATAGAATAGAACATATATTTATTTTCTATTCTAAATCTGGATTAGCCTTGGGTCACCATCCCTTTCTAGGGCAAAATACATTTTTAATCTATCTATCTATCTATCTATCTATCTATCTATCTATCTATCTATCTATCTATCTATCTATCTCTATCTCTCTATCTATCTTTGCACTTAATCTTCAGGGCATCTCAGTAGGAGAAACAGCTGAGGAGAGGTTCAGAAAGTTGCCAATTCATCCATCTACCCTCCATTCCATGGCCTTGGCTGACATAGGATTTTAATTTTGTCACACGTTTTTAATTGGTTTTGAATATTTGGGGTTTTACCTATTTTATGGGGGAGGGGCAAAATTTTTAAACAGCCTAGATTATTTAATCCGTTTTTAACTTTTGTATCGTGTATTGGGGTTGTGATTGGCTGTGCACCGCCCTGAGTCCTTCGGGAGAAGACCGGTATATAAGTATTAGTATAAATAAATAAATAAATAAATAAATTCCTGTTTTTGATCACATGACGCAAAGCAGAGCTATTATTAAGGGGTGGGAAAACTTCTGGAAGCCATGCTCCCTCTCATGCTGTGCATCTCAACACAGCAGTCTCCCACAAACAGGAATCCCAACCCCTCTGATTCCCAGAATGACAGGTTAGTGCTCCCAGCCAACTAGGAAATTGATAGGTGGAGAATATTTGGTTGGCAAAAGTTGCAATAAAAAAGACTTTCTGAAGAGAGAGATGACAAACATCTCAGCAAAACCAAAGAGTCTCAGACGTGTAATTTTCCCACCACCCCATTTACAACTCCAGGATCCCAGGATCAAATTCTACAGCAAAAGCTAGAATTTAGTAGTCCCAACGGTGCTTTTTCAAGAGGCAACTGGACTTCCTGGTTTTTTTTCTTTGAAGACATTTCGCTCCTCATCCAAGAAGCTTCTTCCGCTCTGACTGGATGATGGTGGGGAATTCTAGTTCAGAGCTGAAGAAGCTTCTTGGATGAGGAGCAAAACGTCTTCAAAGAAAAAAAACTAGAAAGTCCAGTTGTCTCTTGAAAAAGCACTGTTGGGACAACCATGACCTGAGAATCTCCAGACATCTAGAATTCACTAATGCAATTGTTGTATTTGTGTCCATTTTCAGAATTATGGATGGGCCTTCTATTCCAAATGTCAGTCCTTAAATATCCCCCCCTTTAAAAAAACTCTTAAATCAGTTTAATCTAGTGAGGTCTCATGTTTCATACAGAGCATGGGAGTATGTATCAAGTTTTGGTCACCATGATATAAAAAGGATGTTGAGACTCTAGGACCATGATGGCGAACCTATATCACGTGTGCCACAAGTGGCACGCAGAGCCATTTGTGCTGGCACGTGAGCCGCAGGCAAACTTACCTCACTACACATGCGTGCACCTCACAGCTGATTTTTCTGCTGGTTTCAGGCCTTTCTCAGCCTCCCAGAGGCTTGCGAAAAGCCTCTGCAAGGCTTTTCAGGATGAATAGGATCGTTTCATCACTTCCTGTAATACCGAAAGTGATGGAACGGACATATTGTTCATCCTGAAAAGCTTTGCAGAGGCTTTTCCCAAGCTTCTGGAAGGCTGAAAAAGGCCTCAAACCAGCTGTGAGGAGCAGTACAGGTAAGGGAGGGGATTGCGCGTAGGAAGTGTGGGGGTGCACGCATTGCATTCTGGGTGCTGGCACGCGAGTGCGCGCGCCCTAATGTACGCGCAATTTTTGGCACAGGAGCCCCAGAAGGTTAGCCACCACTGCTCTAGGAAGAGTGCAGAGAAGAGCAACGAAGAGGATTAGGGGTACCGGAGGCAAAAACATATGAAGAATGGTTGCTGGAAATGGATATGTCCAGTTTAATGAAAAGAACTACAGGTGACACGATAGCAGTATTCTGATATCTCAGGGGCTACCATAAAGAAGAGGGAGTCAAGCTATTCTCCAAAGCACTCAAAGGCAGGACAAGAAGCAATGGATGGAATCTAATCAAGAGAGAAGCAACCTAGAATTAAGGAGACATTTCCTGACAGAACAATTAACCAGAGGAACAATGTACTTCCAAACACTGGAGTTTTTGTTTTATTTTAAATTAGATTGGACAACCATTTGCTTGAAATGGAGAAGGGCTTCATGGTTTTCTAGCTGCGTTTCAAAAACCTCTGTTACTAGAGGTGATAATGTGACAAAACACACACACACACACAAACACACACACATAAACAGCCTCACCCCAGGAAATAAATCCCCTGCCAGTTTTAATGCTTTTAAAGCAATCTTTCCCCAGCTTGGATGTGTTTATTGCCAGATCCTCTATGTGCATACTTAGTGAGAGGCCCCGTAATTTACAATTTAATAACAGAAAAGGCTACCTTTAATATTTTCTTTTATTTCTTATTACAGGGCACCCCAGGACCAAAATAGCCTCATAAAAGAGCTATGTGCGCCTTTCCGTCTCAGCTCTCGTTTAATAAACTGGACCCTAATGAGATTAATCAATCGAAGAGTCATCCATCAATTAATACCATGCATGTTTAATTTGGAACTATATCTCACTTGGGTCACAGGAAATAAATGTTATACGCTAGGATACCCAGCTGGGAGCCAGGATGATTTTTCTCGGAGGTGCTCTGGGTTAGTCACATCTACACAAAGGGGCTCCTAGAGGCCATCTTGATAGGGCTGGTCGGTCCTGCTGCATTTGCGAGATCCTGCACTGTACTTTCTTAGCCAGTGGGAGCGGACATAATACAAGAGTAAAAAATGAATCTCAACGCTGTGAAAAAGTTGTTAACAAAAGAGAAAAGCCAACTCTTGCAAAAGACCTGCAGGAAAGAGAGGCAATCTTCAAAGCATTTTTCTTTGTTTCAAAGCTGGAAGGATAGGATAGGATAGGATAGGATAGGATAGGACAGGACAGGACAGGACAGGACAGGACAGGACAGAACAGAATAGAAGATATATTTCCATTCTATTCTATTCTAGCCTTGGGTCACCATCACTTTTTCATGTCTCTATCTCTGTCTGTCTCTCTCTCTTTCATCTATCTATCTATCTATCTATCTATCTATCTATCTATCTATCTATCTATCTATCTATCTATCTATCTATCTATCTATCTACCTTTATCATCTATCCATCCATCCATATCTCTGTCTGTCTGTCATCCATCTATCTATCCATCCATCCATCCATCCATCCATCCATCCATCCATCCATCCATCCATCCATCGTCTGTCTGGCTGACTGGCTGTCTGTCTATCTGGCTGGCTGGCTGGCTCACTGTCCCAGCAACTTGGACCTTGGATGCAGTTGCATTTCAATGATGGTGCGCTCTCTCTCTCTCTGTGTGTGTGTTTTTGTGTGTGTGTGTGTGTCTTCTTGGACTCACAGCTCCTGTGGAATGAGCCGGTGGCTCAGAAAGGCTTTTGTCCACTTTCATCTGGTGCAGAGCCCTTCTGACAGCATTCCTGCCTTGGCTTGACTACTGCAATGTGTTCTACATGGGGCAGCAGCATGGGCAGTGATGCTCCAGTCCACCCATGTAACTCCTCTGCTTCATAAGCTGGGCTTGTTGCCAGTTTGCTTCCAAGGTCCGTTCAAGGTGCTCCCCGAAGGTGCTTTTTTCAAAAGGCAACTGGACTTTCTTCATTTTTCCTTGAAGACGTTTTGCTTCTCATCCAAGAAACTTCTTCGGTCCAGTTTCCCTTTAGAATAGAGTAGAATAACAGAGTTGGAAGGGACCTTGGAGGTCTTCTAGTCCAACCTCCTGCTTAGGCAGGAAACCCTACCTCACTTCAGACAAATCATTGACCAATCTCTTCTTAAAAACTTTCAGTGTTAGAGGATTTACAACTTCTGGAGGAAAATCGTTCCCCTGGTTGATTGTCTTCACTGTCAGGAAATTTCTCCTTAGTTCTAGATTGCTTCTCTCCTTGGTTAGTTTCTATTCATTGTTTCTTGTCCTGCCTTCAGGTGTTTTGGAAAATAGCTTGACTCCCTCTTCTTTGTGGCAGCCTCTGAGATATTGGAAGACTGCTATCACGTCACCCCTAGTCCTTCTTTTCATCAAAGCAATCATATCCAAATCCAACAACCGTTCTTTATAGGTTTCAGCCTCCAATCCCCTAACCAACTTTGTTGCGCTTCTCTACACTCTTTCTAGAGTCTAAACATCTTTTTTACCTTGTGAAAAAGCACCTCTGGGATAACCATGACCTGGATGACTGAGAATCTCTATAAACATTCAAGGTGCTAGTTGCCACCTATAAAGGCTTACACACATGCTTTCTTGAGGGACCACCTGTCTGCCATAATATTTCCCCAGCCAGTTTTATTGGAAGTTGAGGGCTACCTGTAACTTAATCGAGTGAAAAGGACTTCATTTGTTTTCAATAAGGACTAAACTGTGAGTGTGACCGGCAATAAAAGGACAGCATTTTTGTAGTGGATGGATTTGTGGAGAGCTAAATGTACCTTCTCAGCAAAGTCTGCATTCGCTCACCAAATGGCAGTGATTAAGGAACATTCCTATTACTTAGCAGGCAGTTTATCCAAAATTTCATGTTGGATTTTTCAATGCAGCTCCATTGAGTATCCTTTATATCACTTCTCAATAGCAATAGCAGACTTATATACCGCTTTACAGTGCTTTACAACCCTCTCTAAGCGGTTTTACAGAGTCAGCCTCTTGCCCCCAACAACCTGGGTCCTCATTTTACCCACCTCGGAAGGATGGAAAGCCGAGTCAACCTTGAGCCTGGTGAGATTTGAACCGCCAAATTGCAGGCAGATGGCAGTCAGCAGAAGTAGCCTGCAGTACTGCACTCTAACCATTGCACCACTGCAACTCAAGTATATGCAGGATTACATGTAGTTCTTGACTTGCAACCGTTCATTTAGTGACCGTTCCAATTTACAACAGCAGTGGGGAAAAAATGACCATCAGATCCATCAGGCTGATCATCAGGTTGGGAAGAATTGGTCAATAAAATCCAGACATTAGTATTTCCCAGACATTCAGGAAATGTCAAGAGTGGAACCCAGGATCCCCTTTGTGTACAGAGGGAGGCACCCAATGGCATCTTTCTTTCTCCTTTAATCAATACTTGAGTCTAGCAAAAACGGTCTCTATGATGCTATTATCACTCTGCCTGGTGAATCATTCAGACAATAGCTCAGAGATTTACTGCACTGGCCTGCGAGTTAGCAGCAAAGGAATTAATTCCAATGAATATTCATGGGATGGGAGCAATCCGATCGCACCATTTTCTTTTTAGATTTTTTTTCCTTTTTTTAGAGAAAAGAAATGTCAAGAAGGCAGTTCTGGATTTCCCCATCCATAAACTGCACAGGCTATAAATCCATTGCCTCGGATGTCTACCCTCTGCCACACTTGGCATCTCATTATGAGGCACCACTATAAAAGTACAAAGGCCAGCTTTAATAGGTAGCTGAATCAGCACATTTAGGCAAATAAATGGCGCAAATTATGCACCACCTCTACGATCAGCAGCACGTGCAGCTCAGCTGGCGAACGATAGCTCGTTTCCAAGTGCTTGGTCAGTAGCTGTAAGTTCAAATAATGTCTCCTTCCTCAGTGGTGCATCCAGTTGGCCAATATTCATTTTCTCTATGTTCTGATCCAGCTTCCCAAACAGGATAAACCCACTGTATTTTAAATCAATGGTTCCTTTGTTAGGACCACCGGCAGCCCCGGCAAAATGTTTCCCTCTCATCGCAGGCTAACAAGTTTGACCGGCAGGGAGGTGAATAGTTGCCTGTCACATCTATACATCTCCGCCCCCTGCCTTTTATTTCCAGAGCTAAGGTGGGGCCTCGCTAGCAGCGGTGGCTTTTCTGTCCCAAGGATCAGCCCATAGATTTCCACTGCTCTCTTCTCCTCTGCCTTCTGCATAGCTGCATGTCATGTACTGGACCTAGCTGTTCCTCTTCCACATCAGCCACCTCCAGACCTGGGGGTTGTTGCCTCTCCATCTGACGGCTGACGGACGGCCCAGGCCAGGGGTGGAATTCAAATTTTTTAACAACCAGTTCTGTGGGCGTGGATTAGTTGGTTGGTGTGGCTTGATGGTCATGTGTCTGGGTGGGTGTGGCCAACTCGACATGACTTACGTCAAGAGGCCTGGCCTCTCATGACAGTGGGAGTGCTGCAATGGTTGTAAGTGTGAAAAACAATCATAAGTCACTTTTTTCAGTGCCATTGTAACTTTGAATGGTGACTGAATGAACTGTTGTAAGTCAAGGATTACCGGTACAAAAATACAAAAAGCTTCTTTGCTTGCAAAAAGCTGCCCTAAATACCAATCATTAGATTAAAAATAACTGCAAGCTGGAGTTACAAATCAGGCAGGGTGCCAGAGCACCTTGAGGAATTAAAATAGTTAAAATGCAATGGTAACTATCAGCAGCCAACTCTTGCTCATAAAGTGAAACCCTTTAGCAGAGAGGTCATTTAAGCTCTCCAGAAAGAGAGGAAAAGCAATCCTTAGATCCATTTGCACCACTTAAAGATACCAGCTGGTCTCTCTCACCTCACAAGATATCCTAAGGAAATCATCCAGATTTAAGGAAAGGTCACATGCCCGCTCCCAGAAAGGGAGTAAAAAATCAGTGCCAAGCTTGCACCCTGCCTCTTGGAAGTACACCCCAAAAGGACAGCGGAAGATAGTACTAAAGCAGTGGAGAAAGACCCCCTCCCCAGATAGAAAAAGAAACCATGAAGCAGGAAAAAATTCAAACACAATACAAATAATTAAATCACAAAAGTAGCTGTTGCTTGTTAAACCAATTACCAGAACAAACAGACACAGGAACTAGCCAGAATTCTCAACCCAGTTTCTTTTCAGGAACAGAGATTAACCTTTTTCCTTCCAAACAAAGCTGAGCAGGGGAAATTATCCCATCAATAAACACAGAATTAAACATCACCAAGGACAGAATTAAACTTCACCAAAAACCAGTTTTAGACCAAAACTCAGAAAGGGTATGTAAACTCACGTCTGAATGTCAATCTTTCTAGCTAGCCAAGAAGCCTTTGCTGAATGTCACTCATCTTGGTTCCTTGTCATTAAAAAGCTTCTTTCTGCAGCTCTGCTTCGTTATTCAATTATTTCTTCAAAGTGCTGATCATTGCATACAGACTGGAAGTATTTCCAGGGAAGTATTTCCTCCCAACAGCAGTGTAAAAAGCTTAAAACAATCCTTCCTCTTTAAGAAAGTATCAAGAAAGAAAGAAAAAACCTCCTTCAGAGACAGTAAATCTAGGCATACTGCCAAGAATGTAATAAAGGTGAAAAAAAACAAAAGGAGATTTCTTCTAACTACCGGATCTCCGAACTGCTTAGGAAGTTAACAAGAGGTTCTATAGAACTGGTCAGAACTGGTAGAATTCCACCACTGGCCTAGGCTCTGTCTCTGTCTCTGTCTCTCTCTGCCAGCTCCACTCCCTCTTCCCGCTCACCACTTCCAGCTAGCCTTGATGATCCTGGTTACAGTCTCTCCCAGTTTTTTCTATGGTTAGAGATCATGCATTCAAAATAAATGAAAACGTAGCAAGGCCATATGCAAAATAAACAGCTACTGCAGTTTCATTGCTGGTGAAAGCACTAGCGATATATTGCTACCCAAATGTTACCGAACCACTGGTGAAATGTATGTCAGGGGAAATAAGCGATAACGACAGCCAGCCTGTTCAAGGACAGAATAAATCAATTTATAAAAAAGAAATAAACCCTAACCCCTGATTGTCGACCTGTTTTACACCATCGTATTGCTAATGATATCTGGATCCCATCTAAATCCTGAGTTTCTCGTTTTTCAAAAGGGTTGTTTTCTCATATAGTCTGTTATATAAAAATGAAACAACAGACTTTTGATAATCTGATCCATAGGATGTTTTATTAGGAAAAATACTGCAGTATGGACTCCTCTCTACTCCAGGAAAAAAAAAACATTTTCTAGGAGGAAGGAGACACCTTCCATTTGGTGAATACAACTTATATAGGTTTATCAAATCACATGGTTACATAACATTTCCTGTTTCCATATATGGATCTTATACAACCTTCAGTGGAAAACCTCCAACATTTTCAGATTTCCTGTTTTTCAAATTCCAGAAAATTATAAGAAAACATTAATATTCCTTAATGTGACAGTTATAATGTCAGAGCGCCCCAGTACAAATGTCCAACTTAAGCCAAGCACGAAATTTTGCAATCTAACATATTCGTCTCACAAAAACACATTTCATAACTGTTCTGAGCTTTTAAAAGTTCAAAATGCGAACACAAAATGTCTACAGTTTGGTTCTTTATATTCTCAAGTATAATAACCAAATTTCATTCATAACATAGTCCTTGCAGGTAGTCAACTTCTGTTATGACTGTTTGACATCATTTCAGCGGTTATTAAATTCTTGTGCCTGGCAAGATAAGAACCTACCAGAACTGAGCACAGCAAAATTTCATACAATTTCTATCACACAATTATTATAAAAAAGGCAAATGTGGCAGCTTCCTTTTAATGACCCTGTTCTTGTGCCAACAGGGTACAGATAGTTTTTGATGTTGCACCATTCATTTAGTGACTGTTCGAAGTTACAATGACCCAGAAAAAAAGTGACTCAGTCAGGACCGTTGTTCTCACTTACGACCTTTGCAGCTTCTCCATGATCACATGATCAAAATTCGGACAATTTGCGACTGATCCGTATTTATGACAGTTGGAGTCGCGCGATTCCTCTTTCGCGACCTTCTGACAAGCAAATTCAAAGGGGTGGCCAGTTTCATTTAATGACTGGGTTACTAACTTAACAACCACAGTGATTCACTTAACAGCTTGTGGCCAGAACGGTCGTAAAATGGGGCATAATTCACAGGCACTATTTCGCTTAGGAACCCAAATTTTGAGGACTCAGCTGTAGTCCTAAGGACCAGGTGTAGTCCTAAAAGTGGCTGGAGGTGAGAAAGAAACGTTCTCATTCGTTCATGAAAAAGACCCATTTTTGATATTTTACTCAAGATGTAAATCTTCTTTTAGCAATCCACATACAGATGGGAATATGCATTAAGGCAGGGCTGTCAAACTCAAGGTCTGTGGGCTGGATCTGGCCCACAGGGTGCTTAGATCTGGCCTGTGGGCCTACCCTAGAAACAGCGAAGAACTGACAATGGTCTCTGCCAGCAAAAACGAAGCTCAGGCGAGGCCACCCACAGGCGTCCCGGGCTCCATTTTCAGCTGCAATGACCTCCTTCAGCCCTCTACTAGTGAAAATGGAGCTCTGGGGAGGGGGGGGGCACACATGGGCCTCTCGGGCTCCATTTTTGGCCGTGACAACCTCCTGCAGCCCTCTGCCAGCAAAAACAGAGCTGGGGGGTATGCAGGCCTCCCAGGCTCTGTTTTCAGCTGTGACGGCCTCTTATAGCCCTCTGCCTGTGAAAATGGAGCTCTGTGGGGGATGTACAGGCTTCCTGGGCTTCGTTTTCAGCCACGATGGCCTCCTGCAGCCCTCTGTCAGCAAAAACTCGGGGGGCACGCAGGGGCCTCCTGGGCTCCATTTTTCTCCATGATAGCTTCCTGCAGCCCTCTACCAATGAAAACAGAACCCACATGCGGCCCTCCTGAGCTCTGTTTTTGCTGGCAGAGGGCTGCAGGAGGCCGAAAATGGAGCCTCAATGAGTCATATTGAGCTGGCCATGCCCACTGGCCATTCCCCCCTGTCCCCCTCAAGGTCAACCACAACCTTGATGCAGCCCTCAATGAAATTGAGTTTGACACTCCTGCATTAGGGCCATGCAGATGTCTTACGATGATGACAGAGGCTTCCAGATTTCATTCAAATGCATCACCGGCAAAACGTTTATTTAGCCAAGATAGGGTGATCTGAATGCGGCCCTAATATTTGACAGCTTGAAAATAAAAATAACGGTGAAAAGAGCACAGGTAGTCCTCCACTTACAACAGTTCATTTAGTGATTGTTCAAAGTTACAACTGCACCGTACAGAAAATGACTTATGACCATTTCTTGAATTTACAACCTTTGTAGCTTCCCTATGGTCAAAATTCAGATACTTGGCAACTGGCTTGCACTTATGACTGTTGTGACTCGTATTTACGATGGTTGCAGTGTCCTGGGATCATGTGATCATCTTTTGCAACCTTCTGATAAACAAAATCAATGTGGAAGCCAGATTCACTTAACAATCGGGTTACTAACTGAAAAACTCCAGTGATTTACTTAACAACTGTGGTTAAGAAAGGTCATAAAATGGGGCAAAATTCACTTAACAAATGCCTCCCTTAACAACAGAAATTTTGGGCTCAATTGTGATTGTAGGTCAAGAACTACCTATATTTTCCCAATTTTTTTTCTTTTTCACCAAGCAAACATTAAAAATCAAACTCAAGTCTTCTACCCTTTCCTTCCTATGCCTGGTTATTATGGGTTAGCTTTTCTATTAAGCTGCTCATAATTCTGGAATTGCAAGTTATCATAAGGATATTTAATAGGGAATGTATATAATAATCTAAGAAGGTTCCTACCTTTTCGGTTAGCGTTAGCAGAAAAATTGGCTGTAGGCTCTTATTTTTTTCCCCTGCATGTTTTTACAAGATTAATTTTTCACTGGGCTGTTTTTAAATAGTCTTCCATTCAATATCACCACATATCTTTAAGGGATAAGGGGAAAGAAGGATGAGGGATGCCACTGAAATCTGTTTAAATAATACAATACAAAATTATTCATGGTATATACTGAGTCCCTCCTCTCTCCCTCTCAAATCCGAGTCTTTAATAAATCTAAAGCTGAGAAAATGATACTGGTTTTCTTCACTGTAAGGATTTGGGAAAACAGGCTATTTAAAAGGGCTTTATGCCTTTCAATACTAGAACGTGAATCAAAAACTTCTATTCGTTCTATCCAATCTACCGAAAATAAGATCCTGGGGTTTTTTTTGCCACCAAAAAAGCCACCAGGTCTTATTTTCAGGGGTTGTCATCCATTGACTAACCTCACTTGTGCGCGTCACCCCTGGCCTCCTTTTTGCTGTCAGACACCTTCACGAACTTCCTCTTCTGAGGCTGGCAAGGCTAGATTGATCCAGAGCTTTGTTATCAGCTACAGAGGCCTTCAGGAAAGCCTTGCCGAAGAACTGCAGAAGAAATGGGCCAGCAAAGGCAGGGGTCGGGGTGTAGAGGCCTAGCTACAACTGTCCAAAGGTAAGTAGTAGGGCAGCTCCACCACCACCCCATCCCCAGCCTAGCTTAATTTTTACCCGTGCACTCTGGAGTGAGCGGGGTCTTAATTAGCGCTTATATTGGGCGCATGTGTAAAAAATCAAACTAGGACTTATTTTCAGGGTAGGTTGTATTTTTGGGAAAACAGGGTAATATATTTCATGCAAAGGTTGAGCATTGTAGCTCTGCGAGAGATAACTAGCAGATAACCCCCATCCTCATTTGCCGTTGGGTAAAGAATTAGGGCTGATGGAAGATCTATTCAGACATCTCAAGTTCACATTCAACAATAATCTCCTAGAAATAGATGTTGACATTAGCAACATACAGAGTCCTCACTTAACAATGTTGCTGAGCGATCAGTCTAAGAACTAGATAGCTGTATTCATAAGCAAATACCCTCACCCAACAGCCAACACATGAAAAAGCCATTAAGCCACAATAGGAATTGCCCAACACCCTTTCAGAACACAAGCCCCTTCCTTGCATCAACCTCAGAAACTTCAACCAAACTTAGCTCAGGCAAACACTTAGGATTTGTACTTTGCCTATAGAGCCAGCTATGACCCCCACATAACCCCTATATGGCCCCATGGGAGTCTGACAACAGACATTAAAATATAAGTTCTTGCACAGGAACAGGATGCTCAAGTGCAAAGCCCATGGAAAGGTATAAATATCCTCCACACTCAATTCTTGCGGTCAGCTGCCTAGGACCTCAAACCCATCGGGTTCTGCTTCACTATTAAACCATCTTTACAATCAGCCTCCAGCCTCCATTTTGTCTCCAATGCCTTTCTCCTGGCTAGGAACTGAACCAGGTGGATATTTCTTTCTACAAATGCCAGTGTAAATATCCAGAAGCATAAACACTTCCTACTTGGCTATCAAATGCTCCAATGCTTCCTACTTGGCTACGAAAATCCCTTGCAAAATAAACAAATAAATCCCAGTTTATGGCAATCCCTCTAAAAGGCCTCGGCTATTGTGGTACCTCCTTTTCCCACCAATATTTTACTCAGAACTAGATTCCTTCTATGTTGTTTGAGTCTGCTGTGACAGTTTTAAAAGCTTCACACTTTACAATGTGCATATATTTGCCTCTTTGGAGTAGCATCCTCGGTGAAATTCTGCTATCAAAAGCCCGGCCAGATGGAGCCCCAACAGCTTAAATTAAATGAGATGGGACGTACATCTAAGAAGGGCCTAGTGTTTGGGTTTTATTTCATTTTCTGTCTAGACACATTATTGGCCTTTATTGTTCTTTCCGTGTCCTTTGGCTCTTGTTTGCCGAAGAAAAATAGGCCCAGGCTTGGCTGTGCTTTGGGCTAGATAGAAGAACAAGGGTTTGGAGCAGCGCGGTTTCCTGGCAATCTCCCTTTTCCTGTGATTCAACTTTCCTACCAACTTAATTAATGAAAAAAACATTGTCTGTAAATCGAGATGCTTCATCCCTCCTTACGAATTACTGAAGTTCAGTAATTAAATCATCTGTTCGTGGGCCAACAGGCTGGCAAGCCTCTGCCAAGGCAAGTCCTCTTCAGTTTTTCTTATTAGCTGAGCAAAGAGATAAATCGCTTTAGGACATGAGACACGTAAACAGAGAAAGCTCTGGTTCCCATGGGTTAGAACAGAGCAGCCCCTTAAATTGCTCCGGTTAGATGCTTCTGGGAATGTACAGATCTAAGCAAACATCTGGAAGGCTCAGCCACAGCTGCGGCGAAAGAAAGATTTTTTTTCCTTCCAAAGTTTCACTTCCAGAATTCCCTTCTCCCTTGTATGCACGTTCCCTAGCTGTAGTGAAGTGCTTTGAGATGCACAGAATCTGGAATTGGTTGCAAAGGCTAACCATTGTTGGTTAGCATCAGGGATGAGCTTCAAAAATTTTAGCAAAGGGTTCTCTGCTTGGTTGCTGGATGGGCGTGGACATGGTGGGTGTGGCCTAGTCAGCCTCCTGTACCACGGCCCTCCCCAGGTTCCTGAGGCTTTCCTCAAGCCTCCAGGAGGGTGAAAATGGCTTCTCCAGGCTCCAGAGGCTCTCTGGAAGCTGGAAACGGGCCCATTTCCAGCCTTCCAACCAAACTTCTGGGAGGCCCGTTTTTTGCCCTCCCTGAGCCTCCATGCACGCTCTGCATCCAAAACGGGCCATGAGAGGACTCCTGGGAGGGGTGGCGTGGAATGGGCAGGGCCAGCCAGAAGTGGGATTTGGGGGTTCTCCGAACTGCACAGAATCTTAGCTAGGGCTCTCCTGAACCCCTGTGAACCCCCAGCATCCCACCCCTGGTTAGCATCCAGCGTTCTTGTGCCCCATAGTAGCATTTCTCAAGCTTGGCAGTTTCAAGATATATACACTTCAATTCCCAGAACTCCCCAGCCAACTGGCTGGGGGATTCTGGGAGTTGAAGTCCATACATCGTCAAACTGCCAATTGAGTAACACGGCCCTACAGCATTCTGTCCTACAGTGACCAAGCAGATGGATTATTTAGGAAACTCAGAAACAGAGAGAAGACCGAGAAGTCTCTTCACTGTTGTTTAGCACCAGTTTATTTGCAAAGGGTGTTGCTCATCACTTCAGAAATACCTTCCAAATATCTCTGCTATCCCAGTGTGGGAAGAAATATCCATCTGGTTCAGGTCTAAGCTGGGAGAAAGGCACTGAAGACAAAAATGGATTGGAAAGAGGGTCCATTTATTGATGAAGCAGAACCAAGGGTAGTTCTAGGCAGCTGACCACATAGAGGTGAAGGAGAGGGCTTCTCTTGCGCTTTGCACTTGAAATTCCTGTTCCTGTGCAAGAACATGTATTCTATTGGCTGTTATCAGACTTCCATGGGGCCATGTACACATCCTAGGAGTTTGTCTGAGCTAAGTTTGGTTGAAGTTTGGCTGATGCATTGAAGGGGCTTGTTGAGCAATTCCTATTGGGGCTGAGGGCTAATCCTATCTTTGTTCAGACCTTGCTGCAGGGAATTTTTGCCTATGAATAGAGCTACCTAGATTTCCATAGGCTCTTTATCTCTTAAGTATTGACATCTGCTGAGGGCCATCAAGAAAGAGTTTATTTAGTGACTGTTCAACGGCACCGAAAAAAGTGACATAGGACCATTTTTCACACTTACGAGCGTTTCAGCGTCCCCATGGTCACATAAATCAAAATTCAGACACTTGGCGAGTGATGCACAATGATTGCAGGGTCCCTGGGTCATGTGATCCCCTTTTGTGAGCTTCTCAGAACGTAAAAGGAAACTGAGCCATGTTCCCATTTTCCATACCATTCAGAATTTTATTTTCTGGACTCATTTCTCTTTCTCTTGCACACTGCCCTGCACATTTTTGAGGCCCAGAGACTATCACTCTTCTTCATACGGAAGTTGTTCTACTTCTACCCTATATTTCCTTCACCCTATATTTATATGCACATTTCTCATCTCCACATAGGAGTGGGGAACTATGGTCTTTTTATGACTATGGACTTTAACTCCCAGAATTTCTGGGCCAACATGACTGGCTCAGGAATTCTGGGAGTTGAAGTCCACAAGTCATAAAGGGGCCATATTTTCCTCACTTCTGACATAGAATCTGGAAATCCAGAATTTCAAGTGTGATCTTGGGCTTATATAAGGTCATTTCTACTTGGGTTGTTTTATTTTGAGGTCTAAACAACTGCAAGTGTGTTTTTTCCTCCTCTTTCATTTTTCATTCACTCCCTGTCTCTTTAGATTTTCTGGTTAATTAACTGCCCAATTCAGCTAATCACTTTCATTGCTTCAAATGTAAATCCCTCTGCTATGTTCAACAGAAAGTAGTTCCATAGGAATCTTGGCAGGATTGCAGTCTAAATCTTGTCAGCTTCAATTGATCAGCGTTAATAAACTCTGTGTTTTCTTTTAGTTAGGGTTGTTATGTAAACTACTTTACAGGAAATGAGCCTCCAGTTCAGTGTTTCTCAACCTTTGTCAATCGCTTACAAGATACAGGTATAAGAATAAACATAGTTTTGAATACATGAGATAGATACTTATAAGAAAAATAAAACAATACCGTGTTTCTCCAACAATACGGCCTCCACCAATAGGAATACCCAGCATGTTTTCTAGGCATGAAATGAAATTAAGCCCCTCCCCCCAAATTTAGGCCTAGTTTAAAACATGCTGTGGGGGGGAGGCCAGGGGTTAAAACATGCTGGGGGGGGGGGGGAAACTTGCCTTTAACAGTGCCCTGCGCAGCGCTGCCACTGTTCTCGCGCCAGCAGGAAGTGTAGAAGCGTTTCTGCTGTTTCTCGGGTGGGGGAGCTGACTCCATGGCTTCCACAGTTCCTGCCGGCACGAGAACAGCAGCAGCACCGGCGGAAACGTGGAAGCGTTTCTGCCGCTGCTCGGGTGTTTGCGGAAGCCTCCTGTGTGACAGGATCGCTTTCCCCCGGGCCACTTCCTCCTTCCCTTCTCCCTCCACCCCACCCGGGGAAGGAAGCCCCCTCTCCGCTGCCCTTCCTCGGAGCGGCGGCGGAGTTCGCCCTCTCCCCCTAAATGGATGGGAGACGCGCATTAAAACCTCCCAAAGCCCACGCGGGTAATACCGCATTTGTGTTTCTGTGGGCCGGAAAAGAGCCCGCCGACAGACGCTTCGGCGCTCTCCGGCTTTTGCCACTTAAGGTCAGGGCTTGAGTTTGACACCCCTGTCCTAGACCCATGGGATAAAATGTTTGTGAATTTGGAACAAGTTGGTTAGTCCTTGTCGATTTCGTATCATTGTGTTGGAAATGACTCCAGGTAACAAGAACTTTTCTCCATCCATCTTAGAACAACATAATATTTATATGTATTTCTAACATATTTACCTCATTTTATTTTTGAATTTTCCTATTTCTTACAATCGTGAGGCAAAAAAATCTAGAACATTTCCAAGAGATGGGGAGAATAGATTTTTCTAGTTTCCAGTTATTCAGAACAGGGGTCCCCAATTTCCAGTCTGTGGACCAGCTCCGGGCTACGGCATGCCAGAAATCAGATCACACAAAACAAGCGAAGCCCCATCCGTTGAATGCAAGCAGCATGCGAAACACGCCTCTTCCAGTCCATGGAAAAACTTCTCTCCATGAAATCGGCCCCTGGTGCCCAATAGGGTTTGGCATCATTAACTTAGAAAGTATTCAGGGCAGTAGGTGTGCCCTGTATACTTTCTGGATAACTGGAAACTGGAAAATCTCCTCTCCCCATCATTTGGAAATGTTTTATATACAGCATGTTCCCACTATGCCAAGAAAATATTTACAGACCCCTCACATCCGGGACATAAACAGTTTCAACTCCTTCCCTCAAAGCGACGCTATAGACCACTGCACACCAGAATACAAGAACAGTTTTTCCCTGAAGGCCATCACTCTGCTAAACAAATAATTCCCTCAACAATGTCCAACTATTTACAAAGTCTGCACTACTATTACTATTAATCCTTCTCATCACTCTTTATCACCCATCCTTTCCCACTTGTGACTGTATGATTATAACTTTGTCACTTGTATCCTTACGATTTATATTGAGTGTTTCCTAGTATGATTTGATTGTTGATTGTACCCTATGACTATCATTATGATTCCTGATCCTTAATGAATGTACCTTTTCTTTATGTATATTGAGAGTATTTACACCAAGACAAATTCCTTGTGTGTCCAATCACACTTGGCCAATAAAGTGTTCTATTCTATTCTATTCTATTCTATTCTATTCTATTCTATTCTATTCTATTCTATTCTATTCTATTCTATTCTACTCTACTCTACTCTACTCTATTCTATTCTAAAATATAATGTTCTTTTAACAAGAACTAATCAGACTTGTTCCAAATTCATGAACACTTTATACAGAGGTGGTATTCAGCAGGTTCTGACCAGTTTTGGAGAAATGATAGCGGAAATTTTGAGTAGTTCAGAGAACCAGCAAATACCACCTCTGTCTGGAGATTTTACAGTATCCTTCCCCTGCCATGCCCACCAAGCCACTTGCCAACCCCATCTATTCTCTGCCTCCCGAGTCCCAGTTGATCGGCTGGGTCTTCTTTTGTTGCCCTGCATAGGAGAACGGAGCTGGAAAGCAGGTTAGTGGGGTGGGGAGGAGGAATGGAGATTTTACAGTATATCCTTCCCCTGCCACACCCACCAAGCCAGAACTGGTAGTAAAAAAAATTGAATACCACCACTGGTTTTATCTCATTCCCTTTTGATAGTGGAAATACAGATGGGTAGAAATACCTATTCTAAGTCTTTCTTTGTTCCTTTTCATTTTGTTTCCCTTGAATTCAACCTCTGTTTTATTGCTCTGACACCAATAAATGAGGGTGTTTTTTTTCTTTTCCACCCTCTGCAGGACTCAGCTTCCAAAAAGGGTGTGCCATAAAGCAGGACTATTCACTCATGAATTATGTTTACTGCTTTTGTCACATTATGCAGATTCTGCACCGGAGCAAGGTTAATACTTTTATTAGATGATTTGTAAAACTGAAAGAGTTAAGACATTTGCATTATAGAAGATCAGATATCCTTGCAAGGGAGTGCAGCAGCTGCATTCGGAAGAGAGCTCGATCGGCAAAATTAGTAATTCATATAAGTAACTCAAAAATAGTAATCCATTCCTACGAAGCGCCAGTCTTCACAGGGTGAAGGAAAGAAGTACCCTTTGAGCATCTAGGATCATGAATATTCAAATTTGGGGAATAAAGAAAACCTGGGCACAAATTGTGTATCATCAGCAGAGCCTAGACCGATCCCTTTTTCAAAGTATGAATTGACTTGTAGAAAAGATGTTTTGCAGTTTTTGAAACTGAAAAAGCAACAGCAATAGCACTTAGACTTATGTACTGCTTCACAGTGTTTTTACAGCCCTCTTTAAGTGGTTTACAGAGTCAGCATATTGCCCCCAACTATCTCGTTCCCATCCACCCTCCATCCTTCCCTCCCTCCCTCCCTCCTTCCTTCCTTCCTTCCTTCCTTCCTTCCTTCATTCCTTCCTTCCTTCCTTCTTTCCTTCCTTCCTTCCTTCCTTCCTTCCTTCCTTCCTCCTTCCTTCCTTCCTTCCTTCCTTCCTTCCTTCCTTCCTTCCTTCCTTCCTTCCTTCCTTCCTTCCTTCCTTCCCACTTAGCAATAGCATTTAGACTTATATACTGCTTCACAGTGTTTTTACAGCCCTCACTAAGTTGTTTACAGAGTCAACATATTGCCTCCCAACAATTATGGGTCCTCGTTTTATCAACCTCGGAAGGATGGAAGACTGAGTCAACCTTGAGCCGGTGAAGATCGAACTGCTGGCAGTTGGCAGAATTAGCCTGCAATACTGCATTCTAACCACTGTGCCACCATGGATAAGAGATCATATCTGACCTTGTATAGCCGGCATCATTCCTAATATTTACATATTTTTGGATATCAATATAATATAAGGAGTTGAGGAGGTCAAGAATTTTATATAAAATGTTGGTACATTGCAAGATTCAAGACACTTCAAGCAGGTATAACTGGATGTGAATAGAGGACAATAGCTGGAGTGAAGATCTTCTAACATTAGAACAGAGGTCTTCAGACTTGACAGCTTTAACACTTGTGGACTTCAACTCCCAGAATTCCTCCTCCAGTCATGTTAGCTCAGGAATTCTGGGAGTTGAAGTCCACAAGTCTTAAACTTGTCAAGTTTGAAGACCCTTGCGTTAGAACTTGATGAGGGTCACCTAATGATGCTGATAAATCATCATTAGGTGAAGATGAACACAAGAATCATGTGAGTCACTACATTTCAAAGCTTTAAAACAAGTTTGGACAAATTCAGTAGATTAAAATTATCAAAGGGAAGGTCATTGAGAGTCAACACCAACTTGATGTCTCTCAATCAGTTCATTGCAAAATCATACTGGCCATTTATATCTTTTCCTATCATAGATAGCTTGCTCCTCAAGACCAGTGGTGGAAGGTGAGCAGGAAGCTATTACTGGATGAGTGTTTTTCAACCTTGGCAACATGCTGGCTGGGGAATTCTGGGAGTTGGCACCCACGCATTTTAAAGTTGCCAAGGTTGAGAAATAGTCATGTCCTGCTTTGAAGTCTTCCCTTAAGCATCTTGGTAAATCAGTACAAATCAGAGGTTGGAGAACGAGAGAAAAAATTAGATCTTCCACAAAAAGAGAATCCACATTTATTATATAAATAATTCCATCCATCTGGATCACTAAGAAAAAACTCTGAACATCATACTGATCCGAGAATGTAGGCTAGGAAAACAATAAGGAAGTAGGGAAAACTGGAGGAACCATTTCAAACATCTCTGCATCCCCATTACCACCACATATACATGACAGAGTAACAGGGTTGGAAGGGACCTTAGAGTCTTCTTGTCCAACCCCCTACTCAAGCAGAAGACTCTCTACCACGTCAGACAAATGGTTATCCAATGTCTTCTTAAAAACCTCCAGTGTTGGAGCACCGACAACTTCTGAAGGCAAGTTGTTCCACTGATTAAAATGTTCTCATTGTCAGGAAATTTCTCTTTGGTTCTAGGTTGGTTCTCTTCTTGATTACTTTCCATCCATTGCCTACAACCCACATCTCTAATGTGTCAGGTTCCGTTAAGCCACAAACAAAATAACCACCAACAAACACAATCTTGGATCAGACAATGGCTTTATCTTCGCTGCAGCAATCACAGTACGAACTGACATTCACCAAAGGAGATGAAGTCAGGGCTACCCACCCAGTGCTCCCCTCCACCTTTTAAGCGTGCCTGCCAGCCTCACCCAGCCTCACGCAGGCTCCACCATTAAGCCATTAAACAGTCAGGAACTCATTAAATGGTTAACACTGAGTGGTGCGCAGGCACCTTTTGCTGACTCAGCTGCTTTGCAGCTGTGAACTCAGCAGCGCAGGCGTCCTGTCTGCAGCTCAAGCATTCTGGCCATTTCACAACTGCAGAAGGATTGTTCTGGTCCTAGTAAGTATGGTGTAGTAATGGTGAGCATGATAGTATAGCCGTGCTGCTCTCTGAGACGGCCCGACTTGCTTCTCCCCCTCACCACCATGGAACGGCAACCCCGTTGCATCAGGGCTGACACACAGCCCCCCTATCATGGAAGTGGGAACCGGAAGACAAAAGACACAATGAGATGGGCCCCAATCACCAACCGTCTCCTCCCCACCGATTGGGTGGGGTTTCGCCAGTGGAACCGGGCCACTATTCTGGGTGCCCTCGTGTCTGTGTCACGCACCCATGATGCTTCAGACAATGAGTATCCCTTCTATAGAATGAGGTATTGCAGATGACCTCTATGCCACCAGGGATATAATACCTCATATTATGGAAGGGATGCCCATTCCGATATAATGGACATTTTATCTCTAAACGAATAGCTTCCTGAGCTTGGAGAAACAGCAGCTAGGTATGATTCAGTGTGATTCAGGCTCAAAACATCGTCAAGTTAGACAGGACTTTATGTGCAGAATTTTGAAAGTAACAAATTTGAACGACAATATTATTAAAGTAGGGATTTTAGTTCCAGAAAGTACTAAATGCCAGACGTTTAACTTATTTGCCTGGTTTAGCAGAAAAATATGATTTAATTGGCTTTTCAAACAAAAGAACGGCTACCTCAAAAAAAAAATTCTGGGGTCTTCATTCTTATTTTTTTAGTACCAAATTAAAATATGCCTTGTTTCAAGAATTTTAGATTTTAGCTGTTCAGTTTTGACCCCATTAGATAGTATTTTTCATACATGGCATTATTTTTCTTGCTGGGTATTTATCTATGCACAATTTTTATTATTTCTAATTATCTATTTATCCACCTATCTGATATATCCATCTTTATAATTTGCACAGATATTTTTTGGTATCAGGGGACTTTATAAAATGTCTGTATGTCCAATAAAGCCTAATATTTTCTCAATTTGTAAAGTTAAATTGATAATTTCACCTGAAACGAATGCAACTCTGCAATAAATAGGCTACGTGTGACATGCTTATCAAGATGAGAGCATTTATGTATGTGAATAAATGCTCATGATCCAAAACCTTCTCTGAAAGGACAAAGCTAAGCACCAAAAATAAATTAATATTAATTGAACAAATCTCCAACTGATTAAGATTAATTTCTTACATAATAAGTTTCAGTGGCTGCTCTGACAGCCAGATCACCAAATTAATCAAACTGTCTGTTCAAGGCAAGGCTTTGAAGTAAGACAGTCAAAGATCAAGAGCTAACAGTAGAATAATAAGCAGTACTCAATAGTTAATGTCATTGTTTGAATGTAATAGAATAGAATTCTTTATTGGCCAAGGGTGATTGGACACACAAGGAATTTGTCTTGGTGCAAATGCTCTCAGTGTACATAAAAGAAAAGATACATTCGTCAAGAGTCAAGAATCATCAGGTACAACACTTAATGATAGTCATAGAGTACAATAAGCAATCAAATCATATTAGGAAACAGTCAATATAAATCATAAGGATACAAGCAACAAAGTTACAGTCATACAGTCACAAGTGGGAGGGGATGGGTGATAAGGAGTGATAAGAAGATTAACGGTAATAGTAGTGCAGACTTTGTAAATAGTTGGTCAGTGTTGAGGGAATTATTTGTTTAGCAGAGTGATGGCTTTCGGGAAAAAGATGTATGTTTGAGGTGTATGTTTAGCCAGAAAAATAATAGTGAGAAATGGATAAAACAATCTGAGGCCTTCATTCTGGAGCCTTCGTTATATAATTAGCAATTCACAAAATAAGCATGACACTTGCTTAAGTGAATTTTGGCCCATTTTATATCCTTGCTTACCTGAATCACTGCAGTTGTCAGATTTATAACATAGATGCTCTGCAAATCTGGCTTCCCCATTGACTTTGCTTGTCAGAAGGTTGCAAAAAGTAATCACATGACTCTGGGATACGGCAACTGTCATAAATGTTGCCAAGCGTCCGGATTTTGATTGCATGACCACGGGGATGCTGCAATGGTCATAAGTGTGAAAAATGATCCCAAGTCACTTTTTTCAATGCCATTGTTGTCAACTAAAAATACTTCTTTGGTCTTTTTAGTTGCCAGCAGAAAGGGAGTGGGGAAAGTAGTGCATTCCTTAAATCAGGGGTCGCCAACCTTTTGGACCACAGGGACCACCAAACTCATAATTTTAAATCCCGCAGACCAGAGACTCCGGGAAAATCCCCAAAAAACCCTCATTCCCCACCTCATTTTCCTCCCAATTAATCATTTTTTATTTGGGATCGCAGGATACCATTTCCAGCTCCGTTCTCAGGGGGAGAGAGAGAGAGGGAGAGAGACTTTTGGCTTCATGCAAGGAAAACAGCAGAAGCAGCAGAAGTCTTTCTTTTTCTCCCCCAAAGTCCACCAGAAATGAATCTTTGTGAGACTTGTCGCCCTGGCACAGTCTCTTGGAGCAAAATGCCTTGCAGGGTCCCAAAGATTCATTTCTGGCAGCGTTTGGGGGAGAGAAAAAAAGACTATTGCTGCTTTCCTTGTGTGAAGCCAAAAACAGAAGAGGAAAGAAGTGTAAAGAAGCAGCCCGATGGCCAGGCGAGACACATGGGGCAAGTTCCCCCTCCGCTCTTTCTCCTCTTCCCTCACTACCTCATGTTGTTGGCAATGCAAGCGACGCAAACCTTGTGTTCCCATGGGCCATGTGGGCGGCACAGCCTTTTGTTCCTGCGCAGGCTGGATTAATTGCTTTGGGGGGGACATTTCTCTGTGGACCACCAAAATTTTCTCGTAGACCAGCAGTGGTCCCTTACAAAGTGGTTGGCAACCACTACCTTAAATGCTTCAGATAATTGCTAGGCAGCCGAAGCTGTTGGTGGGCAAGATTATTACTGGAGAGCATGATTGATGACTCTGGGCTATGGAGGTGTCCCACTGGAGAATATACATCTAGCGGGTGAGGGAAGACCAGGGTCAAGGGGGAAATGAATGGTGTGTCTTAGTGTGGGCTGCATCCAGGTAACACCGACATGGTCACTCCTAATAAATCATTTTTTTTTATTCTGAGAGATGCTGCTAGAGACTTATGATTTGAATGGGGGTGGATTTGTCAGAGCCCTGACCATTGTAACTTTGAACAGTCGCTAAATGAATTGTTGAAAGTCAAGGATGACCTGTATTTTCTTCCAGGATATTTTTCCCCTCAGCTCTTGGGTTTCCTAATGATTTCTAGAACAATGACTAATTAGGTCTAAATGTAGGTTTGCAAGATCAGCCAGCTTTGACTAGAGGGTGCCTCCTGCTGAGACTCTGACATACATAAATCATCAGACTCCAATTCTATTTGAAATTCAGGATTTTCATTTCCATTTCTCCCCCAACTCATGCCAGAAACACTCTAAATGCAGAAGAAAGTTTATGAGGAAGACCCAAAGAAGGTGCTTCTTCAAAAGGCAACTAGTTTTTTCCTTGAAGATATTTTTGTAAATAACAGTCAAATAAACTGTTAACAAAGCTTGGATTCCTCTGATCAACTTTCACTCTTTCAAGGCTGAAGAAACAGCCAATTCTCAAACCTGGATTGTACTGCAAAATTGGAGCTCTGATACAATGGTGGGATTGAACCGGCTCTCACCAGTTCACCAGAACCATTACTTAATTGCTTATGCAGTTCGGAGAACCTGCTAAAAATAAAGTACAAAAGAGATATATTTCTCTCTCTCTCTCTCTCTCTCTCTCTCTCTCTCTCCCTTCAGTAAATAGCCCCGGGCCTTCAGCCAAGAACCACTTAACAGTTGCAGCTGGAATGCAGTCAATACATGCTGAATCAAGTCAATAAACAACAGAAACTGACAGGATTAGGGCAGGGATAGCTCTTCAGAAGCATGCTTTTGTTTAATCATAACTTGCATAATGATTAGAGAGGAATTGAGGAACTAACCTTTTCATGAAAACTTCTGGGGAAAGAGATAACAAGAGATTCCTCCGTAAAGGAGAGGTTTATCTCAAAGCTTTGAATCACGAAACAATAGTCCCTAAAGTGGGACTAGAATTCACAGACTCCTGGTTTCTAGCCTCGTGCCTCAACCACTACACCAAACTGGGCCTCAGCTTTCTATTATGGAACATAAAAGGTTCCCCTCAAACATATGTGCTAGTCATTTCCAGGTTTAGGGGGCGGTGTTCATCTCTGTTACAAAGCTGAAGAGCCAGTGCTGTCCAAAGATATCTCCATGGTCATGTGGCCAGCACGGAACACTGTTACCTTCCCACCAAAGTGGTCCTTATTTATCTACTTGCATTTTTTTACGTGCTTTCAAACTACTAGGTTGGCAGAAGCTGGGACAAGTAACGGGAGCTCACTCCATTACGCAACACTAGGGATTCGAACCACTGAACTGCCAACCTTTCTGATCGACAAGCTCAGCGTCTTAGCCACTGAGCAGTGGTGCAATATAATAAAATGTAGTGTAATAAAATTGTTCTGACTTTACTCCAGATATAGTATGAGCTGGAGACAAATCTCTCCCTTGGCCTTGAAGAGCTATTTGGAAACCAAAATATTTCCAGAGCGGTTGAAACAACATAAATATCATTTTACGTTTCAATATCAAAGAACCATTTCCAGTAAGGTCAAAACAAATCCATTTGAAGTGACTGAAACGACTGTTCTGAAGCTTGAAATGTTTTGCGGACAGCTATTCTCGAGTTATCAGGCCAGCTACAGGATGTTTAGTAAATGAAACCTTAGAATTGAATTGTTCCGTCCAATAAACCCGAAATTCCCCCATTGCTGCCTGCTGTCAGGCCTTATTGAGAACGATTTGTATTTGTTTTGAAGTCAAATGCCCCCAAGTGCCAAAATGGATTTACTGATGGCTATTTTCAAGAGTCAAAATTCAATTTTATAAACCAGATCAATATGTTTCATTTCTGGTATGCAGGTAAAGATTTATGACAAAATCGGTTCCTTGGTCAGTTCCAAATTTCAACAGATACATATTGATCTCTGTAATCAATACCGTTATATTTATGGAAGGAAGCAGGTGAGGAATACAACAATTAAAGTACAATATCCCTTTTTTTTTCTCTGGCATCCACGTATCTTTTATGCTAAAATGAACAACCACATCAACAAAAGAATTACATTTTAAGGAGGGAATCTTTTTTAAATTTTCTTTGGCCTTGAATCTTTCTGCTTCAGCTTATATTTACATTTTATTAGCCAAGACCTCAAAATAAGTGGTTTTCTGCTCGGTCAATGGGAAGGAGGGGAGAGAGAAATGTCTTATTATCTGGGGAAATTACAGAAGGCTTACCGGATGCACAACAAAATAAATAGCTTTTTAACCTGCTCGTTGCAATTCCTACTTCTAACTTTTGCACAGATTTTTGATTGAGTGTATACCATCCCCTGACAGGTGGGATTCATTGGCTGGGGGTTGCAGGAGGCCATTGCAGCTGAAAACAGACCTTCCAAGCTCTGTTTTCACTAGCAGGGGCACTACGGGCCGGTCCTTCGCTGTTTCCAAGGTAGCCCTGTGGGCCAGATCTAAGCACCCCGCAGGCCAGATCTGGCCGGTGAGCCTTGAGTTTGACAGCCCCGATTTAGTCCAATTCTCTGCAATTGGAAAACCAATGAAACCTTCCCTGAGAGGTTCTTCAAAACCTCCCAAAATAGAGAACCTATAAACTTCAAAGTTAGACCCAGATATGTCAATCCCTACCTCTAGCTCTACCGCTAGTCTCTGTCTCTATCTGTATCTCACTGTATATCTCTGCATCAAATCTACACCTGTCTCCATCTCTGTCCTGGTCCCTATCTCTATTTCCATATCTATATCTCTACATCTAATCTACACCCATGTGTATCTCTATCTATTTCTACCTCTGTCTCTGTCTCTCACTTCATCTGTGTATCTTTATTTCTATATACCTAATCTACACTTGTCTTTCTCTCTTTCTCTGACTCTAATCCCCAGTACAGGGTAGAAGTGCAATGTATCCTTAAATACAAAGTTGTTGACTTCTGATCTAGACACATCCATGATATGTGAATTATATGAAACTGTGGTCTATGAAATGTCTGCTTCACATGATCTACAAAAACATGGGCTGGGCCAATTATTATCCTTCCCAAAACATCACGGCCCTGATGTCAAAAGCCACTAATTTTTTACCATCCGTTTCGCATCTTAAATATATTTTTCATTCAGTCCAAATGCCTATTTTTCAAAAGCTCTCAGAGCCCTGATTTGAGTTCCTGCTATCCTTACGATTAAAACAGAAGTGAAAGCTTTGAACAGGGTTATCCACAGCACAATCCACTTGAAAAACCACCGCATGCGAAGATGGAATTTGGAATAATATGCTCAATGCCAACTAATGGCAAGTCGAAAGAGGATTTACCTTTGTTTGAACCCGAGCCTGCCAAGCTCCCGGTGCTTTCTAATCAATTATTTAATTACAGAAACATAGGAGGCCTGAGTCTCACCCATAGGATCATCGCTGCAGGCTCAGTAATATCTTTTTATCATTCGAAGACAAGACTTAAAAAGCAGAGAGAGAGAGAGAGAGAGAAAAGACCCACCTACCTGTTTGCAGTCAGACAGGGTCTTCTCATTAACCAAAGAGCTGAAATGGGAAGTCTGAAATAAAAAAGGGGGAAAAAACGGCATTTTCTCACCTTTCATTTTCTAGTTTTTGTTTTTATCTAATATTGTAAATATTATTTCAAGGAGCAGTCAGAGAGATCGAACCTACGAGGACAGAAGATTGAAGATGTGACCCAAACCAGGGGTGGGCTGCTGGGGGTTCGTAGAGGTTCAGGAGAGCCCTTAGCTAAGATTCTGTGCAGTTCAGAGAATCCCTAAAACACACTTCTGGCTGGGCCCACCCCGCCCCACCCTGCCCCTCCCAGAAGCCCCCACGTGGCCCCTTTTGGATGCAGGTCAATTGGTCACTTGGAGGAATCCCAGGAATTGGACATGCCCACCGCCCTTACTCTTATTTTGAAATTCTTAGCAATCCACTTTATTCCATGACACTGAAAAATAATGAATGAATGGCGAAAATCTGTCTTTGAATTTCACTCAGGTTGAATGGATACATGGATGGATGGATAGTTGCATGGATGCATGATGGATGGATGATGGATGGATGGCATGGATGATGGATGGATGGATGCATGGATGATGGATGGATGCATAGATGGATGATGGACGATGGATAGATAGATGGATGCATGGGTAGATGATGGGTGCATGGGTGGGTGCATGGATGCATGGGTGGGTGCATGGATAGACAGATGGATGCATGACTTTATGAATGACCACCAAACACTTTTCAGAAGATGATCCATGATAGTCCTCGGTGCAGTTGATTGGAAATCCCAAGAACAAGGAATGCAAATCATTGCTGCATTCAGAGCTGCCATTGCTCCTGCAGTAATGAAAATCTCTCAACCAACTCCACATTATAAAGGTTAAAAAAGGACAAAAAAACAAGTAATGTGCCACTTTGCATGTCACCTGCTCTGGTGCTGAATACCAGTAGTAGAATATAAGGAGAAACTGACTAAACTTCATCTCTGTTCTTTGTGTATAGACTGTTAAAGGCACTTTCAACATCCTGAAGCTATCACTGTCCATATAGGACCTTTTTTATGCTCCAAAAGGATAATCTTCCAAGGAGAACAAAATACAATGGAGGAAACCCTTTTGTGTTTCCTGGAAGACCTCTGAAGATGCTGACCAGCTCAAAAGCTGAAGAAGAAATGAGGAAATGGAACCAGAAGATCTCCGAAGCACTTCTAGATCTCCAAATAAACTCTAGATTCAACTGTCCCAAAGGTGCTTTTCAAGAGGCAACTATACTTTCTGGTTTTTCTTTGAAGATATTTTATTTTTCATCCAAGAAGCTTCTTCAGCTCTGACTGGGTGGTGGGGAATGGAAGAACTGTGACCTGGTGACTGAGAATCTCCATAGACATCTAAGTTCATTGCAATTGAAGTGGAAATAAATTTGGGCTGCTCTCCAACACTGCTGGCATTGTGGAAGCACCAAGTTCTGAAGAAGCTTCGAACTCCTTTCATTATCTCGATGTGGAGGTCTGCTCTATGCATTTTGGGAACTTTTGGCAACCTTCTGCCAAGCATGGTCAACAGGGAATTTTAACATCCGTGTTATTAACTTATCAATTGCGGCGATTCATTTAACAACTGTGGCAAGAAAAGTCATAAAATGAGGTATCACTCACTTAACAACTGTCTTGCTTAGCCCCAGAAAAGTATGGTCATATGTCAAGGACTACCTGTACTTGGTTGAGCAATGAAATGTTTCAAACCAAAAATAAAAATTCCATTCGCCACATCTCAACTTCCAGATATTTAAACGGAGGAAGAAGAAGAGGAACTGGACTGCAGGCTTTTGTTTTGTGTGCGTGTTTCTCTCTTTCTCTCTCTCTCTCCCCCTCTCTCCCCCCCCCACTCTCTCACACACACATACACCAGGCTGTTACCCAGCTAAATATTCTTTGTGAAGGTTGCCCAGATAGGTTAGGAGGACAAAATATTTCTAAGATCCATTTTTTTCTTTCCCTCATGCTGGAGATTTGCAATTCTTGTCCAACAGCTCTATGCACAGTTCAAGGTTAGGGTTTGCTACCTGAATAGCAGAAAATAACAGAATAACAGAATAGTTGGAAGGGACCTTGTAGGCCATCTGGTCCAAACCCCACCCAAGCAGGAGACCCCATACAACATTTCTGACCGATGGCCGTCCAGTCTCTTCTTGAAAGCCTCCAGTGATGAAGCTCCCACAATTTCCGAAGGCAAATTCTGTTCCATTGATTGATAGTTCTCACTGTCAGAAAATTTCTCCTTATATCCAGGTTGAATCTCTCCTTGTTCAGTTTCCATCCATTATTCCTTGTCTGGCCTTCAGGTTCCTTGGAAAATACCTTGACCCCTTCCTCTCCATGGCAGCCCCTCAAATATTGGAAGACTGCTACCATGTCTCCTTCTCTTCACTAGACTAGCCAGGCCCAGTTCCTGTAACCATTGTGCATGTTTTAGCCTCCAATCCCCTCATCATGTTGGTTGCTCTTCTGTGCACTTTTTCTAAAGTCTCAACCAGAGGTGGTATTCAGCAGGTTCTGACCAGTTCTGGAGAACCAGTAGCAGAAATTTTGAGTAGTTCAAAGAACCAGCAAATACCACCTCTGACTGGAGGTTTTATAGTATCCTTTCCCTGCCATGCCCACCAAGCCACGCCCACAGAACCGGTAGTAAAAATTTTGAATCCCATCACTGGTCTCAACATCTTTTTTGTAATGTGGTGACCAAAACTGGATGCAGTACTCTAGGTGTGGTCTTACTAAGGCTTTATAGAGTGGTATTGGTACCTTTCCTGATCTTGATTGTATCCTTCTGTTAATGCAATTTAGGATTTCATTAGCTTTTTGGGCTGCTGCTGCACACGGCTGGCTCATATTTAGCTGCTTGTTCACTAAGACTCCAAGATCCCTCTCACAGTTACTGCTATTGAGCCTGGTTTC
Source organism: Bungarus multicinctus (assembly GCA_023653725.1). NCBI lineage: Eukaryota > Metazoa > Chordata > Lepidosauria > Squamata > Elapidae > Bungarus > Bungarus multicinctus. Next base: position 12,408,149 of record CM042849.1, read on the forward strand.
ACCCAATCTATAGGTATACTTTGGGTTTTTTCTTGCCTAAGTGTAGGAATTTACTTTTCTCTAGCACCCTAAAAAGCACTCTTTTTAAAGACTGAAAGGAGACAGCAGGAAATCAGCCACAGAATAATTTGCAGCAAAACTTCCCTTAGCCTTGCCTCCCTGAAGCAGTGCCCTTAAGAACATGGATGCACTGCTTTAAAAACATCTGGGCTCATCTTTTACTCCTAGGACCAGATTTGGCCCAGATAATTTGTGGGTTTACAACAGAGATCATAGCATGAGCCCTCTTGTAGAACCTCTGTGCAAGCTAATATTCATCCACTCACAATAGGCTCCAGGCTTGAAATTTTGGGCCTGGACAATCTGGAACTGCGCTGCCTGTCGTCCGATCTAAGCATAGTTCACAAAATTGTCTGTTACAACATCTTACCTGTCAATGACTTCTTCAGCCTCAATCACAATAATACACGGGCAAACAACCGATACAAACTCCAGGTGAACTGCTCCAAACTCGATTGCAGAAAATACAACTTCAGCAACGAGTGGTCAATGCCTGGGATACCCTACCCGACTCCGTGGTTACAGCCTCAACCCCCATAGCTTCAACCTCAAACTGTCTACCGTGGACCTCACCCCATTTCTAAGAGGCCGTTCAAGGGGGCGTGCATAAGCGCACCAGCGTGCCTACCGTCCCTGTTTTACTGTCCCCATTTATCTGTATTTACTCCCTTTGTTCCTGTTTATGTCCATACCTATACTCATTATCTTGTCCATATTTGACAAACAAATAAAATAAAAATAAATGAAATAATATTCTCGGTGGTGGGGATCATTCTAAAAGTGTTAATGCGCAGGTGGCTATTCTAGATGTTGAAATGTTCAAAAGCCCTGGTTTGTGTAAGAAAAAGAAAAAAAGTCAAGGGGATTGCTGCAACCACATACAGGCCAACCCTTTTAAATACTGCTCCTTTAATTTACTGAATGGTGCAAAGCCTGTTCAGAGTTTTGCAGCGTAAATTCATCGTCACCGAAAAATAAACACAGATGGCTGAAGCTTCATTTAACATCTTTATAAACGTATTAAGTAAATTTTACAAATCAGTTGTAGATTTCTCCAACATGGAGCAAATTCAAACAGGAGTAGACATATTACAAGTTCAAAGCTTCAGCAGCAACTCAGGAGCTCAGAAACAGACATCAGTTTCACTTTAGTTCAGCAGGCAAAGCAAGCAAGACACACAGCGGAGGAGAGAAACAGTTTCATTTTCAATAGGCCGACTCAAAGCTTAACACAGCTTCAGAGCTAGAGTTTAATATAGAGCCACGCTTAGGCTACTTCTAGTTTCAGTTTCCAAACAGTCCTCATTGGCTGACTTAGTTGCTATGCCTATTCATTGGCTGGCCTTGTTACCAAGTTCTATTCCAGCTCATGAATATACTCTGACAAAGCCACCCCTCTGTCTGGTGTACATTATGTGTTCAAGGCATTGCAAAAGATGGATGAAGTCATGGTCGCCATCTTGACATTTCTGGCCTTTGGTTGCAGATGGAAATAGATAGAATCCCTTTTAATAATTTACGCTGATTGTGGCATTTGGTCAACTCGACATCTTTTTTGCAGATTTCTTACCTCACATGGTCCGAGGTGACTTAAATTTGACTTATGCTGTTTTGCCCGGTATGCAGTGATGCTAGCCATGGGCCCCGTCCATTTTCTTGCGGTAGATAATATGGAAGATACTAATTACGTAAAGATTGAAGAAAACATACCGGCAGGATTTATATCACTAGCTAATGAGCCTCATCTGTTTTCCATTTAATTAATGAACATTTGAAGAACTGTTTGAATAGAAAGATCGTGGGCACTTACTTCTTTACTTAATACTAAATGCAGCTAATGGCTCTCGCTTTATTTCCAAGCCAATGTTTATTTAGTGGAGAGGAACTCATGAGTTCAAGAGGCAATTTAGCACCTACAAAGGGGGATGGGATTTGAAATCCCCAACCATCTAAACCTCATTGCTATGCAGGTAGTTCTCAACTAGGATCACAGTGGCTCATGTGGTTAGGATGCTCGGCTGAGGCTCATGTTCAAAACCTGGTTGCTGCAGCTTGGCGGGGTGAGCTCCCGCCACTCGCTCCAGCTCCTGCCCATCCAGCAGTTTGAAAGCAGGTAACTGTGAGTAGATAAATGGGTACCACTTCGGTGGGTAACTTAACAGAGACAAAAGGGAGTCCCCGAATGGGCATCCCCTGGACAATGAGAGGGTATTCAGCGGGTTCTGACCAGTTTTGGAGAACCGGTATTGGAAATTTTGAGTAGTTCGGAGAACCGGCAAATCCCACCTCTGATTGGCCCCGTCCCCATCTAGTCTCTGCTTCTTGAGTCCCAGCTGATAGGCTGGGTCTTCTTTGGTTGCCCTGCACAGGAGAATGAAGCTGGAAAGCAGGTTAGTGGGATGGGGAGGGAATGGGGATCTTGTAATAACCTTCCCCTGCCGTGCCCACCAAGCCACGCCCACAAAAATGGTAGTAAAAAAAATTTGAATCCCATCACTGCGACGGCTCCTAAGTAACTCTACAGATAACAGCAATAGCACTTCAACTTATACACTGCTTCACAGTGCTTTACAGTCCTCTCTAAGCAATTTTACAGAGTCAGCCTATATTGCCCCCAACAATCTGGGTCCTCATTTTACTGATTTTGGAAGGACAGAAGGCTGAGTCAACCTTGAGCTGGTGATAATCGAATTCCCAAACTGCAGTCAGCAGAAATAGCCTGCAATACTGTATTCTAACCACTGTGCCACCACGGCAATGTTCTTACATGCATAAAAGGTACAGATAAACGTTTCCCCTGTCCAGTCGTGTCTAACTCTTGGGGGCAGTGTTCCTCTCTGTTTCGTAGCTGAGGGAACCAGTGTTGTTCAAAGACACTTGGTCATATGGTCAACATGCTTATATGCCAAGATGCACAGAACGCCGTTACCTTCCCACCGAAGCGGTACCTATTTATCTACTTGCATTTGCATGCTTTCAAATTACTAGATGGGCAGGAGCTGAGGCAAGTAATGGGAGCTCACCCCATCGCACGGCACTCAAGCCTTGAACCCGGGCTGCCACCTGATAAGCTCAGCATCTTTAACCGCTGAGCCATTGCAGCCCCACCATGCATTCTTGTTCGCAGTTCAAATCTGTAATTAGAATTCTAATAGCAATAGCACTTAGACTTATATGCCACTTCACAGTGCTTAAAGCCCCTCTCTAAGTGGTTTATAGAGTCAGCCTCTTGCCCCCAACAATCTGGGTCCTCATTTTACCCACCTCGGAAGGATGGAAGGCTGAGTCAACCTGGAGCCTGGTGAGATTCGAACTGCCAAATTGCAGGCAGCCGGCAGTCAGCAGAAGTAGCCTACGGTACTGCACTCTAACCACTGCGCCACAGAGGCTCTCTAATAATGGCAAAGAGTCTTAAACAGGAAGAAGTTTGTGTGCAAAGGTTCCCTTTCACACTGATGACAATGCATAGCTATAGATAGTACAGATAATCCTTGTTTAGCAACCGTAGTTGATGCCATAGCCAGCATCTTGGTCATTAAGGGAAGCAGTCGCTAAATGAAACCACAATTGTTTTTATCATCTTATTTCAGGAAAACGTTAAAGGGAGAAGAAAAAAGTACAGAAAGAAGTGAAAAAGGAATTTTAAAAACCTAATGCCTCCCCTTTTTTTTTTCAGCGCAGTAGAATATATTTTTAAAAGTTACAACCTCAGCATTTTTCTAATATATTTCATGTCACTTCTATAACCACAAAATTGTTCTAATTGTCAACACTTAAAATTAGAGTTCTGTTTTTTTTATTTTCAATTTCAGGTATAAAATCCAGAAGTGGAATTCCCAAACAATGCTAGATAAATTTATCTAGCAAGGGATTGGACTGCCAAGGTCCCTTCCAACTCTATTAAATAGTCCTCAACTTATGACCACAATTGAGCCCCAACATTTCTGTTGTTAAGTGAGACGTTTGTTCAGTGAGTTTTGCCCCATTCTACGACCTTCTTGCCACACTTATTAAGCAAATCTCTGCAGTTGTTAAGTGAGTAACTCGGTCGTTAAATAAATCTGGCTTCCCCATTGACTTTCCTTGTCAGAAGGTCGCAAAAGAGAATCATACAACCTTGGGACACGGCAGGGGCCATAAATATGAGCCAAATTTTTGATCACATGAATCCTGGGGATGCTGCAATGTTCGTTACCGTGAAAAATGGTCATAAATCACATTTTTCAGTATAACTTTTTTTTAAAGTTTTTTTTATTTATTTTTGACAACAAACATTAACAAAAACAAACATAAAATATCAAATAAATCCATCTTTCCATTGTACAATGTGTCAGTTGGTATAATATCTTTTGTGCACAATATCAACAGTCTTTCTCTTCTAAGTTTAAATTAAAATTCATATTGTATGTATCAACTATGCATATTATATTATTATCAAATCATTATCAGACTTTAATTATAAATTCATGTCATCCTTTTCGAACAAGTCTCAACTTTTACAAAGCCTAGTTCATAATATCATTCATTTCATTGTAATCAATTAAAACATACCATTGCATTGTCTTATCTTTACTATTATGTTATCTTTATATTATAATATATTTTATTTCTCTATTATCTTATCTAGCCATTGATAAAACAAATCCCAAATTTTATAATATTCTTTATCTTCTTGCTCTCTAGTTGCTAATATCAATTTACTTATTTCTGCACATTCCATTATTTTCTTAATCATCTCCTCTTCTATCAGAACTTTTTCACTTTTCCAGTTTTTAGCAAATACAATTCTAGCTGCTGTTAAAACATTTATAATCAAATATACCAATTCTCTACTATACCCTTCAGGTAAGATACCCAACAAAAATAGCTCTGGTTTCAAGTCTATGTGCTGTTTAGTACCGTTGTAACTTTTAAACAGTCACTAACAAATTGTTTTAAGTCAAGGGCTGCCTGTATTCTGTTAAACTCTTCTCATTAATTAAAAAACAAGTTGATTTTGCCACCTCTGCCAATTTCATCCTTTTTTTCATCCGTCCTTCCATTATGGAAATTAGCCTGTCTTTCCGTCTTTCTGCATATAAGATTCTCGCCGATCTGGGAAGGATTTCACAGCAATTGGATCAAGCCTTCCAGGGAAGCATCTGCCTCGGTGCTTTCAGTGGAAAAGGCCAGCCAGATGTTGCCTCCTAGTCAGTGCAAGCTTCTTTGCTCCATCGTGCCATATCAAACATCCCTTTGAAGCTTAGCACAGCCCTGGAACCGATGCGCAAGGAAGTTAATTTGCGATACCTCCTGCTTCAAAAGTGACTTTACCTCAGAAGAAGAGTCCCATTTGGCATAAAGATGAGAATGGCGGCATAAACAAACACTGGAACTTCCCACAATTTTGAGATACACAAAGGATCTCTTGGTTATGGCTTAGTATTGTGAAAAAGCAAAATATATTGGACTCAAATACATGAAGTGCTGCAGAGGATTTTAAGAAAATTAATATTCGGATGAAGGTGGAATTTTTCTTTGTAGGACTTATGAACAGTCATGTAGGAAAGCTCAGGAACAATTGGTTTTAATTCATGGTAAATGCATGGAAGGATTTATACTTCTTGCATTTGCATTCTTTTAGAGGGTTGTTGAGGCCACCTGGGGATTTATCTGTGTCTCAGGGTCACCTGAGTGGTGCAAATGGGCGTGGAGCCTTCTTGGAACTGTTGAAAGGATGGCGTTGTAGACTGGACATAGATTATGTCCTATCCCTTCCCCTCAGTTGGGAGAGGGCTGTTTAATTTTGACATGGATGGCCTCTTTGAATGCAAATCACCAGTTATCTGCAAGGAGTATAAATCCTTCCATTCCCCACCATCCAGTTAGAAGCTGAAGAAACTTCTTGGATGAGAAGTGAAATGACTTCAAAGAACAACCAGAAAGTCCAGTTGCCTCTTGAAAAAGGACCTTTGGGAAACATGACTGGATGACTGAGAATTTCCATAGATATCTTGTCTAAGCTTCTAAGGTTCGCTCTATCACCTATCCTTTCTATCTTTTGGAAGACACGTGGACAAAGACTCAAATTTTGTTTTGCTCAATTTTGCTAAAATTACAGGATGTTTAAAATATAACATGGAAACTGGAGCTTTGAGGACCACCAAGAAATGTGTCCATGGGCAGAGAGGCATCATGGAAATCCAGTTACTGGCAGGGGTGGAATTCAGACTGGTTGTATAGAACTGGTTGTTACGATTCTACACAGTTTAGAGAACCAGCAAATCGTGACCCTAGCTGGTTCCACCCCACTCCACCTGCCCCTCCCTCCCCTGCCCAGTCACTCCTTAAAGTATTTCTTTTTTTCCTCTCCAGATGATCAGCTGTTCCGATGATCAGCTGTGCTGGGATCCCCTCACTGTCTTACTGCTTCGCCCAACAGGCTTCCCTGAAGCCCGGAGGCAAAAAAAATGAAGCACAGGGGCGGCAAGAAGAAGAAGCCACGCCCACCCAGTCACATGACCATACCCACCTGGCCACACCCACCTAGCCACACCCACAGAACAGGTTGTTAAAAAATTTGAATCCCATCCCTGGATACTAGCACAATTAGTCAAAATTGGAGTGACATTCTTTTTTGCAATTGGTTTGGCTGTTCTACTATCAATCAAGTTTAGCATTTTTTAAGTATTTATTTGATTTGTCAATCGCTTACAAGATACAGGTATAAGAATAAATACAGTTTTGAATACATGAGATATATACTTATAAGAAAAATAAAAAACAATAGGACAGGGGCAGTAGGCATGATTGGTGCGCTTATGCACGCCCCCTACAGGCCTCTTAGGAAGGGGGTGAGGTCAATAGTATACAGTCTAAAGTTAAAGTTTTGGGGGTTTGGGGAAGAAACCACAGAGTCAGGTAGAGTATTCCAGACATTGACCACTCTGTTGCTGAAGTCATATTTCCTGCAATCAAGTTTGGTGCGATTAACCTTGAGTTTGTATCTATTGTTTGCTCTTGTGTTGTTATGGTTGAAGCTGAAGTATTCATTGACAGGTAGGACATTGCAATGTATGATTTTATATGCTATATTTAGATCGGACCAGAGGCGGCAGTAGTTCTAGGTTTTCTAGTTGAGACTCCAGTTGAACCAATGTCTATGTCTTGCTTTCAGAATAATGCCAGAGGTCTGAATAGTCTCAAAGGCAAATATGGTCCATTATACAAACCCCATCCCATAAACCTCACCCATCTCCATTCTTGCTCACAGTCTATTCTCAACCTCACTTCACATGCAGAAAACATCTGGCAGAGCTTAGCACACAAGCTTCAGCAAATACTAATGAATCTCCTTGGTTTGTCTGGGGGAAGACTGGGGCTGAATTAATGAGTTGTCATTTAATTATTTAAAATACTTAATTTTTAAAGAAAGATGACAAAGAGAGATATAGAGTACAGCAGTTTGAAAGTGCATTGGTTACAGGAGTGGGCTGCTGGGAGTTCGCAGGGGTTCAGGAGAGCCCCTAGCTAAGAGTCTGAGGTTTGGAGAACCCCCAAATCCCATTCCTGGCTGGCCCTGCCCATCCTGCCCTACCCCTCCCAGGAGTCGTTTTGCATGCAGGTAAGCACAGGGCATGAGCAGAGCAGGAGTGGTATTCAGCAGATTCTGACCAGTTCTGGAGAACCGGTAGCAGGAATTTCAAAGAATCAGCAACTACCTCCTCTGACTGGCCCCGCACCCATCTAGTCTCTGCTTCTCGAGTCCCAGCTGATTGGCTGGGTCTTCTTTGGTTCCCCTCTGTTCTCCCCTGCTACAGGAGAACAGAGCTGGAAAGCAGGTTAGTAGGGTGGGGAAGGAACGGGATTTTGCAGTAACCTTCCCCCAGGAGTGAGGAGGGAATGGAGATTTTACAGTATCCTTCCTGTCACACCCATCAAGCCACGCCCACAGAACTGGTAGTAAAAAAAGACTGAATCCCACTACTGGCGCCGAGGCTTAGGGAGGCCGAAAAACGGGCCTCCTGGAAGTTCAGGAACGCTGGAAACGGGCCCATTTCCTAGCTTCCAGAGAGCAAGCAGAGTCCGGGAACTGCAAAAATCCCCCCTGCCCCCTGCCATGGTGCAGAAGGCTGATTAGGCCATACCCACCATGGCCACGCCCACCCAGCAACCAGGCAGAGAACTCTTTGCTAAAATTTTTGAAGCCCACCCCTGATTGGTTATAGATAGATATCGGGGTCTTTCAGAGATCGAGCTATATGGGTGTCTCACTTGTATCATCTACATGGTAAATTCATAATGTAAATAGAAGTTCTGGGGAAATGGTGGATAAGAAAAATGGTGGATATTTCTGGTGAATATAGGTAATCCTCGACTTACAACCACAACTGAGCTCAACATTTCTGTGATGACCTGGAGTGTAACACAAATGTAACAAAATCCAAAACATAAATAAATGTCCTTCAATGCCTCCAACTTGGCCCCACTGTTCAATAATTCTCAGTTGGAGATAAAATGTACTCAAAAATAGTTTTCAAAAGAAAGCAATACAGTCCGAACTTAATGAGCAGATAGAGGTGAAATAAAAAACTAAAACAAACTACAAATGAAGGATATGTAATTATCCACAATGGACCAGGATAAGTAATTATCAACTTCAAGGAGATAACAAGGCACAGTCTGCCAACCAAGATAATTTCAGCCCAAAGTAAAACATGCTTTTTTCTGGCAACGCTGTGCTTTAATCGTCTCTCTTATATACTATTCTCCTCAGCTGCAACCAATGAGAGGGATCATGGCCGCTTCCTCTCTCGTAAGCCAAGTTGTTGCCTTCTCCGTTCCTCCCTTCTTGTCCTAGGATGAAGAGGGGATGGGCCTGGTTCTTCCTCTGACTGCCCAGCTGGCCTCTGCCCTTCCCCAGCCTCCTCCACAACCACCGGAGCCACACCTCCACTCCCTGTCGGCCAGAGGTGGGATTCAAAATTTTTAACAACCGGTTCTGTGGGAGTGGCTTAGGTGGTGGGTGTGGCTTGGTGGTCATGTGACTGGGTGGATGGCTTGGTGGTCATATTATTGGCTGGGTGTGGCCAACTCAATATCACTCACATCGAGGCACGCATCTCCTTGCCTGGCCTCTCATGACTGTGGGGATGCTGCAACAGTCGTAAGTGTGAAAAATGGTCATAAGTCACTTTTTTCAGTGCCATTGTAACTTTGAATGGTCACTCCACACAAGCAAAGTAGCAGCAAAGGAGGGGAAAAAAACTCCAGAGACATTCCTGAGACAGGAAATCTAGTCCTGCCAAGAATGTAATAAGGGTTAATGGAGAGGCAGTTTCTGTAAGCAACACTGGAATGTTTCCTTCCTGCCTTCCTTACAGGATTAGGCCAGTAATTTCTTCTAACAACCGGTTCTCCGAACTGCTTAGAATGTTAACAACCGTTTCTAGCAAATAGGTGCGAACTGGTAGAATCCCACCCCTAAATCTGCCACCAGCTCTGCTGGCAGCCGGCGGGCCACAACAGACAGGGGTATCAAACTTGTTTTGAACCTGTAGAATCCCACCCCTGCTGTCAGCTGTTCTCCTCTTCCTCAGAGTCTGACTCTAACAAGGGCATGTGGCTAAGCAAGACAGCTTGTTAAGTGAGTTTTATTTATTTATTTATTTATTGTTCGTATTTCTATACCGCTCCCTCTCCCAAAAGGGATTCGTACAGCCTAATAAATACACCGCTCCCTCTCCCAAAAGGGACAAAAATAATAAATATACCGCTATATATAAATATATAAATATAAATTTATATATTTATATATATATTTATATACCGCTTTATATATATATATATTTATATAATATATATTTATATATATATATTTATATACCGCTATATATAAATATATAAATATAAATTTATATCTATATAAATATATCTCCCAAAATAATAAATATACCGCTCCCTCTCCCAAAAGGGACTCGTACAGCCTAATAAATACATAAAATACAAAGTTACAAAATTAAATAGAATTTAAAACCAGATTAAACATAGATGTGGCTGCATCCCAAAAAATTTTAAAATGAGATTAAAATTTAAAAAACCCTGTTAACTTAAAACCCCATACACCCTTACTGGGCCAGGCCAGCTTGTTTAAAAAATAGGGTCTTGACTGCGCGCCGGAAGGAGAGGATATCTGTCATGGCTCGTATCTCCGGGGGGAGATCATTCCACAGGGAGGGGGCTCCCACAGAGAAAGCACGCACCCTCGGGGCCGCCAGCCGACAACGATCAGGTGGCGGTATCCCAAGTAGGGCGACCCTGTGGGAGCGTACTGGGCGGCGGGAGGTTGTTGGTGGCAGCAGGCGGTCCCATAAGTACCCAGGTCCCGAGCCATGGAGCACTTTAAATACCATCAGTACCACCTTGAATCGAATCCGGAAGGCCACAGGAAGCCAGTGCAGCCTGCGGAGAAGTGGTGTTACGTGTGCGCCCCGAGGGGCGCCCATGATCACCCACGCGGCTGCATTCAGAACTAACTGCAACCTCCGGAGACTCTTCAAGGGGAGCCCCATGTAGAGAGCATTGCAATAATCCAAGCGGGAGATAACGAGGGCGGAAGTGACTGTGCGAAGTGCGCCCAGATCCAGAAAGGGCCGCAACTGGTAAATCAGACGAATCTGATAAAAAGCCCCCCTGGCGACGGCTGCAATATGTTCTTCCAAAGACAGCCGCACATCCAGGAGGACACCCAAGTTGCGCGCCCTTTCCACGGGGGTCAATACCTCTCCCCCCACGGCCAGCGAAGGAATAAGCTGACTGTATCTGGGCGCAGGAAACCACAGCCACTCGGTTTTGGCCGGGTTGAGACGAAGCCTGTTACGACCCATCCAACCCCGCACGGCCTCCAGGCACCGGGTCATCACTTCGACAGCTTCGTTGGGGTGGCCCGGGGTGGAGATGTACAGCTGAGTATCAGCTGTAACAATGCTGGGTCCAGGGACGGTTTCTTGAGAAGGGGCCGCACCACCGCCTCCTTCAAGGCGGCGGGTAAAAGCCCCTCTCTCAAGGAAGCATTTATAATACCCTGGAACCAGCCTCGTGTCACCTCCCGAGTGGCCAAGACCAGCCAGGAGGGGCACGGGTCCAACAAACAGGTGGTGGCATTCAGTCCCCCCAGCACCCTGTCCACGTCTTCTACAGTAACAGAGTCGAACTCAACCCAATTAACCTCACCGATATCCACCCCCGCCCCCCCGCCCGGAGATGCCCAGTCGGAGTCCAGCTCGTCTCGAATCTGAGCGATTTTGTCCTGCAGAAACCTAGAAAACTCCTCAGCCCGTCCCTGTAAGGGATCCTCCCGCACTTCCATCTCTAAAAGGGAGCTTCCATCTCTAAAAGGGAGCGGTCACCCTAAACAGGGCGGCTGGGCGGTTTTCCGTGGACGCAATAAGGGTGGAGAGGTAAGTCCTCCTCGCCATCCTTATCGCCACTAAATACGTCTTAATATAAGATCGTAGAAGTGTTCGGTCAGACTCAGAACGGCTAGCCCTCCAACTACTCTCTAGGCGTCTTTTCCGGCGCTTCATCTCCCTTAGCTCCTCAGAAAACCAAGGAGCCACTTGGGATCGGCACCGGGTCAGAGGCCGCAAGGGCACGACCCGGTCAAGGGCCCCAGCAGTCACCCTATCCCAGGTGGCGACCAAGCCCTCAACCGAGTCGTGTGTGCGAGCTTCGGGAAATGGCCCAAGCTCCATCAGGAACCTATCCGGGTCCATCAGGCGCCTGGGGCGGTACCATTTAAGCGGCCCCGCCTCCCTGCAGTCGGGGGGTGCGGAACGGAAGTCGAGCTTCAGGAGTGAGTGATCTGTCCATGACAGGGGTTCTATAACTATATCCCTTACACCCAGACCACTCTGCCACTGATCAGAGACAAAAACTAAATCCAGGGTGTGACCTCCCACGTGAGTAGGGTCCCGAATTAACTGGGTCAGGCCCATGGCTGTCATGGAAGCCATGAACTCCTGAGCAATCCCCGAGGTACCGCCGGCAGAAGGGAGGTTGAAATCCCCCATGACCATAAGCCTGGGGGTCTCAACCGCCACGCCGGCTATAACCTCAAGGAGCTCAAGCAGGGCCGATGCCGCATAGCAGGGAGCCAGGTATGCGATCAACAAGCCCACCTGCACCCTGGGACCAAACTTCACGAAAAGAGACTCACATCCAGTCGTCTGAGAAACAGTGGATTCCCTCGGACACAGATCTTCCTTAATAACCACCGCAACACCCCCGCCCCTCCCCTGGGCCCTCGGCCGATGAAAAACCCGAAACCCGGCTGGGCACATCTCCACAAGAGGGACTCCCCCCTCTGGGCCCAGCCAGGTCTCGGTGATGCCCACCAGGTCCGCTCCCCCCTCACAGATCAAATCATAAATGAGGGGGGCCTTATTACTAACGGACCTGGCGTTACACAACATCAGCCGAAGGCCCAGGGCCCGATCGCTCAGACCCCCCGGGGAACGGGACATAACAAGGGGGTCGGAGCGCGCCACCGCTGACAAATAGCGGGGGCGCGCTCCCAAAACAGAATGTGGCCCCCTATAACCGCCAAATCTGCCTCTCCCACTCACCGTACTAATAGCTTTAAAATCACCCTCCCTGGGACAACCCCCCATCCTCAATACAGCCCCATCCGACCCCAAACCCTCCCGGCAACGCTCAACCCACGACCCGGTCCCAGCCCCAGGTGGGTTGTCCCCCAACCCCCGCCCGGCCAACCCTAACCCCTTTAAAAATCTAATTAAAAATTTTAAACAACCCTCCCTCCCACGTTTCCGGCGACTCCACCATCTCTCCGGATCCCAAGATCTGTCCTTGAGATAAGTCTTGGAGAGGTAAGAGGGCCAACTCTGAGACAGGGGGACATATCTCAGGGCCCACAGATGTTTCGAGGAATATGTCAATGTCTGTGTCTTTGGCTGGATCTTCCCTGACTGCCATCGACCAGGCAAAGGCCAAACCAAACGGGACCCACATCTCCGGGCCTGATGGAAATTGCCAGGCACCATATCCGATGCCTGGCCAAACAGCGCCCCCGTCGCCCAAGAGGCCCAAAGAGCCCTCGGCGGCAGCGGCTCCGGCCCTGAAACCAGTCCCGGGCCCGGCCTCCACACCAGTGGCGGCCCCAGCGGCGGCAATGTCGGTCTCAATGGCCCCAGCGGCAGCGGTGGTGGCCTCAGAGGCCCCAACGGCGACCTCCTCCAGCCTCCCCATGGCTTCCTCCGCACCGGTGACGGCCCCAGCGGCGGCTCCGACCTCGACAGCGGCGTCGACAGCAGCGGCCCCAGCGACGACAGCGGTAGCCCCAACGGCCCTAGCGGTAGCGGCGTAGGCCTCAGAGGCTCCAACGGTGACCTCCTCCGGCCTCCCCACGGCCTCCTCCACACCGGCAACGGCCCCAGCGGCAGCAATGATGGCCTCAACGGCCCCAGCGGCAGTGGTGGCGGCGGCAGCGGCGGCGGCGGCAGTGGCGGCGGCTCCGGCAGCGACCCCAACAGCTGCGGCAACGGCGGCGGCCTCAGCGACGACCTCCTCTGACCTCCCCATGGCCTCCTCCGCACCGGTGACGGCGGCGACAGTCCCAGCGACCGCGGGGGCGGGCCCGGCCTCGGCAATGGCCTCAGCGGCCCCCGCGACGATGGCGGCAGCCCCCGCAGCAGCGACGACGGTCCCCAGCAGCGGCGACAACCACCCCCAGCAGCGGCAGCCCCAGCAGCGGCGACGACGGCCACCGATGACGGCGGCGGCAGCCCCAGCAGCCGCGGCGGCAGCCCTGGCCTCGGCGGCGGCGCCGACAGCAGTAACGGTGGTAGCAGCGGTAGCGGCAGCCCCGGCGGCAGTCCAACGGCCCCACGGCCTCCTCCGCACTTCCACGGCCTCCTCGGGGCTGCCCACCCCCCCCCACCGGGTCCTTTTGCCACCCCTGCCACAGGTGAGGACCCCGGGGGTGGGGGACTTACCCCGAATTTCGGCCGTGGCAGCGGAGCTCCTCAGCCTGACATCCTCCGGTCGCCATCTTCTCAGACCCCCCGGGGAACGGGACAGTTTTGCCCCATTTTACGACCTTTCTTGCCACAAATGTTAAGTGAATCACTGCAATGATTAATCTAGTAACATAGTTGTTAAGTGAATCTGACTTCCCCTTTTTTGACTTTGCTTGTCAGAGTTCGTAAATGGGGATCACATGACCCCGGGACATTTCAGCAGTCATGAATACATGCCAGTTGCCAAGCTTCTGGATTTTGATCACGTGACCACAGAGATGCTGCAATGGTCATAAATATAAATGTAAAACATCAAAACAGTTAGGGCTGCTGTAATTTTAAATGGTTGCTGAATGAATGATTGAAAGTCAAGGACTACCTGTATATGTTTGTCTTGTTACTTTTTGCGGGCGGGCTGGCAGATATTTCAAATTTAGCCACCAAATAAGAGAGCTTCATGTGCAGATGACACAGAAAGTTTAAGATTCTGGTTCAAGAACTGCACTCAAGTAGAGCTAACCATATTATGGGAGCCACCCTCACTCTGTTAAGAGCAATGTATTAACAGAATAACAGAGTTGGAAGGGACCTTGGAGGTCTTCTAGTCCAGCCCCCTGATTAGGCAGGAAACCCTGTACCATTTCAGACAAATGGTTATCCCACCTCTTCTTTAAAACCTTCCAGTGTTGGAGCATTCACAACTTCTGCAGGCAATTTGTTCCACTGGTTGATTGTTCTAAGTGTCAGGAAATTTCTCCTTAGTTCTAGGTTGCTTCTCTCCTTGATTAGTTTCCATCCATTGCTTCTTGTCCTGCCTTCATGTGCTTTTGGGAATAGCCTGACTCCCTCTTTTTTGTGGCAGCCCATACATCTTCTATGTGGAATATTTGTATTAATTTTTCCCCCTGTGCTTCTTCTCATCAGAACAAAAAACATTGAGGCTGACTGTGAAATACTCATTCATTTTGTTAGGCTGATTCAAGAAAAGGACTCACATTCTCATTTCCCAGGGACTTCCTTGCTCCTGCTATTTTCACTAGTGACCTTGAGGTGACAGGAACATAAGGACTTATTGAGCAACTAATTAAAGGACCATCAATACCCATTATGCTCCTGTACTAGGGGATGTTCATTCTGAAGATCCTGCAGGCTTTCCTGAAGAGATAAATTTTCTGAGTGAGAGATAGGAGCAAAGATTACTCAACTCAATCTGAACTGCTGCTTAGAATTTTCTAATTCTAGGTTTTGGGAAGGTTCCATTCCAAGAAATAAAAAACACCAACACGATCCTAGGCTGCATTAACAGAGGGATGGAATCAAGATCATGGGAAATGGTAGTACCACTTTATAATGGCTTGGTAAGACCAAAGTTGGAATACTGCATCCAGAATTGGTCACCATAATAATAATAAAAAAGTTCAGATAACAGATAACAGATAATCAGAGTTGGAAGGGACCTTGTAGGTCATCTAGTCCAGCCCCTGCCCAAGCGAGAGACCCTACACCATTTCTAACAAATGGTGGTTCAATCTGTTCTTGAAGGTCTCAAGTGATGGAGCTCCCACAACTTCTGAGGACAAGGTGTTCCATTGGTTGATTGTTCTCACAGTCAGAAAGTTTTTCCTTATTTCCAGGTTAAATCTCTCCTTGTTCAGTTTCCATCCATTATTCCTTGTCTGGCCTTCGGGTGCCTTGGAAAATAGCTTGACCCCTTCCTCTCTGTGGCAGCCCCACAGATATTGGAAGACCGCTATCCTGTCTCCCCTGGTCCTTCTCTTTACTAGACTAGCCAGGCCTGGTTCCTGCAACTGTTCATTGAATGTTTTAGCCTCCAGTTCCCTAATCATCCTGGTTGCTCTTCTTAGTACAACTCTATAAAGAGTGCAGAGAATAGCAACAAAGATTATTAGGGGGTGGAGGTTAAAACATATGAAGAACTAATCAAAGAAAAAATCAACTTAGAACTAAGGAGGAATTTCCTGATGGTTAGAACAATTAATCAGTGGGACGAGTTTAGGGGTGGGATTCTACTGGTTTGGGTCGGTTCTATAGAGCTGGTTGTTATGATTCTGTGCAGTTCGGAGAACCGGCAAATCGTGCCCCTGGCTGGCCCCGCCCCTCTCCACCCACCCCTCAGTGCAATAGCACTTAGACTTATATACGACCCCACAGTGTTTTTCAGCACTCTCTGGGTAGTTTGCAATCTCAGTGTATTGCCCTCTGACAAGAGTCTATTCCAAATATTAGCCTCTACCTAGAATTGAACTCTCAGCCTCCCGATTGTGAGGCGAGAGGTCCACCTCTAGGCCACCGCACCTAACTGAGCCCTATCAGGATCAAACTCCAGGTTGTGGGCATAGTTTTGCCAAACCAAACCAAGCCTCTCTCAAACACCCCTGTCACAAATTCCTCTCCCCCCCCCCATAGTTTACTGAGATAAAAATAATCAGGATAACAAAACAAAAAAGCAACACCAATTTGTTGACTTGCTTGTTTTGTCCTTTCTACACTCTCAGTGTTCATTTCAGGAGAGTTTGTAGCAGTTTAGAATAATTAGTTAGTTAGTTAGTTAGTTAGTTAACTTTATTGTCATTGCACTTCGTGCAACAAAATTAAATGCCGCTTCAGTGTACATTATACATAACATAAAAAATATAACAAAAACACGCATCCTTCACATTTTATACACTTGAATTGAAAACCCCTGATATTGCGTTAATATTGCACTCACTATACAGTAGAATTCAATATAATTACTGCTCTGGGATAGAAGCTGTTTTTCAGCTATTTGTCCTTGTTTTTATTATCCTGTACCGTCTGCCAGATGGTAACAGTTCAAAAAAAGGGTTCCCAGGATGAAATGGATCTTTGAGAATGTTTTGAACTTTCTTAAGGCAGCGGGAGCTATAAAGCTCTTCCAAAGAGGGGAGAGGGCTACCCATGATCCTCTGGGCAGTGATGTTAACCCTTAATGAGAGGCAATAGGCCAACTTACCAAAATGAAGGAAGAAATGTTCAAGGATTAAAGGATAGTCACTCTTGAAAGTTTAAAAATGTTTACAAATCATGTCTAAGGGAAGGAGGAATGGTACGAAACTGCAATGGATGTTTCTGATGCAGACTGCACATCAGCAAAATGTGAAGAGTCAGAAGCAGGATTGGGACAATGGTATGGAAGGGAGGCGGTTATAATTTCCAAACTTCTGGATTAACTCCAGTCTAACGTTCAAGAAATCCTAAAGGAAACCAGCCAAGACTGTTCTTTGGAAGGTCAGAACCTGATCCTGAAGCTCAAATTCTTTGGCCACCAAAGGAGAAGAGAGGATTCCTTGGATGTTGGGAAAGATTGAAGGCAAAAGGAGAAGAAGACAGCAGAGGATGAGCTAGAATAGATAGAATAGAATTCGTTGTTGGCCAAGTGTGATTGGACACACAAAGAATTTGTCTTGGTGCAAATGCTCTCAGTGTACATAAAAGAAAAGATATTTTAGTCAAGAATCAAGAATCATCAGGTACAACACCTAATAATAGTCATAGGGTACAATAAACAATCGAATCATACTAGGAAACAGTCAATATAAATCGTAAGGATACAAACAACAAAGTTATAGTCATACAGTCACAAGTGAGAGGGGATGGGTCATAAGGAGTGATGAGAAGATTAACAGTAATAGTAGTGCAGACTTTGTAATGGAGAGTGTTGAGGGAATTATTTGTTTAGCAGAGTGATGGCAATTGGGGAAAAACTATCCTTGTGTCTAGTTGTTCTGGTGTGCAGTGCTCTATAGCATCATTTTGAGGGAAGGAGTTGAAACAGATAATCTCTGGGATGTGAGGGATTAGATAGGGTTATTGATGCAATAAAGATGAATTTGGGTAAACCCAGGGAGGCAGTGTGCAGTTGTCCATGGGGTCACCAAGAATCAGACACAACTTAGCAACCGAACAATAAACATTAAAGAAACCTTCCAGGCATTTGTGTTTTCTTGTTTCCTTGTCAACAATACAGGGCTTGACAAATTGAGTGAATCCTTCTCAGAGCAATTCTTAGTCTGTTTGTCTCACATCGACAACAAAGCTCATCTCCTTCCCTCCCCCCTCTAAATCCTCCCCCACAACTCATCCAGGATGTGTGATGGGAAAATAGTCCCAACTGGATCTTTTAGTTCTGCACCAGAACTGACAGCTCTGAGCCAAAAACCCTTGGAACCATTGCTAAGCAAAACACCTTGAGGGCATCAAGCTAATTGAGAATAAGCTATTCCCATCATTGGCCATTAGGTTAATGTCATGATAGATTTGAAGCATAATCTAATCCAGTTAGTTGCCCCCGATGATCCTATTTTCCGGTCTATCAGCTGGCAGAATCCACTCAAACTATTTTCTCTTGAAATGGATTGTCGTCGCTGCATTTTGTGAGGCTAACCTGCATGGAATTATTCCAACCCAAAGGGATTTTCATAGCCGACAAATAAATCTACAGATACAGATCAAATATGCAAATGTTGCCTTCGGCTACAGCAATCTGTCGCAGACAGCCGAGAGATGCCAGAATTTGATGGTTGTGTATTTATGGCAAAGCCGATAATTGTGCATTATTGGAATCCTTATTATCTTTAATATCTTTGCTATTGACAGCTGCATTCCACCATCTCTATCATCAGCACTTGAGCAAACTTTTGTTTATTTTTCAGGGACAACTAGAAATAAAGTTAGAGACTAGGGATATCTAGCATAGGTAGTCCTAGACTTACAACAGTTTATCTAGTGACTGTTCAAAGTTAGAACGGAACTGAAAAGTGACTTATGGCCATTTTTCACATTGCAGTCTCCCCATGGTCACGTAATCAAAATTTACATGCTTAACAACTGGCATGTGCTTATGGCGGTTGCAATGTTCCAGGGTCATGTGATCATTTTTTGCGACCTTCTGACAAAGTCAATCATCATCATCCCCTTTTAACAACCCCATAATCCCTTGTGGGGTGGAATCTGGGCAACTGAACAGAATTGAGTGTTTATGGACCGGATCCCCTTCCTGTCACCAATGCAGAGTTATATTCAGCAGATATACAGTAGTATCAACACGCCTAGAGAGAGAAATACTGTATCTGCTTCTACCTAGGATCGAACTCACAGCCTCCTGATTGTGAGGTGAGAGCTCCACCTCTAGGCTCCCACCACTCTCTGACAAGCAAAGTCAATGGGGAAGCCAAATTCATTTAACAACTGTGTCACTGGCTTTAGAACTAGAGTTATTCACTTGACAACTCTGGCCAGAAAAGCCATAAAATGGGGCACAACTCACTTAACAGATGTCTCACTTTGCAGCAGAAATGTTGAGCTCAGTTGTGGTTGTAAGTCAAAACTACTTGTACCTACAGTATATCTCCTTCAGAAACATAAGGTATTTCTGGTAGTTGTGTTACCTCCAAGCAGCATATAGAACTGTAGTTTTTGAAAGTAATGGGAAGTGGCTAGATGAATATAGAAGGAACTTTTTTTTAATACAATCAAAAACAGAACTTAAAAGAGTTGAATTTGTTTTCTTAGATGCAGAAGAGGCCTTTGATGATTTGAACTGGTTTCCTGGTTAAAGTTCCGGATCATAGCATAATTATGGAGAGAATTTTATTAAATGGGCAAGATTGATTAGTGCCTCATGAAAAGCATAAGTAATTGTTAATAGAAAATTAACAAAATCCTGTGAGATATAAAAGGGAAAAGTCAAGGATGACAGTTGTGTCCATTTTAGTTCCTGGCTATTGAACTAAGATATAAAACAGGATGAGAGAACTGCAAGATTAAAGATTAAAAAGAGAAAATTGTAAGTTCAGAGCATTTCGTGATGATTTGGTGCTGGTTTTGGAGGCTCCATCAAAGGGAATATAAAGGGATTCCTATTCATGGAAAATTAAAAGAATCTGGGATTCTAGCAGGTTTTAAGATCAATAACCAAAAGATGAAGATGTTAACAAGAAAAATATGAAAATAGAGGATTCAACGGAACTAATGGAAAAATGGCTTTAAGACTGAGAAAAATGTACAACATTTGGGTATCTATGACAAGTATGGATTGTATGTTATTTCAAACAAATTATGGTTAAAATATGGAATAAAATTAAATAGAACATGCCAAGATGGGACTACAACTGTCATAAATGGGGAGAAATTATGTAATTAAGAAGAATGTTCTGCCTAGAATGATGTTTCTGTTTCAGAAAATATTTGTTTTGATAATTTATGCACTGTGCCATTTAAACAATGGCAAAAATATGTACCTAACTTTTTATGGCAAGGCAAAAAGCCAAGAGTTAAATATAAACTATTACAAGAGGCAAAGAAAAGAGGAGGATTGGGTTTAGCTGATCTGAAATTGTATTTTGAAGCTTGTTGTTTCATTTGGATAAAAGAATTGTTAAGAAATAAAAGATAGATAGAGTTAGAAGAACATGATCTAAAGTTTGAGTGGCATGGATACTTGTGGTATAATAAAATCAAGGTTAATGTAGATTTAACAAATCATTATGAGCCATAGTGGCGCAGTGGGTAGAAAACAGTATTGCAGTCTGACTTTGTTGACTGCCAGCAGTTCGATTCTCACCAGGTCAAGGTTGACTCAGCCTTCCATCCTTTTGAGGCTGGTAAAATGAGGACCCAGTTTGTTGGGGGCAATAGGCTGACATTGTAAGCCAGTCAGAGAGTGTTATAATGTAAAGCACTACAAAGTGATATATATGTCTCAATGCGATTGCTATTAAGTTAGACATGCCTTATGGACAATTTGGAAGAGATATGAACCAGGCTGTGCTCGAAAACACCTCTGTGACTCTCAGCACAAGAAACAATTTACAGATGAGAAACACTAGGCAAAGACAAATGGTTAACACATTGTGAGATGCTAAGAATTTTATCAAGGAGAATATAAAATAAATTCAAGAGAACCACCGAGGATACAGGGGCAAGGTTGTTAATGGTTTTCTTATTTACAGTTTTCACGATCTTTAGAAAAAAGAATTCATGGTATTGAACTATGCAAGAACTGAAATGGAATTGTGTACAAATGATGAACATGTAATTATCGAAATGTATATATTTAACTGAAATTTGAAGAACAGGTCAAAGAATGTATAATAAACTGGGCCAAAACTTTGGTTATAATATACATATTTGGTCGTGTTGAAAGAAATATCCTTCTGGGTTCAGTTCCAAGTGGGGAAAAAGACACTGGAAACATGGAGGCTGCTTGGAAAGTTTAATGGGGTACAGGACCACGTGGCCTGGAGCTCCAGAGTGAGAAGGAAAGATGATCACATGCTTCAAGGTGAGAAGAGAAGGGAAGAAGGGCAGACCAAGATGCTGAGAGACCCTTATATACCCTCTGTTAGGTTCCACCTTAGTGTTTCCTGTTCCTGTGTAAGAAATGAATCCCATTGGCTGTCAGACTCCCAGGGGCGGGGGTCTTAACTTTGTAGACTTGGCCTGGACCACATGGCTTCACCTGAGTGCTGGCTAATGCAATCTTCCCAGAACATGTGGTGAGATGGGTAATCCTATCATTTCCTGAGGGCCATCCTTAATCCCATCACCCTGGAGCTGAAGGGGTGGGCAGGGAGCTGCAGGAAGCTGCTTTGTCTTTAAAACATATTTCTCCTTTTCTCATCCAGGGAGATATAATATTCTGCCTTTTAAATATTTCCTAGGCTATTTCAATTTTCTAGGAGAGGGGTGGGTGCTAACTTCCTACTGTTGAAAGGACTGAAATGTAGATTAGGTTATAATCTTCTTAAGGAGAATTTTGGTAAAACAATGTACCATTGGAGCATGTTACCAGATAAATTGTCTTGAATGTATAAAGTGGTCCCTGAAAGAGTGAAGAATAATGCCGTGAAGGGCTTTGCAGGTCATAACTAGCATTTGAATTGCATCCACAACAGAGGTGGTATTCAGCAGGTCCTAACCAATTCTGGAGAACCAGTAGCAGAAATTTTGAATAGTTCAGAGAACCAGCAAATACCACCTCTGACTGGAGATTTTGCAGTATCCTTCCCCTGCCACGCCCACCAAGCCACACCCACAGAACTGGTAATAAAAATTTTTGAATCCCACCACTGTTCCACAAGCAAACCCATGCCGCTCATCCAGCCCAGCAAAATGGTTACCTGCAGAGTTATTAAGACCAACCATGCCACTCAAACCTTAGATCATATTCTTCTAACTCTACTATTTATTATTTCTTAGCAATGCCCATTCTTTTATCCAAATGAAACAGTAGGAAGAAGAAGGTATCCTTCTGTACAATGTATATGAATCTTGGGTTCATTGAACATAGATTGGAACACCCTTGAACCTAGGTTGGTAATCTTTTCCAGTTCTCACCCCCTTTGAGATTAGCAAAACTGTACTCTAAAATGAGTCCTATATGCTGGAAATGTAAAAAAAAAAAAAGAGGGAACATATTATCATATGTGGTGGTCTTGCCCAGAGGCTCGAAAATATTGGCTTAAAATAAAAAATTGGCTACAGGAAATCACCAACAAACAATTAGACCTAGAACCAGAACTCTTCCTATTGGGGATCTTAAAAAAAATATGTAAATAGCACAAAATACTTACTATTACACATATTGACTGCTGCTAGGATTGCCTTTGCCTAATGTTGGAAACAGCCGTATACACCCGCAGAGGAACTGGTTATACAAAAAGTTATGAACTGTGCTAAAATGGATAAATTAATGCTGTTTAAAAGATAAAGGAGTTTCAATTTTTTATAAGGTGTGGAAACAATGGTATAGCTGGATAGATCAGAGATAGATTAAGGGTAGGTAATTGTTAAATATAAGTAATAGATAGAATAAGAATGTAATTATGCATAAATTCATACCTGTAAATAATGCACAAATTATTGTCATACGATAAGCATTACAAATAGCTGTTATTGAGTAATATATTTCTGATGGTTTTAATGTAATAAAAATTTAATAAAGTCTATTTAAAAAAAAAATCTTTTCCAGTCCTCGTGTCCTTTAGTTTTGCTGGCTGCCTAATCCAGAACTCCCACGCTGGCTGGAAATTCTAGAAAGTGAGATCCCCTAACAATCAAGAGTCATCAATCTGGACAAGGGTTATATAAAAAAAGGACAAGGGGTTTACAGTGATGGGATTCAAAAAATTTTACTACCCATTCTGTGGGCATGGCTTGATGGGTGTGGTTTGGTGGGCGTGGCAGGGGGAGGTTACTGTAAAATCTCCATTGCCTCCCCATCCCACTAACCTGCTTTCCAACTCCGTTCTTCTGTGCAGGGCAACCAAAGAAGACCCAGCCGATCAGTTGGGACTCAGGAGGCAAAGAATAGATGGGGCGGGGCCAGTCAGAGCTGGGATTTGCTGGTTCTCTGAATTACTCAAAACTTCCGCTACCAGTGCTCCAGAACTGGTCAGAACCTGCTGAATACCAACTCTGAAAGGATGACATGATAGCAGTATTCTGATATCTCAGGAACTGCCACAGAGAAGAGGGAATCAACCTATTCTTTAAAGCACCTGAAGGCAGGATAAGAAGCAACGGATGGAAACTAATCCAGGAGAGAAGCAACCTAGAACTAAGGAGAAATTTCCTGACAGTTAGAACAATTAACAGTGGAACGAATTGCCTCCAGACGTTGTAAATGTTTCAACACTGGAAGTTTTAAAGGAGAGATTGGATAACCATTTGTCTGAAATGGTACAGGGTTTCCTGCTTGATCAGGGGGCGGGACTAGAAGACCTTTAACATCCCTTCCAACTGTGTTGTTCTGTGTGGTTGATTAGAAGTGTCATAAAAATCAGAATATAATGGCACAATGCCAACGCCAGTTTTACAAACATGGGGTTGACATGTCTTCATGTGCATTATGAAGCCCAAACGTTTGCTGTCATCCTAATTAGGTAGCTGTCAGAAATATCAAGACTGAATGGTGCCGGAATTTGACAAGCTCATCTCCAAGGAGGCGGAACTAGTTCTCTTCTTTTAAATTAAATGTGTACCGTTAATTTAATGCATATGTCTTGGGATGATCGGAGCAAACGAAATAGGCGTGGATGTGTGTTTGTGTGTGTCTTCTTTGTGTGTCTTTTCCTGACATTGGCAGGGATGAAAAAATAATATTAGCTCCTGTGAGAGTTCAGAATAAGCAGTTGGCTTTAATGAAAATTGGAAGACAGGAAAATGGAAAATGGAATTATTGAGGTTTTGTAACTCCCATGGACCAAATCATCCCTCCTGGGTACCACAACCCATTTTTGTTTGAGAGGGTTGGCTTTTTCAAAAGGACATTCCTTGGCCAGAAAGAATCTATATCTCTCAGCCAAGCATTCCCTCTGCTTTTACAGTGGTATTGTCCAGGAAGTGTTAGGATTCTCCCCCAAAAATTGAGGGTCTGGTTTATTAACTATGGCTTCAAGTTCACAGTTGTTAGTTCCAACTACAACCTGGTTAATGGCCCATGGATTTGGTAGGACTTCAATCTTTAATCTCTGAGCTCTGGTGATCACTCATATAGTCCTCCCCTATCTCTTCTGGAGCCTGGGGCACCTAATAATACCATCTGAGAAATAATCCAGAGTTTAGGTAGTCCTCATCTCATGATCATAATTGAGCCCAACATTTTGGTTACTAAACAAGACAGTTGTTAAGTGAGCTTTTTGCCCCATTTTACGCTCTTTCTTGCTACAGTTGTTAAGTGAACCACTGCAGTCGTTAAGTTAGTAACATGGTTGTTAAGTGAATCTGGCTTCCCTATTGCCTTTGCTACTCAGAAGATCGCAAACGGTGATCACATGACTCCAAGACACTGCAACCGTCATAAATACATGCCAGTTGCCAAACATCTGGGGCCGGGCTGGGTGTGATGAGTGACATCACTCACCCAGTCACATGATAACAGATAACAGATAATCAGAGTTGGAAGGGACCTTGTAGGTCATCTAGTCAACCCCCCTGCCCAAGCGGGAGACACTACACCATTTCTGACAAATGACAGTCCAATCTCTTCTTGAAAGTCTCAAGTAATGGCGCTCCCACAACTTCCGAGGGCAAGCTGTTCCATTGGTTGATTGTTCTCACTGTCAGAAAGTTTCTCCTTATTTCCAGGTTGAATCTCTCCTTGTTCAGTTTCCATCCATTATTCCTTGTCTGGCTTTTGGGTGCTTTGAAGAATAGCTTGACCCCTTCCTTCCTGTGGCAGCCCCTCAAATATTGGAAGACTGCTATCATGTCTTCCCTGGTCCTTCTCTTTACTAGACTAGCCAGGCCCTGTTCCTGCAACCGTTCGTTGTATGTTTTAGCCTCCAGTCTCCTAATCATCCTGGTTGCTCTTCTCTGTGCTTTTTCTAGAGTCTCAACATCTTTTTTATAATGCGGTGACCAAACTGGATGCAATACTCTAGGTGGTGGTCTTACTAAGGCTTTATAGAGTGGTATTAGTACTTCCCTTGATCTTGACTGTATCCTTCTGTTAATACAACTTAGGATTCCATTAGCTTTTTTGGCTGCTGCTGCACACTGCTGGCTCCTATTTAGCTGGTTGTCCACTAAGACTCCAAGATCCCTCATATGACCAACTGGCCATGCCTACCCAGCCAGAGAACTGGTTGTTAAAAAATTTGCAGCCCACCACTGGCCAGGGCATGCCAGAAACTGGACCACGCAAATAAGCAGGATGCAGGAACCACATGAAACCACACCCCCTCTGGTCCACAGAAAAACTTCTCTCCATGGAACCAATATCTGGTTCCCAAAAGGTTGGTGCCTCTGTCCTAAAATATGAGTTTTGTAGGCCATTTTCTCAATATAAGCCGTTTTGCTGAATGTAACTTTTCCATTTTTTATTTTTTTGGAGCTTATGCAAATATTTAAGGGGAGAGTGACAGATGTGACCTGGCTCTTCAGTGTGACTGTCTGTGCCTTTGTGGCAGATTGCGTCATTTTGCTTCAATTTCCATTTGTGGAAGGTTTTTTTTAAAAAAAAAATCTCTCTAAAAATATATGAACATGACACCATGGGGAACAATAGTGTGACATTCTGGCGCGTTAACTATACTGCTATACTGGCCACTGGAGGGTCTTGTCTCTGACAGCCTTTTCTGAGTGAGCTATGTGTGGTGCGGTGGTGATTTTGGAAATACTTTGCTGTCTGGTTCCCTCCCATATTTAACTCATGGGATAAAAGAATCAGCTTCTCGTGATAAAGCTAAGTTGAGTCTCCAGATGGCTGCTTTTAAAGCCTTCTGATTTTGTCCCTGGAAAGACCCCCTAACCAGATTCTCCTGGGAGAAGACACATGTTTGATCAATCACATAAAAATATCCTCTGGTGAGTGTGAAATAAATGAGATGCTAATTTATACCCACTAAAATAAGGGAGGGATCTCCTACCCAATCTTACAGTCTGAAATAACTTCAAGGAGTTGTAGTTAGCCGGCAGCAGGTACGGATGGCTGAGGAGAGCAAGGACTCAGATGAGGGGCCAGGACCATCAGGGAGTGGACTGCTGCCTTCAGAGATTGTGGGGGCTGGCAGCAGCGATGAGAAGAATTCCCGAGGAGCCTGTGCCAAGTGCACGTGCATGCAGGATTGCTCACAGGAAAGAGAAGCCAGAACAGCACAGGTGACTCGGGAGTAAGGCTGCAAGGTAATGGCCCCTCCTTTAAGAAGATAAAAGCCAGCTGCGAAATGAACATTCTTTGCAGGAAGCAAAGATGTTTTGAAACTCCAGCCTCATGGACATTCCAGTATCCTGAGTTTATATTTGAAGATTCTTGTATTGCAAATTATTTCTTGTCTGTTATCTTTTGGCAAGTCTCGCACAGTTTGGCAAGGTTTGTGCTTATCACAGCTAATTATTTTTGCAGAAGCATTAAAAGGTTTTTGTTCCCTTTGGATTGTGTTTGATTTGTTGGAAAAGGGTGTGGGTCAGAACAGGAGTCACAAAGTTTGTTTGGGTCAAAATCTGCCAGGATGATCCATATATGGGCAGTATTAAAACATGGAGACTGATGTATGATTGTGCTCAGTGGTGGGTTTCAAAACATGTTCCTACTGGTTTGAAGAACTCGCTTCATGCATGCGCACGCAGGGCTCAGAGACCGCCCTCTGTATCAGTGCTGGTGAGCTGTGCTGTTTTTTAGCTCAGCTGAGGTGCGGCAATCCACTCTGCCATGTGAATCAGCTGAGCTCATAAACAACAGAATACAGGAGAGGTAAGAGCAGGGGCGGGGGGCGGGGCCAGCCAGAGGTGATATTTGCAGGTTCTCTGAACCAGTCAAAATTTTCGCTACCGGTTCACAAGAACCGGTCCAAACCGGCTGAATCAGAGGTGGTATTCAGCAGATTCTGACCAGTTCTGGAGAACCAGTAACAGAAATTTTGAGTAGTTTGGAATACCTCCTCTGACTTGCCCTGCCCCCAGTTATTCTCTGCCTCCCGAGTCCAAACTGATTGGCTGGGTCTTCTTTTGTTGCCCTGCACAGAAAAACGGAGCTGAAAAGCAGGTTAGTGGGGTGGGGAGGGAATGGGAATTTTGCAGTAATCTTCCCCTGGAGTGGGGTGGGAATGGAGAACTGGTCAGAACCAGCTGAATACCACCTCTGACCCTACATCATTTCTGACAGATGGCTGTCCAATCTCTTCTTGAGCCTCCAGTGATGAAGCTCCCACAACTTCTGGGGCCAACTTCCTTTGGTTGATTGTTCTCAATTTCTCCTTATTTCTAGGGTAAATTTCTCCTTGATCAGTTTCCATCCATCGTTTCTTATCTGGCCTTGGGGTACTTTGGAAAATAGGTTGTCCCTCTCCTCTCTGTGGCAGCCCCTCAAATATTGCAACTCAAGTATTTGTATGATGATGGCACCCTGCACTTGTCATCAATTGCCCCCATTTGTTTCCCCCATCTCTAGCCCCAAATGATTGTTTTCAAAGAAGCGCCTTGTAATTTCCCTCCAACCTGTCAAAATGCAGTCAACTTTCGGCCCCTTCAGTATTTCAACCGCAAAAAGCCTTTTATTAACATCTCCCTCTTTTCAAGCTATAACACACTAAGCTATCAACTTGTCCAACTCAACAGGTTAGTCAGACTGAAAACAATTCAGGTTCAATCATTGCTTGGATTTCAAAGTATGGATGCAGTTTATTTTCTGCATGGATGCCGAGACCAATTTTCTCTGCCTTTCCCCCCCCCCCCTTGACCTGTAAGGTGCTATATACTCCCATCTCATTTATCCAAGGGAGTGACGGTATTTCATTTCTAACCAAGAGTGAAAAGTGAAATTTCCTGGCTGAGGCCACACCAATTATACCTCTATCTTTCAGAGAACCTCCAGGTGATGCTTTCAAAATTGATCAAGAACAGATTTATAGATGGCAATTTTGTCTTTGTCTTGCTGTCGCTAAATCAAACTGACATTCAACCTTGTCTCCGGCATGCTGTTCATGCAAAAATGAAGAGGGGGACAGAATGTTGAAGGGTTCAAAAATCACCGCATAAAAGAGTTTAGCTCAACATTCTCATTCATCTATCGGGCATTGTCAGGCATCTATCGGAGGCCCATCTGATGGGACCAAGAAGAAGAGCCTTCTCCATGCTGATTCCTTCCCTGTGGAACATCATCCTTGCAGAAATACGTTTGGCCTCCACTCTTTCCAAAGGCCCTGAGGTTTTGCCAGCAGACCTCGGGACTCCAGAATGATATGGAGCTTACCAAGATGTTGGTTTGGTGATTGTTGTGGCCGGGAGGGTGAAGTTTATTGGGGTTTTATTTCCGTAAGACGCCCAAAGTCAGTGTGAGTTGGGCAGCCATGTAAATTTTCTTAAGAAATAAAATAATGCTTGTGGTGGTGCAGTGGTCAGAATGCAGTATTGCAGGCTAATTCTGCCCGCTGTCAGCAGTTCGATCCTGACCGGGTTCAAGGTTGACTCAGCCTTCCATCCTTCCAAGGTGGGTAACATGAGGACCCAGATTGTTGGGGGCAATATGCTGACTCTGTAAACCACTTAGAGAGGGCTGTAAAGCACCATGATGCTGTATATAAGTCTAAGTTCTATTGCTATTGCTGTTTTTCTTCCTTCTTTCCTTCCATGGCGTGCAGTGGTTAGAATGCAGTATTGCAGCTTAATTCTGCCCACTGCCAAGAGTTCGATGCTCACCGGCTCAAGGTTGATTCAGCCTTCCATCCTTCTGAGGTGGGTAAAATGAGGACCCAGATTGTTGGGGGCAAGAGGCTGACTCTGTAAACTGCTTAGAGAGGACTGTAAAGCACCACGAAGCAGCATATAAATCTAAGTACTAGTGCTATTATGTTTATACGGCAGGCACCTATTGAGGGGCAACAATTGGCTGCAGCTCTGTGACAAATTCATCTGAGCTGACCGCTTTCTGAGACCATCATTCCTCCTAACAGGAATGCTGTTTTTCTCTGCTTTCATTGGGAGAGGATTAGCAGCAAGGCCCCAGGAGAAAGCAAATAGCAATTTCCCTTATATTTAGAAGCATGCGGTTATCAAATGTCACTGATCGTATTCTGAGGCACCAAACAGACATTAATTAAATAGCCAACGTGCTCACAAACAGAGCAAACCTCATTTAGGGGATTCTGTCAAACGCCTAATTAGAGAAGTCATTAAAAACTTGATCCCCCAAAAGGAACTCCATCCTCAGAGAAAAATTCCATACCAATAATTTTGTCAGCCTGGAGGCTAAGATCTGGCTGCATTCATACGGAGCGCCCGATTCTGCTTAGTTGTATGAACTATTGAAATAGGCTGTCTTTTTATGGCAGTTTCAGGGAGAAAAGAGATGGGGGGGGGGAGGTGACTCACTAGAATCTGATCTTGCCTTGAATTTGCTGATTCTATTATATTCTGGACCAGATTTAAGCTTCCTCCAAGTTCTGTCTTCTATCCCCAAACAAATGTCTCAGAAAAACTCACAAACAGCAAACTGGAAATATTCCTCACTTGTTTCTAAACATTCGATAATCGGATATCAGTATTAATCTACTTTTAGCCATCACATTTAATGTTCTTTGATATATGCATCCCCTCTGAGTACAGCGATATAAATGAACAATCATCATCCTTTTATACTAAAGTTCCTATATTTCGTCTACAGTTAGTAGAGGAACTATCTTTGCTTTCTCCTAAACTACCAGCAGTTTTATTCGGGAATACATTTTGTCTGTCTTCTCATTGTTTTATACAACTCAGTCAGGTGCCTTTAGATGCATATAGATGCATAAGTTGTAAGCTTTCATGTGGCTCTTAAGCCACCAACGTCTAGCTTTCAATATTCAGCATTATTCAGTGGATGCTGCCTCCTTTTTTAACCTACTATGAAATACATTAGAGAGTAATTTGGTCTAGTGGTTAAAGTATCAGGCTAGAAAACAGGAGATCGTGAGTTTTTGCTCCGCCTTAGCCATGAAAGTTGATTGGGTGACTTTGGGCCAATCACCAGGAGATTGAGTGTTCTAGTCCCACCTTAGCCATGAAAGTTGACTGTGTGACTTTGGGCCAATCACCAGGAGATTGAGAGTTCTAGTCCTGCCTTAGGCATGAAAGTTGACTGTTTGACCTTGGACCAGTCACTCTCTCACACTCCAATTCATCTCAAAGGGTGGTTGTTGAGGGGAAAATAAGAGGAAGAAGGAGCACTGATTATGTTTGCTGCCTTGAGTTATTGTAAAAATAATAAAGGCATGAAAGAAAGAAAGAAAGAAAGAAAGAAAGAAAGAAAGAAAGAAAGAAAGAAAGAAAGAAAGAAAGAAAGAAAGAAAGAAAGAAAGAAAGAAAGAAAGAAAGAAAGAAAGAAAGAAAGAAAGAAAGAAAGAAAGAAAGAAAGAATAAACAAATAAATTAGAAAATTTTTCCTCTTATTCAGGACATATACTGGGGTATAGTTAAAAAATCAAGATGGCCGCCCCAATGGTACAATCAAAGCTGTGCTTGTATTTGCTACGCAATGCACATAAAAGCAGGAGAGCTTACTGTAGATCACACCATCACAGCTGCCATCTTGACTTTTGACCACACTCCTCCTGCTATTCCAAGATAATCTGTGGTGCGTATTTTGAAAGTTTAAATACATGACATTTCCCAGATGGGGCTTTGTTGTATGACTGCTGACTTTCTCCGAAGCGTTTTGAATGATTGACAAGACCAAATCAATATTGCCCTATACTATGAAGGGGGCCTTTTTTGACCTTATCAAAACAATCCTTTCCATCAACTCTCCAGCTGTTAACCGGTTCACCTGTTGCCCTCAGCTATAGTTTGCTTAACCATGATTGTTCAACCATGTTGAGCAAATCATAATTAGCTGGGTTCACACAGCACACAAAGCCTTACAATATGATCAGTACATCAGGAGGACGGGATTCACTCTTATCTTTAAGGCAGCTTTCAGAGTCTTTGAATGGCAACATTCTGAACCATGACTTGCCTTTCCGATTGAAGCATTATCTCCTAATTGTGGACTGCTTTAAAATTTAATTGGAAAGCATCAAATCTTTTTAATTTCAGGGCTGTTTATTGATATGGAGCCTAAGCTAACTGTTCCCTTTTTGGCTACAATTCAAGAAGGTAATTCAGGCCCTTTATGGCAATGGATCCTGACATTTTCAGGACTATCTTATCCCAAACATTTCTCCTGTCTGTTAAGGCCATGGAGAATGAGGTTTCTTCATTTCAGGGATTGTCATCACCAGGTTCCTTTTCAATTTTATCCCTCTTTATTTTGGTATCCCCTGAGACTCATCTAGATTTACATATTTACTTTTTTTTAGTAAAAAGTTTTTTTTTTTAATTTTTTAATATACAACAAATCCATTCCATTTCAATCGTGCATCAATCAGGTACATATTTCAGTTATTTAACCATTATTAATAATGTTCTTCTTGTCAAATTTAACAATACAACAGTAATCACATTCCCATGTAAATAATATAAAGTCCAATATGTCTATTGCATTGATTTCTCTTATGACTCTATAAATACATTCAATCCCTTTTAATTTGTTCTATTTTCTATTCATTGGTAAAACAAATCCCATACAATATAATATTCAGATTCTTCTTTTTTTAAACTAGATTTACTCATTTACATTTCTTGAAAATCCATCAAAAACTTGCTTTCTTTAGAAGGTTTTATGGGGGAAACTTTGGGGAGTTAATTGAAGCAGAAGTAATTTATTTATGTGTTGCCAAATTGTACTGATGAAGGAGAATATTTATGGTGCAAGATTGAAATAAGGGTCCTTGGTGCTCTCTGAACTTGGCTATTTTCTTGCAGACGTTTTATTACCCAAACGAGGTAACACCAGTGCTAACAAGGAATTAATACAGTAGTAAGAAATTCCTTCCTAGCTCTGCTGATGTTACCTAGTTTGAATAATGAAATGTCTGCAAGAAAACAAACAAGCTCAAAGAGCATCAAGAAGCCCTCAATTGTGTTTATTTGGGGGGCATTGTGTTACTAATGTCATTTGTTATCATTTATTATCTTATATTACTACAGATTGTATATTTTAAACCATATTTTTAAAATGGGACTATTGTGTTTCCTCAAAAATAAGAGCCAAAATAAAAAATAAGCCCTAACATGACTTTTCAGGATGCTTGTAATATAAGCCCTATCCCAAAAATAAGCCCCAGTTGAGATTGTCAGCCAGATGGATGCATTTAGTACCACGTTCCCCCCAAAATAACACCTAACTGAAAAATAAGCCCTAATGAGGTTTTTGGAGCAAAAAATAATAATATAAGACCAGGTCTTATTTTCAAGGAAAAACGGTAGGTGAACCTCTTGTAGTAAGTATTTATTGGAGCAACTTATAAACCCAGCAAACACAACTTTTAAATAAATAAAGGTCTGGTGCCAGAGGAAATTATTCCTACCTGGACTTCTTCATCATAGTGAGAGAAAATAGCCCATGACAAATGGAGCTGACATTAATGCTGTTAATTGTCAAAATCTTCAAAGAGCAGTTTTAACTCCTGGCCTATTGAAGACATTGGTGATGGTGATGGCAATAACTAATCCAGAATTGCTTGTTGTCTACAAAATTCTCTTTCACATATGACATATAATTTTACAGAAGCACTGAATTTTAGACACGGAGTGTTTCTAAAACAGACACGGTGAACTCATAACTCCTTATAGATGCAATTACATTCAGGTAGTCCTTGATTTATGAACAGTCACTTAATAGCAATAGCACTTAAACTTATATACCGCTTCACGGTGTTTTACAGCCCTCTCTAAACAGTTTTACAGAGTCAGCATATTGCCCCCAACAATCTGAATCCTCCTTTTACTGACCTTGGAAGGATGGAAGGCTGAGTCTACCTTAAGCCTGGTGAGATTTGAACTTCCAAATTGTAGGCAGCCAGCAGTCAGCAGAAGTAGCCTGCAGTTCTGCACTCTAACTGTTGTGCCAACATGGCTCATTCTAACCACTGCATTCTAACCACTGTGCCACCAGGACTCTTTCCAATTTCCAGAAAAACTGGCCCATAACAAACCATTGGTTCACTTAATGACCAAAAATGCTTATAAAATTAGGGAGGGTCACATAGCTGACTATCATGAATTATGACCATGATGGGCAGGCTCCGCTACTGTTATAACTTGAGGACTTTCTGTAGTATACTGAGCTTGGTTCTTATTAACCTTGGTTAGTTGCTTTTCAGCTTAGTGTGTTATAAAACCTAGCCTGTTTGGTTAGGTTATAGTTCAGTATGGCATGGAAACCTAGAAATAAGTCAAATTCAGTACCAGGTTAAATATACTCTAAATTGGAATTAATGAGGCCCAGATGAATGGCTGTGATTTTGTGAAATCCAACTAAGGTCAAGTGGTATTTTGAGCCACTTGTGCCTTTGAAGTTATTCGTTTCAGCACCATGGAGAGCAACAGGGAATGCATTAAAACCCTGGAATCTGCAAAAAAAAAAGATAGTATAAATGAAATTTATTCTTCCTCATTGTGTGCTCAGAAGGACAGGTACATTTTAATGACAGCCATCAACACTTTAGTGGTTTTAAAATGTATTTTGCATCGGGACCCAGTCATAAGTCACATCTTCAGACAATGTTTGCTATGCAGCATATAAATGACAAAGCAATTAAAATTAAGCATTGAGTTTTTCTAAAGCTCTTGTTCCTGAAACAAGATAAATGCTTGTAAAATGAAAAGCTCCTGAGAGGAATATTACAGCAAGTGAGTGTTGGGTCTGCATTTTATTTCGATTTCTCTTTTTTTAACCTTTCGCTAGAAGTTGAAAGCTGCCTCTGCATAAATGTCATGCTGAGGCCCTTAATGAGAATGGAGGATTGTCCAGTGACCAAACCCCCAAAAAAAGATTTAAGAGTGGGGTTTTTTTTTTTTTTTCAGAATTTGAATTTTACTTTTCTTTCATTTTCAAAGTATAAAAGATGCTTGTAGTAAAAGGTGGGGACCACAATCAAATCCCAAATATAAAACAAATGTGATCTGGTGCCTCAAAGATCAGTTGGTCAAAATATGTACAGGTGATGTAATGGGTCATAAGAATAACCATGAGAAAGAGGAGGAAGAGCAGCAGTCAAGGCAACAGTCAGATAAGAGAATTCTGAGTCCAGAGTAGGAATGCAATTTGAGATTGGATCACCCCTAGTTATCTTTAGGACAAAGGCTGGAAGGGGACAGGCACATTCAGAGTTACAAGATAGGTGTAACCCATTGAGGTAAATTAGACTTGTACACCAATACTATGGATTTTATTTTATTTTTTATTTATATCCTGCCTTTATTATTTTTTATCAATAACTTAAGGCACTGAACATATTCAACACACCTTCCTTCCTCCTATTTTCTCCCACAGCAACAAACCTGTGAAGTGAGTTGGGCTGAGAGAGATGGACTGGCCCATGATCACCTATTTGGCTTTCATGCCTGAGGGGGAGAACTAGAACTCACTATCTCCTGGTAATTGGCCCAAAATCATTCAGCCAGCTTTCATGCCTAAAGTGGGGCTAGAATTCACCATCTCCTGGTGATTGGCCCAAAGTCACCCAGCCAGCTTTCATACCTAAAGTGGGGCTAGAACTCACAGTCTCCTGATGATTGGCCAAAGTCACCCAGCTGATTTTTATGCCTAAGGTGGGACTAGAACTCACCATCCCAGGTGATTGGCCCAAAGTCACCCAGCCAGCTTTCATAGTGAAAGTGGGGCTAGAATTCACAGTCTCCTGGTGATTGGCCGAAGTCACCCAACTGATTTTCATGCCTAAGGTGGGACTAAAACTCACAGTCTCCTGGTGATTGGCCCAAAGTCACTCAGCCAGCTCTGATACCTAAGGCAGGACTAGAACTCACAATCTATCATTTTCTAGCCTGGTATCTTAACTACTAGACCAAGCTGGCTCTCCTTTATTATACTGTTACAGCCACAGAATCTCTCTTATCTGACCGTTGCCTTGGCTACAGCTCTCCTCCTTTTCTTTAAAAAGGGTTTTTTCGCAGCCCTTACAGGAGGCCTGTGGTCCAAGCATTGATCTTTGCTTAAAAGAAACGGAAAATATGACACCAACCCAGAAACCTCTCCATTGTTCAACCCTGAGCTTCAGATATTCCCTTCTATCGGTATTTCTTCATTGTTTGGTTTCTTTTTGTTATGTGAAGAAGGCCACATTCAGGTGTTTTCAGCAATGCTGCTTTGCTTTCAGCTCGATCCATTCTCCTTTCAAGATCATTTGACTTTCCTGAGGCGTTCTCTGTCCCACAGTTTTGGGACGATGGCAGACATGACTCACAACTCTGGCTTTATACTGCTCTACCTGATATGCGTTATGCCTCAGAGCCAGCTTTGAAATGGACCTTGGAAACTCACTTTGGAGTCACATTTTATACTAAACCAGGAGTGTCAAACTCAAGGCCCACTGGCTGGATCAAACCCCTTGCGTGCTTAGATCTGGCCTGTGGGGCCGCCCTGGAAACAGCGAAAGACTGGCCTGTGGTTCCTCTGCCAGCAAAAAAGAGCTTGAGGGATCACGTGGATCCCTATGCCCTGTTCTTAGCTGTGACCGTCTCCTGCAGCCTTCTGCCAGCTAAAACAGAGTGTGGCTCTCCCAGGCTCCGTTTCACTGCCAGAGGGCTTCAGGAGGCCATCTCAGCCAAAAATGGAGCGCTCCATTTTTGCTGGCAGTGGCAAAACAAACTAAAAACGAAAAAAAGGGAGAAATGTTCCCCCTTTTGCATTTCAGCATGCAAGAAGGGACTGGAAAGGAGAAAGAGGAAAGACACAGAAAAAGAAGGAAAGAGGGGAAGGAAGAAGAAAGGAGAATGAAGAGGGAAGGAAAAAGAAGAAAAGGAAGGAAGGAAGGAAGGAAGGAAGGAAGGGAGGGAGGGAGGGAGGGAGGGAGGGAGGGAGGGAGGGAGGGAGGGAGATTATAATAAAAGAGAGGGAGGTCTCAGGGAAGTCCTGTCTTAGCATTTGGCCAACACAAGTGCCCCTGACACAAGTGACGTTGAGATGGCCACGCCCACCCTTGTCACATTTCCCTCCCTCCAAGGTCAAACACAACCCTGATGTGGCCCTCAATGAAATCGAGTTTGGCGCCCCCGCACTAAATCATCACCTACTCCATTTCTTTGGACCTTAACGTGCTATATAAGAATCCAACCAGTGCGCTTTCAAAATTACTTATTTGTTTCACACTGTTGATTATTCACCTCAGACCTACTATAGAAAATTCCAGGAGCCTAACAACAAAAATGGAGCCAAAATAGAAATAACAGAAAAGGTGGGGGGAGGCAGAACACAACTACAGGATCTATGGTGAGGCAAATGTGTGAACTGAGCCTTTGCGGCTTATTCGAGAAGCCACGGGTTTCAAACCGTAGGGTAGCCTTTTCTTAAAAGATTTGCGTCACTGCCAATTTGATAATTTTGAGAGCTGGCTTTTTAAAATAAGCTTTAGTCCACTGTTTTTCAACAGCTATGCATTTTACGGAAAGCTTCTCAATTTGCCCTAAAGAAAATATCAAAAGCTAGTCTTTTGACAGAGCTGTCATACAGTCCACTCAATTCACACAGAGAGAGACACTTTTTGAGATCATTACTCTTTTTGCAAATTCTCTTTTTGTTCAACTGAATGTGAATCAAGAGGAAGAAACATATGAGAGGATTTCATTTGCCTGGCTGGAGTAAGACTTAACAGGCCTGGTTCCCCTTGAAGCTCTATTCATTTTTGTAATCCTACAAAAAGATCTTTACACACACAGAGAGAATTTACTCTGTTAGCGAGCTGCAGATCTGCTCCTAAATCCGACACAGGGAGCCTTCACAAACCTCTCTTTTCACTCCTGAATAACTTGATGACAGCTTTGCAATAGAGTCCTCAAGAAATAAGACAGCTTCCACTATTCATTTTATCTACATTAGGATTAATGGCTCCTTCATTACATCCCAGATTGAACTTTATTTAAAGGGTTGCGAGTAATGGCTATGCATCATTTTAATTAATCTATTGTCTTCAAAGAACTGTGGTCTAAGAGACGGGGAGGCGGGAATGGAGGTAATGGCCTTCCTGAAGGAGTTGCATGGACTTTGCATAATCCTTTCTTTTTACACCATATGTAAAGTTCTATACACCAGAATAATAGAGTTGGAAGGGACCTTGGAGGTGTTCTAGTCCAGCCCCCCTCTGTTCAAGCAGGAATTTCAGGCAAATGGTTGTCTAACCTCTTCTTAAAAACTTCCAGTGTTGGAGTTTCCACAACTTCTGGAGGCAAGTTGTTCCACTGATTCAGTGGTGTGTTTGAAATATTTTTACCACCGGCCGTTGCTTGGTGGGTGCGCTTTGCGTGCACCAAATGCACACTTGGCTCACCTCCTGAAATCCTGCACTCTCCCTGATGCTTCAACAGCTGCCCCGCAGCAAATGCTGTGCCACGCAAAGCAGCTGCGCTTCAAAAGTGGGACATAAAGGTTAGTATGGGAGCCCAGATGGTCGGGTGAGCCAACACACAGCGTCAGAGAGCACCAGTTTGGTCTCTATTGCTCATCGGCACTAATGGCTCGGCAGAACCAGTCCAAACCGGTAGAATACCACCACTGCACTGATTAGATGTTCTCACTGTCAGGAATTTTCTCCTTAGTTCTAATTGTTGGGTTTTTCCTTGATTAGTTTCCATCCTTTGCTTCTTGTCCTGGCTTTGGAGAATGGGCTGATTTCCTCTTCTTTTGATTTCCGCTCCTCAAATATTGGAAGACTGCTATCATGTCACCCCTGCTCCTTCTTTTCAGTAGACTAGCCTTACCCAAGGATTGTCTTGAGCAGATAGACTCCAAAATAATGTACCCTGGATTCCTTATTAGAGAAGAGGTGTTTCAAGACATTGAAGGGGTTAATCGTGCAAAAATAGTTTGTTAGGAGACACCAGTAACAGATGTCAGCAATTCATTTGATTTTGATGAATCTCTTCCTTGCTTAACCCAGAAGAGATGCAGCTATTGCACCTTGACACAAACAAAAAGCTACATAAGAGAGCCTACAGCGCAAAATAAGAATAATTTCAACAGCTGACTCAGGCAGATACCACATCTCTTTTCTGACACGGAACCCATTTTTAGAAATGTTACAAAACAACAGGAGAACACCATCACATTGCATGGTTAAGCTCATGTTTCTCTTGCTGTAGAAAAGATCTGAAATTTTAACAGTGCGCTAATAATAATTTCTACATTTTTATTTTTGTCTCAAAGAGGACTGTAGCCACAGATGATGTGAGATTTGAAATATTTTTTTCAGCAAGGAAGGAAGGAAGGAGGAAGGAAGGAAGGAAGGAAGGAAGGAAGGAAGGAAGGA
Organism: Bungarus multicinctus; assembly: GCA_023653725.1. Lineage (NCBI taxonomy): Eukaryota > Metazoa > Chordata > Lepidosauria > Squamata > Elapidae > Bungarus > Bungarus multicinctus. The sequence continues at coordinate 12,447,108 of CM042849.1, forward strand.
AGGAAGGAAGGAAGGAAGGAAGGAAGGAAGGAAGGAAATAAGGAAGGAAGGAAGGATCATCTATGGTGGACATGTGATAAAGCAAAAAAGAAAAACAAAGAAAGTCCACTTGCCTTTTATGGGTCTATTTAAAATGGTTGCAAGGGTGGGTTTCTACCAGTTCGCACCTATTCGCTAGAACCGGTTGTTAACATTCTAAGCAGTTCGGAGAACCGGTTGTTAGAAGAAATCACTGGCCTAATCCTGTAAGGAAGGCAGGAAGGAAACATTCTGGTGTTGCTTAGCAGAGACTGGCCTCGGATC
>CM042849.1:12478562-12518562 GCA_023653725.1 Bungarus multicinctus
CAGTTGGAGGATTTGGGTTTGGCTAGTCTAGAGAAAAGAAGGACCGGGGGGAACCTAAATGCAGTCTTCCAATATCTGAGAGGCTACCACAAAGAGGAGGGGCTCAATTTATTTTTCAAAGCACCAGAAGACAGCATAAGAAAACATAGATGGAAACTAATCAAGGAGAGAAGCAACCTGGAATTGAGGAGAAACTTCCTAAGAGTGAGAACAATTAATCAGTGGAACAGATTGCCTTCAGAACTTGTAGATACTTCATCACTGAAGGTTTTTTAAAAAAGACTGGACAGTCACTTGTCTGAAATGGTATAGGATACAGAGAAGAGCAACCAGGATGATTAGGGGACTGGAGACTAAAACCTATGAAGAACAGTTACAGGAACTGAGTCTGGTTAGCCTAGTGAAGAGAAGGACCAGGGGAGACAGGATAGCAGTCTTCCAAAATTTGAGGGGCTGCCACAGAGAGGAGGAAGGGGTCAAGCTATTCTTCAAAGCATCTGAAGACCAGACAAGGAATAATGGGTGGAAACTGAACAAAGAGAGATTTAACCTGGAAATAAGGAGAAACTTTCTGAGTGAGAACAATCAACCAATGGAACAGAAGTTGCCTTCAGAAATTGTGGGAGCGCCATCACTGGGGGCTTTCAAGAAGAGATTGGACTGCCATTTGTCACAAATGGTATAGGGTCTTCTGCTTGGGTAGGGGGTTGGACTAGATGACCTACAAAGTCCCTTCCAACTCTGATTATCTGTTATCTGTTAGGATCGCCTCAGTGGTGGGATTCAACCGGCATAACAACTGGTTCGGTGAGCGCGCACTTTGTTGCGTGTGCATAGGCAGCGTTTCAAAACAACCATCTTCAGCTCTAAAACTTACCTTCTGCTGCAGCCCCAGTGAGTGGAACAGCTGAGGCATGGCAATCTGTTGTGCCACGTGAATCAGCTGGGTTTCAAAACAAGGAAGTAAAGGACAGACTAGGACAGGGGCGGGTAGGCGGGTCCACTCATCACCGGAACTACCGGTTCATTCGAACCGGTCTATACCAGATGAACTCCACTTCTGGATCTTCTTCTTGAGCAGTGGGCTGGCTTAGAAGATTTCCAAGCTCCCTTCCAGCTCTATTCTATTCTGATTCTGACTCTCTTATACTAAAGAGAGCTGAGGCAGGGCAAACTTTATTTTTTTCCTGTTTATCCAAGCAAGCTGGTGTTTACATAATGTTTGTTGAACTTCTTTCAAAGCCATCTCGGTGCCCCTTAAACTGAACACTGGCTGACATTTCTCTGTGCTCAGCTATCGACCTGGAAGAGCAAATTGCAAGATCCTTGCTAACATATAAACATTAAGCTTCCGCAAAGCTGAACATTTATGTGAATCACCCCTTGAAGCTGTTTTACAAAGCGGTGACCCACTTCTCGTTTTTCAAAAAGTGAAATGAAGCCACAGCGTGTATTTATTTTTGGCTCCCAAGCTCTAGTTCCAATATTTTGAAGATGTTTCTATGCAGGTTTCCTCTGACTCTTACAGTCAGCTACTGGGAACACCAAAATTCTAGAACGATAGGAAGGGCTTCCATAAGTTAAATCATGTTACCCCTGGATTTTAGCAAATTTGTCTCTGTGGCAGAAAGCATCTTACTCATGCAAATTTTAATTTCCGTGCACTATCTAATATTTTAGATCAAGGGTCCTCAAACTTCGTAAGTTTGAGACTTGTGGACTTCAACTCCCAGAATTCCTGAGCTAACATGACTGGAGGAGGAATTCTGGGAGTTGAAGTCCACAAGTCTTAAAGCTGTCACGTTTGAAGACCCCTGTTTTAGATAATTATGCATTAGAAATACAGTCCATCTTTCATCCAGAAAGCCATGTCAGTTTTTTCAGTGCCTTTATAACTTCAAACAGTTGGAGTGGTGCAGCGGCCTAGAGGTGATGCTCTTGTCTCACAATCAGGAGGCTGTGATCCTAGATAGAGGCAGATATTTTTCTCTCTGGGAATGATGAGATTATATCTGCTGAATAAAACTCTGCATTGGCAACAGGAAGGGCATCCGGTCAGTAAACACTCAACTCCATTCAGTTGCCCAGACTCCACCCCACAAGGGATTATGGGGTCTTTAGACGAAGATGATGATGATTGTAACTTCAAACAGTCATTAAATGAATGGTTGTAAAGTTGAGAGCTACCTACATACCTTGTGGTAAGTCCTCGACTTACAACTGGTTGTTGTTGTGGTTAGCTGGCAGCAGGTACGGACAGCCTGAGGAGAGCGAGGACTCAGATGAGGGGTCAGGACCATTAGGGAGTGGGCTGCTGCTTTCAGAGATTGTGGGGGCTGGCAGCAGTGACGAGGAGGTTTCCGAGGAGCCTGTGCTAAGAGCACGTGCATGCAGGATTGCTCAGAGGAAAGAGCAGTTGTAACAGCACAGGTGACTCGGGAGTAAGGCTGCAAGATAATGGACCCTCCTTCAAGAAGATAAAAGCCAGCTGTGAAACTATCCTTTTTTGCAGAAAGCAAAGACGTTTTGAACTCAGCCTCGTGGACATTACAGTTGGTATTTGAAGACTCTTTTATTGTAAACTATTTCTTATCTGTTGTGTTTTGGCAGGCTTGCAAAAACTTGGCAAGGTTCTTTCTTGTCGGCCCTAATTAGTTGGAAGCAGCCTTTATCTGTGAAGAAACAGAATTCTTAGCTGAAACATAAAAATGTTGTACTGCTGCCTTTGTCTTGTGTTTGCTCTCTTGGAACTAGGTTTGGGTCAGAACAGTTGTTTAGTAAACGTTCTTGTGCGCTACCTCAATTTAGACCTGATTTTCAAATCCCAGAAAATGTTATAACTTATTTCTGGGCATTATAAATTAAAAGTAATTCAGGTGGATTGAGTCAAAAGAAGGGCAATGGATGTGATTAGGGATTGGAAACTGAACTCTGCAGTGTGAAAGTGAGAAAACAAGATATGTTCTGCTTCTGAAAGAATAAACAAAGATATCATGTAAATGCCTTCAATATTGCACAGTATTTTCTGTACAATGTCCAGTTACATCAAACAGAAATTCAGATGGGGTTAAAAGTCTGTAGAGATTCTCAGTCATCCAGGCCCTGGTTGTCCCAAAGATGCTTTTTCAGGAGGCAACTGGACTTTCTGTTTTTATCCTTTTGAAGACGTTTCGCTTCTCATCCAAGCAGCTTCTTTATCTCTGACTGAATGGTGAGGAATGGAAGGATTGATATTCCTTGCAGACAGCTGGTCATTTGCATCCTTTTAGAGGGTCGTTGAGGCCACTTGGAGGTTTATCTGTGTCTTCAGGGTCACCTGAATAGCGCAAATGGTTCCTGTAGCCTCTAATTTTTCCTCTGGAAATCCCTTCTTACTCCCACACCATCCGAAGGGTATTCATCACAAATTGTATAGCTAAAAATCTGTAGAGAGTCCCAAAGGTGCTTTTTTCCTCAGGAGACAACTGGACTTTCTTTTTTTTCTTTGCCTCCGGAAAAAGCACTTTTGGGTCTCATGGGGTTATTTTATTTTATCTTCTTATCCCTCCTTTATTATTTTTATTTATTTTTATTGCACATTTATTATTTTTACAAATAACTCAAGGTGGGAACATATTCTACACACCTTCCTCCATCTATTTTATTTTATCTTATCTTATCCCTCCTTTATTATTTTTATTTATTTTTATCGCACGTTTATTATTTTTACAAATAACTCAAGGTGTGAACTTATTCTACACAGCTTCCTCCACCTATTTTATTTTATCTTATCTTATCTTATCCCTCTTTTATTATTTTTATTTATTTTTATCACACGTTTATTATTTTTACAAATAACTCAAGGTGCAATCTTATTCTACACACCTTCCTCCACCTATTTTATCTTATCTTATCTTATCTTATCCCTCTTTTATTATTTTTATTTATTTTTATCGCACGTTTATTATTTTTACAAATAACTCAAAGTGCGAACATATTTTACACATCTTCCTCCACCTATTTTATTTTATCTTATCTTATCCCTCCTTTATTGTTTTTATTTATTTTTATCGCATCTTTATTATTTTTACAAATAACTCAAAGTGCGAACATATTCTACACACCTTCCTCCATCTATTTTCCCCACAACAACAACCCTGTGAGGTGAGTTGGGTTGAGAGAGATCGACTGGCCCAAAGTCACCCAGCCAGCTTTCATGCCTAAAGTGGGACTAGAACTCTCAGGCTCCTGGTTTCTAGCCTGGTTACCTTTTATATTTTGAGTTTCTTGCTCACGCTTTCTCCTTTTTTTTTAATACTGAGAAGACTACTTGTCCCTTCAGACTTTCTCTGAAATTATCTTCACATTCCTCTCCAATCACGTAAAAGAAGATCAAGGCCTATTTTCTATTATCCAGGAATGAAGGATATAGAATGGTCTTAAAATAAAGCAAGGCGGGTTGTAATCAAATGTCAAGTAAAGTTTTCTAGAAATAGGAACAATGTGAAGATAGAGGCAATAAAGGAAAGAGATGATAACTGCATGGATTGCCCCTGTGACTATGTAGAACAGATGGAGAGGAAGCTAATTTGCAAAAACACACGAAGAGACCTGAACTCATTGGTAGCTTCGAATTGCAATGAACAAGGGCATACATTCAATTTTGCAGCTGCTAGGATTGTTGGACGAGCTGGGACAAAAATAGCCAGAGAAATATCAGGTACTTAGGAGCCGAGGGCCTCAGCAACACAAGGAAACAACAGCCAATTGCTGGCCATCAACACACCAATCAACACCCAACCAGGCATCACATAAATAGAACATAGATAGAAAAGCCCAAAGCACATATTGTAGTACAGATAAGTTTCCTGAGGATGGGCTCCAGCACGAATCCGAAAACTCGGAAGAGTAAGCCTCTAGTCCCGGTGACCTACCCAGATTGGAACTGTCAACATTATCCTGGGACGCATCTATTTGTCTTCATTTGTGAGATGTTGCAATATTTGAGGGGCTGCCACAGAGACGAGGGGGTCAACCTGTTTCCCAAAGCACCCGAAGGCCAGACGAGGAACAATGGATGGAAACTGATCAAGGAGAGATTCAACCTGGAAATAAGGAGGAATTTTCTGACAGTGAGAACAATCAACCCATGGAACAGAAGTTGCCTTCGGAAGTTGTGGGAGATTCATCACTGGAGGCTTTCAAAAAGAGATTGGACTGCCACTTGTCAGAAATAGTGTAGGGCAGTGGTGGCTAACCTTTCTGGGCTCCTGTGCCAAAAATTATGCTTATATTAGTGTGCGCGCACTCGCGTGCCAGCACCCAGAATGCAATGCCCGTGCCCCCACGCCCCCTGCACGCAATCTCCCCCCTTATGTGCACTGCATCTCACAGCTGGTTTGAGCCTTTTTCGCCTCCCAGAGGCTTGGAAAAAACCTCTGCAAGGCTTTTCAGGACGAATTATATGCCCGTTTCGTCACTTCCTGTATTACAGGAAGTGACGAAAAGGGCCTATTTGTCCTGAAAAGCCTTGCAGAGGCTTTTTCCAAGCCTCTAGGAGGTCGAAAAAGGCCTGAAACCAGCAGAAAAATCAGCTGTGAGGCACGCACATGCGCAGTGAGGTAAGTTTGCCTGCGGCTCACGTGCCGGCACAAATGGCTCTGCGTGCCACTTGTGGCACACGTGACATAGGTTCGCCATCACAGGTGTAGGGTCTCCTACTTGGGCAGGGGATTGGACTAGATCACCTACAAGGTCCCTTCCGACTCTGTTAATCTGATATGATGTCTCTCCTACATCGGTTGGAGATGGTGTGATTTGGATTCACACATTAAACAAGGGATGGATCTCATTGCTTAGCAGGTTTTCTGCTGTTTTTTTATTTTATTTTTTAGCAAAAGCAACTGATATCATTTTAATTTTTCCTCTCCAAAAAAACCCCATGAGGTATAGAATGTTTTTCACCTAACATTTCAATCTCTCCAGGTTCCATGCATATATTAGATTCTGGCTTAGAGGCAGTATTAACCTGACATTTCATAATACAGTAATATTGTGGCTATGCAGTTTTCTAAAATTCCCCCATCCTTGCTTGCCTTATACAGTTGAACTTTTCTCCTCACCCCTCCTTTGGGAACAGTAGAGAAAAGAGAAATGAATTGCCCAGATTCAGTTAAGATGGAAAACAAGCATCTGCCTCCTAGAATTATTCATTAAATAAGAATGTGGCAGATTTATTGTCTAGTCTGGAGGGGATATAAAAAATATCATTAAACAGATTCTAAACCTTGTAGACAAACTTCCGGTAACCAGATTCAATAACAAATATTACATCAAAAAAATGTCTTGTGAATGCTGAAATAAGTTATCTCTGCCTTACTCAAGACAGACTCAAGCAATGTACTGTAACTCAAAGAAAGTTATGTCATCTCTAGTCCTCCTTGTTTGTGGTTGAATGTTGGAGTCCTGATAAACAAATGAGAATTGGAGAAACCCAAGTCACTTCAAATTGAAACTAATTAAGAAAGAACTGGTCAGGAAAGTACATATTTGATCTTATATTTTAATGTTTTTTTAAAAAAATTATTAGTTTATAGTATAAAATACAAAAATACAGAAGCAAACAGTGGGATACAGAGGGGAGGGGGAAGAGAGAAGTGTGGAAGAGAGAGGGAACAAGAGGGAAAAAAGGGCCTTGACTTCTGAAGACGTTTTGCTTCTCATCCAAGAAGCTTCCTCAGAGCTGAACAAACTTCTTGGGTGAGAAGCAAAAAAATATCAAAGAAAAACCAAAAAGTCCAGTTGCCTTTTGAGGGGAGGGGGGGGGAAGCACTTTCGGGACATCTATCACTAAAGGTTTTTAAGAAGAGATTGGACAACCTTTTCTCTGAAATGGTATAAGGCAGTGATGGCGAACCTTTTTGTTGTGATGTGCCGAAAGTCCGCGCTTGCCGGCACCCACATGCAATGCACCCCGCCCCCCCGCACATGCGTGTGCAACACCCCCCCCACTCCCTTACCTCCACTGCACATGTGCACACCTCTCAGCTGATGTTCAGCCCGTTTGAGGTCTTTTTTGGCTTCCCAGAAGCTCGAGGGAAGCCTCTGCAGCCTTTGGAGGCTGAAAAACGGGCCCGTTTCATCACTTCTGGTTTCATCACTTCCAGTATTTCCGGAAGGCCCATTTTTCGGCTGCCCCGAGGCTGCAGAGGCTTCCCTTGAGCCTCTGGGAGGTCAAAAAAGGCCTCAAATGGGCTGAAAAACAGCTTGGAGGTACGCACATGCGCAGTGCAGGTAAGTTTGGCTGGGGCTCGCCTTCCCTCACAAATGGCTCTATGTGCCTCCTGTGGCACGCGTGCCATAGGTTCGCCATCACGGGTATAGCGTCCCTTCCTTAAGCGGGGGTTGGATTAGAAGACTTCCCAGATCCCTTCCAACCAGGGGTGGTATTCAGCAAGTTCTGACCAGTTCTGGAAACTGGTAGCGGAAATTTTGCATAGTTCAGAGAACCGGCAAATCCCACCTCTGACTGGCCCCGCCCCCATCTATTCTCCGCCTCCCGAGTCCCAGCTGATTGGCTGGGTCTTCTTTGGTTGCCCTGCACAGGAGGACGGAGCTGGAAAGCAGGTCAGTGGGGTGGGGAGGGAATGGGAACTTTGCAGTAACCTTCCCCTGCCACACCCACCAAGCTACGCCCACAGAACCAGTAATAAAAATTTTTGAATCCCACCACTGCTTCCAACTCTATTATTCTGTATTCTATTCTTTGCTCTTACTAACACATCCAAAAGAAACAATATAATACAAACGAAGACAATTATGTGATGCCAGCTCTTTTGCCTGTATAACATCTCAAGTCACAAGGGAAATCAATTCCCTCTCCTTTAAGAGGTCTGACAAGCAGCAAATGAAAGTGTTTTTTTTTTTTGAAAAAGTTAAAAAGAGAAACATTCCTTATGTTGCTTTAACTAGTCTAATTATCATCTTCATTTAACGACCCCATAAATCCCTTACCAGGTGGAGTCTGGGCAGCTGAATGGAACTAGCACAGTGTTTTAATGGCCGGATGCCCTTCCTGTCACTAATGCGGAGTTTTGTTCAGCAGATCTATTCTCATTGTGCCCAGAGAGAAAAATATCTTCCTCTACCTAGGATTGAACTCACAGCCTCCTGATTGTGAGGCAAGAGCTCCACCACTCCCTTTAACTAGTCTAACATATAATTATATAATCAGAGACATAACAGCAATATTACCTTAACTCTTTTCCTGTCCAGATATCCAGCTTCTCATTCAATTTTAAGACAAGACCATTTTTCCCTCTCCTTGTCCAGAAGGCAAAAGTTTGGAGGGATCTCTTTTTTCTGGGTGCCAAGGTAAGATTCGCCCTCTCCCAGGGGGATGTAATTTAAGACAGATGGGTATGTATTCTTTTTTAATTTTGTAAGCTCTGAGTGGTATTACACACTTGTTTTTGCATACAAATAAAGGGGATTTTGCACACCCAGAAATCCCCCTTATCTATATATATAAAAGCAAAACAGCACTCATGCGTCATCAGAAAATCTCCAGAACCGTAAAGTCTCAAACTTGAAATGTGGCACGTATGTTCCTCTAGGCTTCTGGGTGCTCACTAAGAAAGAATTTTTCGAAATGACTATCAGAGCATTAGTATTTCCTATATTATTATTAACACGCTCTAATGCTAAAGAGTTCTATTCCAGCTCCCCACCACCACCCGAAAAGAAATCTGTTCCAAATGCAAAACACAAGCAGAGGAGAGGAGTTTCAGTTTCAGTTTCACACCACCAAGCAGCTTTAGTACAGAACAGTTGAGCTAAGCCACACCCAGGCTTCTTGCTGTTTCCTTCTTGCTCACACAGCAAATACTGTTTCACTTTCCAAACAGCCCTCAACTCTCTCACACACTGACAGGATGCTAGCCAGATGAATACCAAAGGATGCTGGTAGGCAGAGACACAATTTTTTTTTCTTATTTCCCTCCCCAAAAACTTGCCCGATCCCATAGTTTCATAGCGAAGCATGGGTACCCAGCTAGTTTGTGTGTGTGTGTGTGTGTGTGTGTGTGTGTGTGTGTGTAAGGTTTTGAGCTGATAAATAATTAAATATATATATATATATAATAGCCTAACATTTCCAGAATTGAGCCCAGCATTTCATTACCAAGTGAGATAGTTGTTAAGTGAGTTTTTCCCCATTTTACACTCTTTCCTGCCATCGTTGTTAAGTGAATCACTGTTGTTGCTAAGTTAGTAACACAGTTGTTAAGTGAATTTGGTTTCCCCAGAAGGTCGCAAAAGGTGAGCACGTGAACAAACACACTACAACCATCAAAAAATATGAGCCAGTTTCCAAATGTCTAAATTTTGTTTGGGTAACCATGAGGGTCATGAGGGTGAGAAATTGTCATACATCACTTTTTTTTCATTGTAACGTCAAACAGTCACTAATTGAACAGTTGTAAGTTAAAGACAAACTACTTCTCCTTCTAAAACCGGATTTCAGGATGGAGAGCAGGCAGATAATCAGTGAGTTACTATTCCCATGTAATAAAAGTCTGGCCTCAGTGTAATGAAAGTACAAAACAATCTACAGCAGCGGGGTCAAACTCAAGGCCCAAGGACCGGATGTGGCCCATGGGGTGCTTAGATCTGGCCCATGGGGATGCCCCCAAAACAACAAAGGATCGGCCCAGCGAAAACAGAGCTAGGGAGGACCACACACACACACACACCCAAGCTCCATTTTCACTGGTAGAGAGTTGCAGGAGGCCATCGTGGCCAAAAGTGGGGCCCAGGGGGGCACACACAGCCCCTCCCTGCCCTGGGCTTCATTTTCACTGGCAGAGTGGTAGCGAAACAAACTCAGTTGTTTTACCTTTTGCATTTGAGCATGCAAGAAGGGAAAAGAAAGAAAAAAGGGAAAGAGGAAAGACAAAAAAAAAAAGAAGGGAAGATGGGAAGAGAGCAAAGAAGGAAAAATAAGGAAAGAGGGGAAGGAAGAAGAAAGGAGAATGAAGAAGGAAGGAAAAAGAAGAAAAGGAAGGAAGGAAGGAAGGAAGGAAGGAAGGAAGGAAGGAAGGAAGGAAGGAAGGAAGGAAGGAAGGAAGGAAGGAAGGAAGGAGGAAGAAAAGAAGAAAAAGGAAAGAAGAAGGAAGGAAGGAAGGAAGAAAAGAAGAAAGAAAGGAAAGAAGAGGGAAGGAAGGAAGGAAGGAAGGAAGGAAGGAAGGAAGGAAGGAAAGAGGAAGAAAAAGAAAGAAAGGAAAGAGAAAGGAACGAAGGAAGGAGGAAGGAAGTGAAAAAAGAAAGAGGAAGGAAGGAAGGAAGGAAGGAAGGAAGGAAGGAAGGTCATAATGAGAGTGAAGGAGAGTCTGAGGGAAGTCCTGCCTTAGCACTAGGCCACCACAAGTGCCCACACACACACCCCACCCCCGAGGTCAAACACAACCCTGAGGCAGCCACGGCCCTCAATGAAATTGAGTTTGACAGCCTTGATCTACAGGGATTTTATCATTTTATGCTTAAAGTAAATATCAAGTAGGTACAAAGTGCCAGGAGCTGAGGGAACCAGAAAGATGCCCAAGAAACCCCTTTCCTTATTAATGCCATTGCATGTTTTTAACAAAGAGGGAAGGTGAGGCACAGCTTCAGCTGAGTCTACTTAGTATGGAAGACACGTTTCTCTTTCATCTCCTTTGAGCTCCCTGGAGTACATATGCAAATTGGTCATTGTTGGTAGCTGGTTTCTTCTTTATTTAATTTTCTACTACTTCAATAGCTTTGACAGTTGTCTGAAGCCGATGGCTTGGTTAGCGTGTCTTTTTATCCATTTTTTTAAAGAAGATGACTGGGTTTTTTTTGTGTTTTTTTTTAAAAACATATTCAGAAGATGGTTTTCTGCAACTCTGCAATTCACACGGAAGGAGAATTTCTTCTGATTATTGTTTAATCCAAAGAGTGCTGCGGTTGGCCTAGAGGTGGAGCTCTCGCCTCACAATCAGGAGGCTGTGAGTTCGATCCTAGGTAGAGGCAGATATTTCTCTCTCTAGACACAATGAGTATATATATCTGCTGAACAAAACTTGGCACTGGCGACAGGAAGGGCATCCGGCCATTAAAACACTCTGCTACATACACTTGGCAACATTCAGTGGCCCAGACTCTACCCCTCAAGGGATTATGGGATCATTAAATGAAGGTGACCCTCAGATAGTCAACAGCCCTCAGGTCTGGAGGTGACTGATGAGGAAGAGGAGGAACAGCTGGGCCCAGTGCCTGAAGTGCAGATGTGCAGAAGGCAGAGGAGAGGAGAACAGTGGAAATCTGTGGGCCGGTCCTTGGGATGGAAGAGCCACCACTGCTAGCAAAACTCTGGGGATAAAAGGCAGGGGGCAGAGATGAATAGGTGTGGCAAACAATTATTCATTTCTCTGCCAGTCAGACTTGTTAGCCTGCAGTGAGAGGGAAACATTTTGCCAGGGCTGCCGGCACTCCTAATAAAGGAATCTTTGAATTCACTTCAGAGGGTTTGTCGTGTTTGGGGAGCTGGGTCAGAACAATAGTATTCAAATTGGCAAGAAGTGGGAAGGCAACAAGGGTGGGATTCTACCACTTCAGGCGAACCGGATGTTAAATTTACATCTGGTTCGCCGAACCGTAGTTGAACTGACTGACTGGCCCCGCCCAAACCACCCTGCCCTTCCCAGGAGTCTCCACGCGGCCTGTTTTGGATGCAGGTCTGCATGGAGACTCTGGGAGGGGAAAAAAATGGGCCTTTCAGAAGTCCGGAAATAGGCCTGTTTCCGGCTTCCGAAGGGCTTCCGGCTTCTGCGCGGAGACTCTGGGAGGGGAAAAAACGGGCCTTCCGGAAGTTGGGAAACAGGCCTGTTTCTGGCTTCCGGAGGGCCTTCAGAGCCTGGGGGAGGTCGTTTTCACCCTTCCAGGGGCCCAAGGGAAGCCTCTGGACTCTGGGGAAGGCAAAAAATGGCTCTCCCGGAAGTTCCCATAGGCCACACCCACCATGGCCACGCCCACCAAGCAACCAGGCAGCAAACCGGTTGCTGGGATTTTTGAATCTCATCCCTGAAAGGCAGCCTATTGTAATGCAAGGTATTGGACAATTTTGCAAGGGTGGGTGTCTGAGCTCTTCGACTCCCAAGCTCAGTGATACTGTCAAATTCAGAAAGCAAGGACACATTGATTCCTGGAAGTATCTTTATTGCTAGTAAAGTAATACGACTGGAGTTTTGAATGGCTGCCAAAACAATTCTCTTGATCAATTTATACTTAGCAGAATTGAAGTGGAATTCATCAATTAATCTTTCGCACATTTCCCTCCTTCTCCTGGATTAAGAAATCTTTTTTTTTTAATAAGAGTACATCCCCCTCCTCTGTGTTTGAAAGGTCAGATAGATATTCCATCGCACAAGCATAGGGTTCTTCAGAACAGATGATAACTGGAGGATACAACAGAAGCTAGCCAATACAGATAGTCCTCAACTTATGACTGTAAGGCATCCAGAAAGTATCCATGATATCAATCACTCCAATTTTCTCTCCAATTGATTTATTTAGGAACAGATCTGGCATGTCAAAGGCAATTTCCCAAAGTGAAATTATTTTTGCGTGTTACACAGAATCCACCTTCTCTCCTCCCTTCTCTCCTCCCACTTCTACACTTCATAAATCACGAGAACCAATTAACTGCAATTGGAATTTCTTAATACGACATACAGAATAATCTTGAACTTTTCAACTCCTCTATGCCCCCTTCCATGAAATGTGACAGCTGAATTTTAAAGCTGACAATGACCACAATTGACCCCAACATTTCTGTTGCTGAGTGAGATACTTGTTAGTTTTTCCCATTTTTGCTGTAGTCATTTAGTGATTCACGGTGTCAGGGCTCCAACAAATCCACCCTCATTCAAATCAAAAGTCTCTAGCCACAACTCAGAGAAAAGTAAATGGATTTATTAGGAGTGGCCATGTTGGCGTAAGCTGAATGCAGTCAATACTAAATTACATCATACATTTCCCCTTGACCCTGGTCTTCCCCCCATCCCCTGGATGTGACTTCTCCAATTTTTTTTAAATTTTTATTTTTTAATTTTTATTTACATTTATATGCCGCCTTTCTCCGGAGACTCAGGGCGGCTTACAGTCTATGGAGCACCATGCTAAGTGCTCAGCAATAGCCTTCATTCCATTGTATATGCCTGCTTATTACTAGGGCTTTTGGCCCCCCCAAGCAGCATTTTTACAAAGTCAGCTTATTGCCCCCAACAATCTTGGGTCCTCAATTTACCTACCCCAAGAGGATGGAAGGCTGAGTCAACCTTGAGCCTGGTGGGATTTGAGCCTGCACTAATTGCAGGCAGCTTGCACTAAGTGCTAGATGATTAACAGCCTGCACCACCAAGGCCCTATCTCCAAGAGTCATTCATCATGCTCTCCAATAACCTTCTTATGCTCTGACAACTTTGGGCTGCTGGGATGATTATCTAGGCATTTAAGGAATGCCTTGTTTTCCCCCACTCCCTTTTTCTGGCAGCTAAAAAGACTAAAGGAGTATCTTTTTAGTCGACACACAGCAAGCTGTTAGGTTAGTAACATGAATCTGGCTTCCCCATTGACTTTGCTTGTGAGAAGGCTCCAAAAGCGGATCCCATGACCCCAGGACCCTTCAACCATCATAATGAACCAAGAGTCTTTATTTAGATCACATGACCATGGGGATGCTGCAACAGTCATAAGTGTGAAAAATGGTCACAAGTAACTTTTTTCAGTGCCGTTGTAACATCAAAAGTTCACTAAATGAACAGTTGTAAGCAGAGGTGGTATTTAGCCGCTTCTGACCAGTTCTGGAGAACTGGTAGCAGAAATTTTGAGTAGTTTGGAGAACCGGCAAATCTCACCTCTGACTGGCCCCACCTCCATCTATTCTCTGCCTCCCGAGTCCCAGCTGACCGGCTGGGTCTCCTTTGGTTGCCTTGCACAGGAGAACGGAGCTGGAAAGTAGGTTAGTGGGGTGGGGAGAGAATGGGGACTTTGCAGTATCCTTCCCCTGCCACGCCCACCAAGCCACGCCCACCAAGCCACGCCCACCAAGCCATGCCACAGTAGTAAAAAATTTTGAGTCCCCCCACTGGTTGTAAGTCAAGCATTATACTTTGCACACCTATCACAACCAGTGGTGGTATTCAACCGGTTCGCAACGGATCGGGCAAACCGGTAGCAAGAATTTGGCATGGGTCACCGAACCAGTAGTAAATTCTGGTTGGCCGTGCCCCACACCAGGTCACCCTCCCGCCCGATGCTTGCTTACTCCGCCCGCCTGACATTCACCTAAGGGTATTTCTTTTTTTTCCCTCCCGACAATCAGTTGTAGATAAGATCAGCTGTGCTGGGATTCCCCTTGCTGAGGCCCAGGAAGGCAAAAAATGAAGGGAGGAGCTCAGCCCCCCCCCCTCCATTTTTTGTCTTCCAGAGCCCCAGAGGAGCTTTAGGGGAGCTCCTCTGAGGCTAGGAAGCTCCCCAAAATGGGTGGGGACTGCAAAAAAGCAAAGCCACACCCACCCAGTCACATGGCCACTCCCACCAAAGCCACGCCTACAGAACCGGTACTAAAAGTTTTTGAATACCAACACTGATCACAACATACCTCTTCACTCTTTTTTTTGATAGGACTAACAGTTGCCAATAAAGTAAACTTATAAGACAAGCTTCTTTTAACCTGCATAATATTGTAATATTTTTTTTCTTATCTAAGCCTTTTGTATCATACCCTGTAAGGGTGGGAGGAATCTGACATCACAATGATGTTTTTAAATCACTAAAATGAGACTGCACTGCTATGGATTTTTTTTTAAAAAAAATTGCATTGACAGATTCAGGGCCACCAATGCAATCGTGGGTAATAAAACTGATGATTTACAGCTTAAAGTTCCCTGCTCACCATAGCAGGCAATGGGGCAGTTGCTAATTTATCACAAATAGGAGTTCATTGTTTTGCTTTGGAAAGACACATTGCTAAACACCAAGGGACTCATCTGAGGAAACACAGCATACTTTGATAATATATATTTAGCACGGAAGATTCCTATGTAAGCGGCATCTTTCTATTTTCTTAGAAGGTGGACAGGCAGTGCCTAGTGTCTTTCCCTTTTCCAAATTTCCAACATCAAGGTCACACCGCCCATTTTCCAAGACAGGACATGAAGAGCAATTGCTAAAAGGTTTTGGAACTGCAATGCAGGGGAACTGCAGTTTATGTTTTTTTTTTTAAAAAAAAATCAAAATGGCTGCCTCATCAGTGACATTGAAACTCTGTCTGGTTTTTTTAAAAAATGCATGTCACAAGTGTGAGACCTATTAAAGAATAAGCGGAGCATTGATCACCACATGATGGCAGCAGGGGTGGGATTCAAAAATCCCCACAACCGATTTGCTGCCCAGTTGCTGGGTAG
Source organism: Bungarus multicinctus (assembly GCA_023653725.1). Lineage (NCBI taxonomy): Eukaryota > Metazoa > Chordata > Lepidosauria > Squamata > Elapidae > Bungarus > Bungarus multicinctus. Next base: position 12,494,027 of record CM042849.1, read on the forward strand.
GCGTGGCCATGGTAGGCGTGGCCAACTGGAACTTCTGGAAGGGCCACTGTTCGCCTTCCCAAGGGTTTGGAGGCTTCCCTTGGGCCTTTGGGAGGGTGAAAACGGCCACTCCCAGGCTCTGGAGACTCTCCAGAAGCTGGAAACAGGCACATTTCTGGACTTCCGATATTTCCAGAAGGCCTGGGAGGGGACGGGAGGAGTGGGTAGGGCCAGCCAGTTGGTTCAAATACCGGTTTTGGCAATCTAGATGCAAATTTAACATCCAGTTTGCTCGAACTGGTCCGAACCAGTAGAATCCCCACCCCTGGATGGCAGTGATCTTGATTATACTGCAGATTATACCTGGTGAATTTACACTTGGGGTGTCCAACATGGGAGACATTGAGACTTGCGGACTTCAACTCCCAGAATTCCTTTGGATCTTCCCACAGTTTACCCATCCATGTTATTACTAATCAACCTCGTCTCTTTCCTTCAACCTTTCCTGGCTTTAAAATGTTTTCCAAAGACCGGGCTCTTTGTATAATGTATTAAAAATTATTCTTTTGAATATATAGCATATTTAAATATTTATATATTGCATATTTGTGAGTGTATGTGATGCTCGCAAACACAATCTAGATTGCAGTGGATAAAGTCAAATGTAGGAAAAATAACAATATAATTAACAAAAAATAAACAAACAATAGTCTTCAAGTTACGACCACAGTTGAGCCCAAATTTTATGTTGCTAAGTGAAACATTTGTTACGTGAGTTTTGCCCCATTATAGAACTTTTTTGCCACCGTTCTTAAATGAATCATTGCATTTGTTAAGTGAGTAACATTGTTGTTAAGTGAATCTGGGTTCCCAATTGACTTTGCTTGTCAGAGTTGCAAAAGCTATAAACTCTGGAGGGAAGTTCTTCCTCCGATTAATTGTTCTCACTGTCAGGAAATGTCTCTTTAATTCTAGGCTGCTTCTCTCCTTGATTAATTTCCACTCATTGCCTCTTTTGCTACCTTCAGGTGCTTTGGAGAATAGCCTGATTCCTTCTTCTTTGTGGCAGCCCCTGAGATATTGGAAGACTGTTATCGTGTCACTCCTAGTCCTTCTTTTCATTAAACTAGATTACCCAATTCCTGCATGTGTTTTAGCCTCCAGTCCCCTAATCCTTTCTGTTGCTCTTCTCGGTACTCTTTCCATATATGCCCATTTATGCTATGCCACATGCTCAATAAATAAACAGAAGGGTTAACACAGATAAGGCTTCCACCAATTTACAGTAGGGTTGATCCAAAAATCCATGAGCAGAAGGGGATAAAAATTAATGGTCAGCATTTCTGCAGGGAAGATCAAGGAGAGGCAAAACAGTGAAAGTTGCTTTAGGCTACTATCACACAAAACTGCAGAGAGATAGAGGGGAGGGACAACGGTTTAGCAAACCAACAACTTCCTATCTAAACATTATTTTTGGCAAAATGCCCACATGTGCTTGTGCACATGCATGTAATCACAAAAACCTAGGGAGATGCATACACGTGCATGTGCAATCAGCTGCTAAATATGAACTGGCCTGCTTTGACTGATTTTCAATAGAAGAACATCCATGAATAGCAAGAGCACTTAGACTTATATACTGCTTCGTAGTGCTTTACAGCAATGGCCCTCAGCCTTTTGGGCACCAGAAACCGGTTCCGTGGAGAGAGGGTTTTCCCGTGGACCGGTGGGGCCGTGGTTTCCCGTGCTGCCTGCATCCTGTGGATGGAGTTTCCCTTGTTTGTGTGACCCAGTTTGTGCATGCCACGGAGTAGGGGTTGGGGACCTTTGCTTTGCAGCATTCTCTAAGCAGGGGTGGGATTCTACCAGTTCGGACCAATTCTATAGAACCGGTTGTTACGATTCTGCGCAGTTTGGAGAACCAGCAAATCACATCACTGGCTGGCCCCTCCCTTCCCCACCCGCCCCACCCAGGAGGCTTCCCTGAGGCTCAATCAAGGGTGGTATTCAGGGGGTTGGGGGAGGGAGAAGTGCCCTGAGAGCAGAGCTGAACCTTCCTTAGGATTGAAGCTTCTATTTTTCAATGCAGACTCAGGCAGCAGATTGCAGAAAGGTAGATCTGGGAGTGAAACTGTGATTCTGCAAGCAGCTCAATCTGCCTGCCTGCTTTGCCTGATTTTGGGTAAAAGTTGCTCTTTTTTTTAAATAAAAAATTCAATCCTTACATATATATTTACAATATTTACATACAAGCCATGCCCAGCCAATCACATGACCACCAAGCCACACCCACAAATTAGGCCATGCCCACAGAACCGGTTGTTAAGAAATTTGAATCCCGCCCCTGTCTCTAAGCCAAGGGTGTCAAACTCAAGGCCCAGATTCGGCCAGCAGGGTGCTTAGATCTGGCCCATGGGGCCACCCTGGAAACAGCAAAGGACTAGCCCGTGGTGCCTCTGCCAGCAAAAATGGAGCTCTGGAAGGGCACGGGCAGCCCTCCTGAGCTCTGTTTCCACTGGCAGTGGGTTGCAGGAGGCCGTCTCAGCCAAAAACGGAGCTCAGGAACCCGTTTTCACTAGCGGAGTGCTCAGGCCACTACAGGCGCCCCTGACATGAGTGACATCAGGCTGGCCACACCCACCCTAGTACAACCCTGATGCAGCCCTCAATGAAATCGAGTTTGACACCCCTGCTCTAAGCAGTTCACAGAGTCAGCCTATCGCCCCCCAACAATCTGGATCCTCATTTTACTGACCTTGAGCTGGTCAGGATTGAACTCCTGGCTTGTAATATTGCATTCTAACCACTACAGTTCTAAATGTAAGGAAGGTACATGGAACCTCTGTTTATGAAATGGCATTTTCTGATTCAACCATGTATCTTCCTTCATCCGTGGAATAGTAATTTGCACATTGCTTTGTTTCTTTATTATACTGTTTACCTTTGCATGCCCTTTTTTTCCCATTTACCTTGTTTACCAGTTTACCAAAGGCTAGCCACACATCTGTGCTTCGCTACAAAACTATGTGGTCGGGCTTAGTTTTTGGGGAGGAAAATAAGGGAAAGAAACTTCTGCCTTTTCCTACCAGCATCCTTCGGTATTCATCTGGCTAGCATCCTGTCAGTATGTGGGAGTTGAGGGCTGTTTGGAAAGTGAAACAGTATCTGCTGTGTGAGCAAGAAAGAGACAGCAAGGAGCCTGGGCATGGCTTAGCTCAACTGCTCTGTACTAAAGCTGCTTGGTGCTGTGAAATTGAAACTGAAACTCCTCTCCTCTGCTTGTGTTTTGCATTTGGAACAGATTTCTTTTCGGGGGGGGAGTTGGAATAGAACTCCTTAGCATTAGAGCATGTTAATAATAATATAGGAAATACTAATGCTGTGATGGTCATTTCGAAAAATCCTTTCTTAGTGAGCACCTAGAAGCCAAGAGGAACATATGTGCCAAATTTCAAGTTTGTAGGCTTTACGGTTCTGGAGATTTTAAAAGACAAAGAAAAAAAAACATGAAAAAGTAAGGAGAAAGGAAGGGGAAAAGAAGGGGTATAGTGTAATGAGAGAAAAAGAAAAAAAAATAAGCACCAACTTCCAACTGTCTTTAGTACAGTAGAAGGTAACAACATTACAACCACAACTTTTTGCATTTACACAACAGTATGCACAAGCCATTTCTATAACAATAAGCCTGTCTCCTTTACAACAGCAAAATCAACATTTTTTCCCCCATTGTACGGACAAAATCCGGAAGCAATTTCAAAATAGAAACAAAATTAAATATATTCTCTTCTTTGGATAAAAGAATCAGTTTTTAATTAACTAGGAAAAGGAAGTTGACTTCAGCCTACCTGTGTAGGCTTGACGTTTCTACAAAATAGAGAAAAACGACGGTACATATTTTCTTTATTCTATAAAAATGCTCCCCTCCTCCTCTGATATTTTTAATGGAATGTCTTCATCCAACTCTCCCCACCCTAGCCTTTTTCAGGGATATTGCTAGCCGTCTTTAACCTGCAGGTTAAAACTATTACCAAGATCTCTGCCTCCTAAACCTTCCCATTTCTTGCCCTCAAGGCAATCACATCTAAATACACGAGAGCTTGTATTATTATCTGCAAGTTCTCCCTTTCACCTCCGCAGATCTGCAGCCCTCTCCATCCCACCCCCGAAGCTGCCCATCTGGGCTTCCAAGATTGCATTCTTAATGATGGATTGAGATATAGTCCCTGGCTCATCCTACCCTGGCTGTGATATTGCTCCAGTGAATTCATCAACCTGACATATTCATGATACTTAAATGCAGGATGGGGGTTATTGCATTGCGCTCTGCTGGCAAGTCGCTAAATTGTCAAGCACCAATAGTCGCATTACCCATCGCGATCATGTATTTATTTATTTTATTTGTCAAGCAAGTATTAGATTACAGGTATAAGTATAAACAGAAGAATGTATGAATAAGTATGTATGGTTGCTGGGTGGGCGTGGTCATAGTGGGCGTGGCCTAGTCAGCCTCCTGCACCATGGTGGGGGGGGCACATTTTTTCCCCTTCCTGGGCTCCAGAAGTTTTCCTCAAGCCCCTGGGAGGGTGAAAACGGCCTCTCTGGGCTCCAGAGGCTCTCTGGAAGCCAGAAATGGGCCCATTTCTGGTCTTTCCAAATTTCCAGGCAGCCTGTTTTTTGCCCTCCCTGACCCTCCGCATCCATCCTGCACTTACCTGCGTCCCAAACGGGCCGCGTGGGGATTCCTGGGAGGTTGGGCGGGGCCAGCCAGGAGTGGGATTTGGGGGTTCTCCGAACTGCGCAGAATCTTAGCTAGAGAATCTCCTGAACCCCTGCGAACCCCAGCAGCCCACTTCTGCCTGGTGGTTAGTTGCCATCACAAAATTCTGTGAACTGGAAGCCGCGGCCATAAAGAGGAGAATTAGGGCAATATGAGCGATACATCTATCATTCTTCAGATCAGCCTGATATTCCTTGTGTATTATTTATTGATTAATTGGTTGATTTGATTTGTCAATCGCTTATAAGATAATCGGTATAAGTATAAACATGAGTAAGAATACAGGAAATAGGTACGGGTAAATGGGGACAATAAGACAGGGACAGGAGGCCCGATGGTGCACTTATGCACGCCCCTTACAGACCTCTTAGGAATGGGGTGAGGTCAATAGTGGATAGTTTAAGGTTAAAGGAGTGGGGGTTAGAGGATGTAACAACAGAGTCAGGTAGTGCATTCCAGGCATTGACCACTCTGTTGCTGAAGTCGTACTTTCTGCAACTAAGTTTGGAGCGGTTTATATTGAGTTTGCATCTGTTATGTCTTCTTATATTGTTGCGGTTGAAGCTGAAGTAGTCATTGACTACCATTGGGTAGGACATTGTAGCAGATCGTTTTGTGTACTACGCTTAGATCCAACCGTAGGCGGCATAATTCTAGATTGTCCAAGCCCAAAATCTCAAGTCTGGTGGTTACAGGAATCATACTGACAATTCCTTGCTCTTCACAGTTTAGACCTGTTTAACCATTGACTAATGACTTGCTTTATGTAAATGAACAGATTCTAGCCTGCTTTCATTAACTACAGAATTGGAACAATAGGTGACAAAATCAAGATACATGCTGAGTATCTGTCAAGCGTATTCAACTATCCTTCATTTCATGCTGTCATCCTTGGAGCTGCAAGAGTGCTGTCGTTTCTTGTTCTGCACAATTATATATGTTTCCTTCATCAATTCCTCTTCTCTCCAAGCCAAACTCTTTCATTCCTCTCCTCCCTTTCTTTGTACAAGGACCACAGAATCAGAATCATAAAATCACAGGGGCCCTTGAAGGTTTTCTAGTCCAACCGAAGCAGGTAACCTTATTCCAGTGGTGCGGTGGCCTAGAGGTGGAGTTCTCGCCTCACAATCAGGAGGCTGTGAGTTCGATCCTAGGTAGAGGCGGATATTTCTCTCTCTGGGCACACTGAGAATTTGTCTGCTGAACAATACTCTGTATTGGTGACAGGAAGGGCATCTGGCCACTAAAACACTCCATTCAGTTGCTCAGACTCCATCCCGCAAGGTATTATGGGGTCATTAAAAGAAGATGATTGTCAGAAAATGTCTCCTTCATTCTAGGTTGGATCTCTCTTTAATGAGCTTCCACTCGTTGCTACTTGTCCTGCCCTCAGGTGCTTTGGGGAATATATCACCCCTCTCTTCTCTGTGACAGCCCCTTAAGACAGCTATCATGTCAGTCAAGGGCATTTACGGAAGACAATTTGGTGCAAAAGTGATGTCAGCAAAATCAACTGGTGAGTGGGTGTGTAATTTGCACTGAGATCATCTTTTGTATCAACTCTCCTGCCTCTTTAAAGTTTCCCAAGAGTGGATTGGTTATACAAGAACTTTGCTGTACCGTTTTATTATAATGCCATATTCTCAACGAAAAACATATCGTTAATTCTTAAGGGTGGGGGGGTTATTCTACTTATCTGCTGCTTTGTCTGCTTCTCAGTCATTCAGGTCATGGTTGTCTCAAAGGTGCTTTTTTCAAGAGGCAACTGAACTTTCTTTGTTTTTCCTTGAAGATGTTTCGCTTCTCATCCAAGAAATGTCTTCAGTTCACTTCAGAACTGAAGTGGGGTGCCAACCGTTGGAATTTTGGAGATAACTCATAAATTCTCTTTTTCCAGTAGGTCGTAACTCAAATAAATGGTCATTAAGTCAAGGGCTACCTGCAAACTCACTGTACTTCCTTTCCCCTTTACCAATTTTTTTTTTCCCATTCTGGCACGCAAATTGCACATGCAATTCAAATGTGAACCTTGGAAATAGGCAGCATCTGTTTGGAACACATACATCAAGTTTTAGATACAATGGCCATTAGTATCCTCGCCTCCTTTTGGCATGAGCTGAAGAAGAAGAAAAAATTGCAGAAATTTACTGTACTAAACTAATGAGATATTCATTACAAAACAAATAACCAGGTAATAATGCATGAAACTCTAATGAGAATGATATTAAACCTGACACTTCCACAATTCTTGACAGATGATCGAATTATGTGAGCTTTGCGAAGGATTCTTTTAAGCCCGTGCAGAACAACACACAATAATAGGTTGTGTTATTCCAAAGCCCTGAATGCTGCATGGATCACAAACGAGACATGATGCACAAAACTTCCTCCTTTCTCAGGCACGGCATTGAGACAAGAATGATGACACATGATCTTTTTCTGTTATGCCCCAAAGGAAAGACAGGACAACAAATATCAGTTTTTTCTTAAAAATAAATAAAGTTGTCAGTTTTCCAGGCCTCTAGGGAATTCTGCCACTTGGAAAGAGGATATTTAGTCTCAAATGGTTAAATCTCTCATTAAACTTCCTAACTTGTTCCTATTTCCAAAGGTTTGTGCTTGTTTGCTGTTGGTTTCGTGTGTTTTCTCCAGAATGAGGTCCTTGCTTATATATTCCTCACTACAAGAGCTGTATGAGCAATGGTGGGATGCTGCCGGTTTGCACCGGTTCTAGTGATCCGGTAGCACCGGTCAGCAGTTGTTAGGATATGTGCAGAGTAACCCTTGTATAAAAAGGATATGCACACGGAAACAGTTTATGAGAACAGTTATGAATAAATATACAGTCACACAGAGTCGAACAAGTTGTATTAATGTTTACTTGAAGAAATAGCACAGTCCAATAAACAGTCCATGTCATACACGTTTTTATCAGTCCAGAAATATCCAGTTATAAAGTCTTCTTACCGGTTTCAAGTCTTTTACAGCAGACAAATATCAAACCATAATACAACAGATAATCTTCGATATCAACAGAATATCAAAAATAAACATGGTTAGTCAGTATCGGTCCGTGGTCAGTTAGTATCAGTATTAAGAGAGATCATCAGTAAAAAAAAGAGAGAAAAAGATTAAACCATGATCTATAGCTCCCTCTTATGGCAACTTGAAGCATAATTAACCAATCAGAACACAACATAATACATTATAGTATTTTTCCTTAAAGCTACAAACATATATATTTGTAGTTTATATATTGTCAACCCACCTACATTATTTACATATACATAACAGCAGTTGGCCCTGGCCCCGCCCTTTCCTGTCCTATATTTCCTTTGTTTGTAGCTCAGCTGATAGGTGCAGCAGAGTGGATTGCCACGCCTCAGCTGTTTTACTCACCAGTGCTGATGGTAACGTAAGTTTTCATGCTTAAAATTGCCTGTTTTAGAACACTCCACACGCACCACAGAACTGGTAGTAAAATATTTTTAATTCCACCACTGTGTGTGAGATAGATTAAACTAAGAAGGAATGACTGGCTTAACATCACCCACCAAGCTGCTTGATCAACCAAGGGTTTGGAAAATACATGGTTGAAGGAAGCAAGGGTCAAGTGAAGAAACGTGTGATATGATCCACTCTCTGTCACCGCCATGTGTATAGTCAACATGGAGGTGCAAGAAAGAAAGGTGAGGGTTTGTGTTGTGATAATCACAGCACACACTACATCATCGGGGTGTCAAACTCGATTTCATTGAGGGCCGCATCAGGGTTGTGTTTGATTTCGGGGGGTGGGTGGGCATAGCCAGGATGGGCATGGCCAGCTTGACATCACGTACATCAGGAACACCTGTGGCAGCCCAAGCACTCTGCCAGAGAAAACAGGCTCCCAAGCTCTCTTTTCGGCTGCAACAGTTTCCTGCAACCCTCTGCCAGCGTGACCCTCCCGAGCTCTGTTTTTGCTCACAGAGACACCACAGACCGATCCTTCACTGTTTCCAGGTCAGCCTCACAGGCCAGATCTAAGCACCCAGCAGGCCGGATCCAGCCTTGAGTTTGACACCCCTACACTACATAATTTTATACCATCTTGATCAGGAGCAAATACCTATGGCTTGGATCTTGGCTTCTTGATCCAAATCCAAAACTTCCACTCCACCCACTTCTTCACTTATGGAACCCCTGGTCTCATTTCTACAAGCCAAGCCCGAGTGGGCTACCTAAGATAAGTTGGAAAGTGAATAGAACATTCTTGCTAAATACGATTCAGATAGAAAGAATGCTGAGAATTAACATCAGAACAAAACCAAGAACAAGCTGCACTTGCCCTTTTCAGAAAACCAATATATGAAGGAGACTACATTATTGTTTCTGTCCTAATTATTTTTAAAAGCCCTGATGCCTGACTTCCTATCAAAGAAAGGAAATTGAATTGAAGCTAAGAAAGACAACGCGGGGGATGTCTATGGAGATTTTCAATCATTCAGGCCATGGTTGTCCCGAAAGTACTTTTTTCAAAAGGCAATTGGACTGTCTTTGTTTTGCTTGAAGGTATTTCACTTCTCTTCCAAGAAACTTTTTCAGTTCTAACTGAATGGTAAATCCTTCCATTCAGTCAGAACTGAAGAAGCTGCTTGGATGAGAAGCAAAATGTCTTCAGCGAGACATTGGTTAAGTGAGTTTTGTCCCATTTTACGACTTTCCTTGTCGTGTTTATTAAGTGAATAATAACTACAATTCTTTAGTTAGTAATGTGATTGTTAAGTGAATCTGGCTTCTCCGCTTCTTAGGTGATGAATGACACTGGGACATTGCAACTATCATAAATATCAGTTGGTTGAAAGTTTTTCACCCAGATTGATCACACCATCTTTCCATCTTCTCACTTCTTTCGGTGGCTGTCCCAGCTTCAGAACAGCATGCAATGGCCGCCTTTCCCTGCTGCCAGATTGGAGAGCCTTCTCTGGATCGATCTGGAAGATTGCAGTCTCCCTGAGACCTCTTCATTTGTCACCCTTCCAATGGGATATAGGTCCATTTGGATCTCCCAGCAACTTGGATTTTGATGGTCCCACAGAGCTCCCATGAGGCACTTCGTATTGCCGTGATGTCAGCCCCCAGTAGTCCCTTTGAGCAGTTGTTGTAAGTCAAGGACTATCCATATTTGAACTTAGTGGCTTACTAATACCACAATAAATACTACGACAGCATCTGGTTTGATTGATACTCTACCCTGTCTCCAAGGCTTCGGCAATTTATCTGAAGATTTCCATTTGACCCTCACAACAACAACATGATAAAATGGATTGTCCTGTGAGAACATGACCTGCCCCAAGCCACCCTCTGTATCTAGATTTTCCTGGTCCTAGGCCAACCCTCGATTTTTACTTTTATTTAATTCGGGAAGCAATGCTGCCATTGGGAAGGCTAATATGTGCTTTTTTTATTAATGCTTTGGGCTACATAAATGAACAGCTGGCTTAAGCAGCAATTTTTATGCTTTTTATTTTTAAGACTGGTGTGCCCAAGCTCACAGCATCAGTCCCTGACATTAGACAGCATTTTCAAAAGGGTTCCATCACACCCAACCCATGTCAAACATCCACTCTTTTCTGGAGGTAAAAATACTTACTGTAAGGAAAATTACAGTCTGATCCTTTCATGCCAAAATGGTAGAAATTCTGCCCGCCATCCCCCCGCCATCAAATTAATCTTATTCATTCCTACAATTATTTTTCAAGGAAATATCACTTTATCTCCATTCCTTTGGATTCATTGTATGAGACTGTAGACTGGCTAATAATTCAGCCCACTCAAGCATCCGTACATAATTTTGCATGTCATCATCTGTACAGCTCATTAGGTTACAGGCTGGAAACTTCCAAACTACATTATTTAGAAGAACATATGGTAAGTAATGGTTGTGATCCTGAATATTCACAAGCTTTGCCAACTTGTTTCAAACGGGCCCAAAGAATAGCACAGCATTGGAAGCAACTTTATCAGGAATAGCAGTGATGGTATTCTATCGGTTCAGCCCGGTTCTACCGAGCCGGTAGCGGCAATGAGCAGCAGAGAGCAAACCAGTTCTCTCCGCTGCTCTTCTGTTGGGCCTACCTGCCCGCCCGTGCTCCCACACTCCCCTTTATCCTCTGCTTTTGAAGCTCAGCCAGGGGTGGGATTCTACCAGTTCGCACCTATTCATTAGAACCGGTTGTTAACATCCTCAGCAGTTTGGAGAACCGGTTGTTAGAAGAAATTATTGGCCTAATCCTGTAAGACAGACAGGAAGGAAACATTCTGGTGTTACTTACAGAAACTGCTTCTCTGTTAATCCTTATTACATTCTTGGCAGGACTAGACTTCCTGTCTCAGGAACTTCTCTGGAGTTTTTCTTCCCCTCCTTTGCTGGTACTTTGCTTGTGTGGAGTGAGCATTCAAAGTTACAATGGCACTGAAAAAAGTGACTTATGACCATTTTTCACACTTAGGACTGTTGCAGCATCCCCACAGTCATGAGAGGCCAGGTGAGGAGATGCGTCCCTCATTGTGAGTGATATTGAGTTGGCCACGCCCAGCCAATAACATGACCACCAAGCCACACCCACCAACTTAGCCACACCCACAGAACCAGTTGTTAAAAAATTTGAATCCCACCCCTGAGCACAGCTGCTTTGCGCAACACAGCAGAGTGCCGTGCAGCAGCTGCTGAAGTGACCAGGAGAGTGCAGGCTTGCAGGAGGTAAGTCGGAATGCCTCTGCGCCTATACAATGTTTGGTGCGTGCTCACACAAAGTGTGTGCATGCGCACAAAGTGTGCCCACCAAGCCACTCCCACCGAACCGGTGGTAAAAGTTTTTGAATCCCACCACTGAGGGATACCCACCGACAGAAAAATAAAATATGAGTCTTGGGTTATAGAATGAACTAGGGACATATTTTATGGAAATTCTGCAGTGGAATGATTTAAAACATAAGGCAATGTAGTTGTGTTTTTTTTAAATAAATACAGACACAAAAAGATTTATATCGCAGTACGGTTGTCAATGGAGCCAGCAAAAGGAGCATGGTAACTCACAAGATTAGAATGCTGGGCTGCCAATCAGCAAGCCTGTGTTCAAGATCCGATTGCTGCTGCAGGATGGGGTGAGCTCCCATCACACGCTCCAACTCCTGCCATCCCAGCAGTTTGAAAGTGGGCAACTGTGCGTAAAGACCATTTTGGTGGGCAACTTCACCAAAGGAGGCTCCCAACTGGACATCCCCTGAAGAACGGTAATACCACAGGCAAATTATTTTGCCATGGAAGCACTTGTGCATCCAACACGCGTACACACACACACACAAAATGGAGCCAGTTGTGGGTTGCAAACTTTCACTCGGATAAATATTAGATATATAAGGTTCACTTTAATTATACAAATCTGAGAAGAGCCTCTTCTCATTTTTAATATCTTCTTTACTTAGAGGATTAACTACATTATTTTGTTATTATTTTAAAAAAATTACAAGATGGTTTAGCAATTTCTTCTGAAACAGTGGACACAATGCACTCCTCCAGCCAGCTGGAATTCAGCATTAGACTTGAAAAGCAAACTTTTCTCATTTCCAATTTTAAACAGTTACTCAAACTTCATGTTGCTGATCATCGCATTTCGCCATTATGGTTTGGGGGCATTTTTGAGAATTAAAAGTTTTTCAGGGTGGAAATAAGGGGCTTTGAAGTATCAGAGGAACTTCCTCTTCCCACTTTTGAAAAATAAAAAATAAAATTCACAGGGCCCAATATGGACATTTTGCTACCAAATTTCAACAGTATACTTTCATATGTCTGTGGAGATTCTCAGTCTTCCAGGTCATAGTTTTCCTAAAGGTGCTTTTTTTTTCAAGAGGCAACTGGACTTTTTGGTTTTTCCTTGAAGACATTTTGCTTCTCATCCAAGAAGCTTCTTCAACTCTGACTGGATGTTAGGGAATTATAATCTCATAATTTTGGGGGATACAATTAGGGTACTGGAAACAAGTGAAGAGAGAGAGAATAGAGATAGAGATAGATAGATCAATAAAGAGAGAGAGAGATGAGAGAGATGATAGAGAGATAGAGATAGATAGGGAGATGAGAGAGAGAGATAAGAGAGAGATGAGAGAGAAAGATGAGAGAGATGATAGATGAGAGAGAGATGAGAGAGAGAGATGAGAGAGATAAGAGAGAGAGAGAGATGCAGTGCATCCATCCTTTCAGCAGGAACAGAAAAAGTTGAGGAAATGGGTTAAGCCATGAGGCCCATGGGCTGGATCTGGTGTATGGATCCAGCCTGCAGGTCATCCTGGAAAATGTAAGGGGCTGGCCCGGTCTACCTAGTGCAAAGAGGAAACATCAGGCCAGCAGTTTGGGGAGTGGCGTCAAGCTGGCCACAGCCACCTAGTTGGCCACACCTGCCCGCCCCCGAGGTCAACCCCAACCCTAATGCAGCTCTCAATGAAATTGAGTTTGACACCCCTGAGTTAAGTGAAAAAGTGACTGTGCTTAAAAAAGAAGGAACAAAATTAGATGGAGAGGAGACAAAGGACAAAAAAACAGGGGGGACGAAATACAGGTAGCCCTCCACTTGACCACAATGGAGCCCAACATCTTGCGAAGTGAGACGGTTGTAAAGTGAATTTTGCCCCATTTTATGACCTTTCTTGCCACTGTTGTTAAGTGAATCACCGCAGTTGTGAAGTTAGTAACGCAGTCGTTAAGTGGACCTGACTCCCCCATTGACTTTGCTTGTCAGAAGGTCGCAAAAGGGGATCACGTGATCCCGGGACACTGCAATTGTCGTAAATATGAGCCACTTGCCAAGGGTCTGATCACATGACCACGGGGAGACTGGAATGGTCGTAAGTGTGAAAAACCGCCATATGCCCCTTTTTTTCAGTGCCATTGTAACTTCAAACAGTCCCTAAATGAACTGTTGTAAGTCGAGAACTACCAGTAAAATGAAACCATGCTAATGTACGTCAGAGGGTTAAAATTCACCAGGCAACCTCCAGGTATGAGCCATACCTCTCTCACGTCTTGCTACCAGTTTTAAAGAAGGCTTGGGAGTGGAGCTATTATGCGTTGGAACCCAACCTTCAGCTAAGTTTAGATGTTTATTGTTCCTTGGTGGCTATGGTTCCCTTTGTCATTCTCTCTGTCGTTGATAATGTGATTTTGTGACACTGTTTTGTTATTCTAATTTTCTTGTTGAAAGAAGGGAACATAAGACATTGGACTGGAGCAGCATATGAGCGCTATTAAATAACTTGTATAAATGTCTTCAGCCTTTTCAACAAGCTATCCGTTCACGTTTTCAACAGCATCTTCTATTCTCAGCAAATGTCAGATGATATTCACAGGTTATTTGCAAGGAGAGGGGGGTGGCTTATGTTTTTATTGGGCAAATATGGTACATATGGAGGCACGATGACACGGCAGTTAAGATGCTGAGCTTGTAAGCTAGCAGCCTGGCAGGTTCGAGACCCGAGCGCCATGCGATGGGGCGAGCTCCCGTTGCTTGCCTCAGCTCCTGCCCACCTAGCAGTTCGAAAGCATGCAAATGTGAGTAGATTAATAGGTACCACTCAGATGGGAAGGTAACAGCATTCTGTGTGCCTTGGCGTATACAGGAAGCCCTCAACTTATGACATTCATTTAGTGATAATGGCACTGAAAAAAGGTGACTTATGACCAGGGGTGGGATTCAAATTTTTAACAACCGGTTCTGTGGACATGGCTTAGGTGGTGGGTGTGGTTTGATGGTCATGTGACTGGGTGGACATGGCTTGGTGTTCATGTTATTGGCTGGGTGTGCCCAACTCAATATCACTCACATCGAGGCATGCATCTCCTCGCCTGGCCTCTCATGACTGTGGGGATGCTGCAACAGTCGTAAGTGTGAAAAATGGTCATAAGTCACTTTTTTCAGTGCCATTGTAACTTTGAATGGTCACTCCACACAAGCAAAGTACCAGCAAAGGAGGGAAAAATAACTCCAGAGAAGTTCCTGAGACAGGAAGTCTAGTCCTGCCAAGAATGTAATAAGGGTTAACGGAGAGGCAGTTTCTGTAAGCAACACCAGAATGTTTCCTTCCTGCCTTCCTTACAGGATTAGGCCAGTGATTTCTTCAAACAACTGGTTCTCCGAACTGCTTAGAATGTTAACAACCGTTTCTAGCGAATAGGTGCGAACTGGTAGAATCCCACCCCTGCTTATGACCGGCTTTTCACACATACGACTGTTGCAGATTATGTGATCAAAATTCAGTCACTTGGCAACTGACTCATATTTGTGGCAGTTGCGGTATCCCGGGGTCATGTGATCTGCTTTTGCGACCTTCTGACAAGCAAAGTCAATGAGTAAGCCAGATTCACCTACTGACTGTACAACTGCAGTGATTCACTTAACAACTGTGACATGAAAGGTAGTAAAAATGGGGTAAAATTCACTTAATAAATGTCTCACTTTGCAACAGAAGTTTTGGGCTCAGTTGTGGTCGTAAGTCGAGGACTACTTGTAGCCATGCTGGCCACATGACCATAGAAACGACTATCCACTCTATTGGTTCCCTCAGTTAAGAAATGGAGGTGAGCACTGCCCCCTAGTGTCAGAGGTGGACAGGGAAAATCTTTACATATAACCGAGACAATTTGTTTATGAGGATAGATTTTTATCATTTCACAGGAAGATACAAATCTCACCCCAAACTGTAGAATTGTAGCTTCCAAAATAATTTGGAACAGGTCTGTTTCTTGTGTAAAAAGGAACAGAGCCTAATGAACCTCAGCCAGGGGTGAATTTGTTTAGGCTAAGAAAGTAAATAAAGAGTCAGAAACTTGAACCGGGCTTCCTTTTTCCCAGCCTCCCATTTCAAATGTGTTATGGGGGAGCAGGCAAGTGTGCACAATAGGTGGGATGTGTGTATGTGGGTGAAAAACATGGGGCTGGGTTAGACCAAGTGAAATAAATTAAGCACAACCTCTTCCTAGTTATTTTACTCGGGGAGATGAGAGACCATGAGTCTCATCAGCTCAGGCCTAAAGAAGGTTGACAAAAACCATGAGGAGAAACTAGGGGACCAAGGTCAGCTTGGGAGAGCACTTCCTAGAGGAACAAAACCCTACGTTTTTAGTAAATCTTTGATATTCCAAAATAGTTTTTAAAATAGTAAATCTTTGATATTCCAAAAATACTATCGTTTAGCTATTCCAATTCTCATTACCTCATAATTTTGCTCTAGCTCTCTCACTAGCCCTCAAAGGTTGTCCATCCCAGCTCTGAAGCCCTTCCAATCTGGAATGAGGAATGCTTACAGATCCTTCAAAACAGATTTATTCACAGACTGAAATAGTTCTGTCAGCACTTCATAGAATCATGGGGCTACAAGGGACCCTGGAGGTCATCTAGTCTGACCCCATACCCCAAGACAGACAATAGGCCAGATCAAGAAATCAACTGTATAAGTATATGTGAGATATATATATATATGTGTGTGTGTGTGTGTAAAGTTTTGAGCTGATAAGTAATTAAATAAGGGAGACTAGGATAGATCTATTTCGAGCTAGTTAGCTCTCTTCAGCAGCCATACCCTTACTGGGATTCGAACCAGGGAAGTATTACACGTGAGGCAGTTGTAATTGCCACTAGACCAGAAATATATATATTTCTAGGAATGGAAGGAACCATGGAGGCCTTCTAGTCCAACCCCCTGCCCAAGGCAGGAATCCTTATACCATTCCAGACAAATGGATTTCCAATCTTTTCTTGAAAACCTCCAGCAATGGAGCACCTACAACTGTGGAGTCAAACTGTTGCATTCATTCATTATTCTGTCAGGAGATTTCTCCTCAGTTCTAAGTTGAATCTCTCTTTAACAAGCTTCATTCTACTTTGTAGAATACAGTATGTCAACCTGCAGCTTTCTGTGTACAGGAAGACAGCTATCATATCACCCCTAATCCTTCTCTTCATTAAGCAAGACATATCTAGTTCCCTTAACTATTCATCCTATAGTTTAGCCTATAGTTTCCTTATCATCTTTGTTGCTCTTTTCTGCACCCTTTCTAAGGTCTCAGTGTCTTTTTTGTGTCATTTAACAATTGTCTCACTTAGCAACTACAATTTGGGTTCAGTTGTAGTTGTAAGTCTATAAATATCGTTATTGGAGTACAATTTATCCCTTTTAAAACATAATAATAAATTGATCGGATATACCAGATCAAAGACATACAGGAAAATACATGGATACAGGAATAACTATTATCTACAACATTATTGCCCACAAATATTTTTTAAATTAAACTCCATTTAAGTACTGCTTCAGGGATATGCACAAACACACAGACACACTTATTTTCTTTACAAGTTGAGTCAATGTACCATTGGAATATGATTCATACAGCTAGTTATTCTTGCTTTGTTCTAAGCCAACCCTAAAGTTGCATTAATGAAGACGTTGTTTTTTAAAATGAAAATGTCATTAAACATAACCAGAAAACAAAATATTTGGGACTTAGATATTGCTGAAAAATAAGAAGGTCAAGTACAAAATATCAAACTATCTGTATCTGATTATTTTGAATTTGATCCCATGGATGACATGCAAGAAAAAGACTTGAAAATAGATATTATGTTTTAAAACTGAAGTTTTGAAAGGAAATTCACAAATAATTAGAAGCAAAATATTTTTTTTGTTCATTACCCTAATAAGAAAATGTGCAAAACAAATTCTTTTTCACAAGTAAATACTGCCACCTGGTGAACCCTAGTAAAATGTGCAAGGAAAGAGCCAGAACTGGAATAAATTAATTATAGCAATCCTAATTATAGTCGAGGACTACCTCTCTCTATATATAAATGCCTCCAGGTGATCTTGGAGGTGCTTTGAGGACATCTTGAATTATCGGTTGCTTTAATCTTGATTCAGCACTGGACAAGAGATGGATTGATGGCTTATCTGGTGTCCTCCATCTCGAAGATGTTCCTTCATTATCATGGCAGTGGTTTGGTATATAGACTGACATTGTCGGAATGCTGGTTTATATCTAAAAATCCTCTCTTCCATTAAAGGAGAGTCTGAACCAGAAATGTTCAAAACACAAAATACTCTTCGTACACAAGGTATGAACTTTCAGGGAAATTATTGAATGTATGTATGAAGATTATTTTATGTTTTGAACATTTCTGGTTCAGACTTTCCTTTAATGGAAGAGAGGATTTTATGACCTCTGGACTTCTAGAATTCCTGAGCCAGCCAGTGAATTGAATTGATTCTCAGTCATCCAGCTCATAGTTGTCCCAAAGGTGTTTTTTCAGGAGGCAACTGGATTTTCTTGTTTTTTCTTTGAAGAGATTTTGCTTCTTATCCAAGAAGCTTCTTTAGCTCTGACTGGATGGTGGAGAATTCCAGTCAGAAGTGAAAAAGCTTTTTGGATGAGAAGCAAAACATCTTAAAAAAAAAAAACAGAAAGTCCAGTTGCCTCCTGAAAAAGCACCTTGGGAGCAAGTCCAGAGGTCCTATAAGGGCCATAGTTGCCCACCTCTGGCCAGGTGGGTGAGCCAAGTTATGACAGTCACAAATTACAACCAGTCGTACCTCAAGAATCACCCATAATCACAATAAAGACTCCAGAGTCAAGGTCAGAACCAATTGATTGTGTGGATATATCGATGTGGTTGGTGTCCTGGCAACCATTTGGAATGGTTTTACTATTGAGGAAGCATCTACTAGCAAAAACTGCATAGAATTCTCCAGGGTAAAAGAAACGATCCACACAAAACCAATATTGATTAAATCTCCCGGGCAAATCAAATCAGCCTTCAATGTATGACACTGAATAAACAGGTCAAGGTGCTACTTAGGCAAACTTTTCCTTCTTCAGAGCCCTATTTCAGAGATGGTATTCAGCAGGTTCTGACCACTTCTGGAGAACCGGTAGAGGAAATTTTGAGTAGTTTGGAGAACCGGCAAATCCCACCTCTGACTGGCCCTGCCCTCATCTATTCTCTGCCTCCCAAGTTCCAGCTGATCGGCTGGGTCTTCTTTGGTTGCCCTGCACAGGAGAACGGAGCTGGAAAGCAGGTTAGTGGGATGGGGAGGGAATGGAGATTTTGCAGTATCCTTCTCCTGCCACGGCCACCAAGCCATGCCACAGAACCGGTAGTAAAAAAAATTGAATCCCACCACTGTCCTATTCCATTCTGATCTTCCAGAAAGTTGTGGGCGGGGTACTTTCATCTGTGCCATCCAAAGCCCCCCAACCAGGAATCTTTTTGTCATAAATTGAAAGCCTATTTGATTTGCCCAGAAGGTTTAATCATTATTTATCATTGATGGCTTTGGCGTTTTACTTATTTATATATTTCCTATGATGTAAATGTTCACCCAACGTCAAATCTCACCACCACCCTTCCCACTTGGTGGCATACATAATGGTGTAAACGGGTTAAAGTATTACTTTGCAGGCCAAGTGGCATAAAACTGTTTTGAAATGGGCTGAGGAGGAGGATGTTCCATGGCAGTTAAAATCAGTTGGGAAGGTTTAAGAAGGAAAAAAAGAGCAATAGAACCAAAGTTTTTCAATTCTTCATTGTTTCGTATGTTGTTAAGGACAAGCCGGTTGTTGGAATAATTGGTTATTCGTGATAGTGTCTCTTTATTGTTCAACTTCAGGTATTTGCAATAATTATCTTTGCTTCCTCCATTTGTCTGAAGGAAGTACCTCTGAAATATTTTCTACTGCTTTTAACTTCCACCGATTTGCATCCTATGGTGGTTGTTTTTTCTCTCTCCTTTTATTTAATCTCTAATATTTATTTGTTTCTTTATCTTTCTTGATCCTCATAAATATTTTTATATTTCTTGATCTTGTCAAAGGACAAAATGTTCCACAGCAGGAGTCCCAACTCTCAGTCAAGCATAAAGTCCTACACACAGTTTTATAAGGTGACTAATAATTATCACATGATCAGTATCACGTTATTCTAGTAATAAGTTGTTGTCTTTATGGAGTTGATATATGTGCGATAAGCCGCTGAAAGTCTGTTGAAGTTCATGGCAGAATGAACAAATGAAGGAACGAATGAGTAAATGAATGAACGAACATCTCCCCAATATTGACTCCCTTTGGAACATGGAAGCAACCCAGTAAATGCAATTCAATTAAGACTTTAAAACTGCACTGGAATATACAAATACTACTGAATATTTTGGGTTTTTTTATTCATAAGCAAGCAAGCAAGCATCTCTTCTTCCTTTACAAAACAGCATCTCAAACTGTGTGATGGGCAGTAAACAAATTTGACAAATAAATAAATAAATCTTCTAGGGTCAATGCGGAAAAGCTTAGGAAAATCATTTATATAGGGAAGAGAGTTGAGTGAGGCAGCCTTTTATTTATTTTATTTATTTATTTTTCAAATATGTACAAGATAACAAGTATAGGTATGAACATAAACAGGAACAAAGGGAGTAAATACAGATAAATGGGGACAGTAAGATAGAGATGGTAGGCATGCTGGTGCGCTTATGCACGCTCCCTTTAAGGACCACTTAGGAATGGGGTGAGGTCCACGGTAGAGAATTTGAGGTTGAAGCTGTGAGGAGTTGAGGCTGTAACCAAGGAGTCAGGTCGGGCGTTCCAGGCTTTGACCACTCTGTGCTGAAGTCGCATTTTCTGCAATTGACTTTGAAGCGATTTATCTTGAGTTTGTATCGATTGTTTGCTCATGTATCATTGTGGTTGAATCTGAAGACGTCGTTGACAGACAAGATGTTATAGCAGATAATTTTGGGTACTATGCTTAGATTGGACCATAGGCAACGCAGTTCCAGATTGTCCAGGCCCAAAATTTCAAGCCTGGAGCCACAGGGAATTCTATTGTGAGTAAAGGAGTACTCAAGAAATACCTCTGAACCCGCTCAATTGTGTTAATGTCCGATATACAGTGCGGGTTCCAGACGGACGAGCTGTATTTGAGAATTGGTCTGGCAAAGGTTTTGTATGCCCCAGTTAGCAATTCAATGTTACCAGAGAAGAAGCTTCGCAACCCAACTCTTAATGCCTTTTTGGCAATGCTGTTACAGTGAGCTCTTTTTTCCCATTAAGAAAAAGTGGGAGAGTTGGCAATCCATTTTAGGGCACTGTATTCAGGGCCTTGCCCTAATCGATCAGGCTGTAAAAAGAGACAACGGGAGATTTGTTGCTTTCAGACTTGCAAGATAGATGTCAGCCCTCAGCAAACACAACCAGGTGAACCAATTCTACTTCATTGTAAAGCCACATCAACAGAATCTTGTAAATCTGAAAGTATAAATTCCCCACTGTCTCCTTTTGACAGCCTGATCAATTAGGGTAGATTCTTCCTATGTTTCTTTCTCTGACCATTAAGCAAATGTGGACTTCTTCTCCTCTTGTCTGATCATTCCCTAGGCAGCATCTCTTCCCCTCATCCCTCAAGGTCATTCCCACATGCCATTGCAAGAGTTCTGGAAAATGGCAATCTATTGAGTCCCCTGAAGTGCCAGGAATGTAAAAACAAATTGTGGACTAAGGTTCAGAAGTATTAGGTGACAGTAGTGTGTTGAAACATAATTTGTTCTTATTGGATTTTAAAAGCGTTTAAACCGCTAACTTCGTTTAGGGTTACCTGCACCCTTTCAGGAAAAAAAAGCAGAAGAAAAGACATTATTGCAGGGGATTGAGACAATGTGGAGATGGTGACAATGTTTGCAGATAAAATTACTCACATTTAAACTAAGTTGAATAACATTTGGATATAATCCTGGTATTCATTTGCATAAGTTCCTCGTGATTTGGCTCATAGGTTCCTTCAGGATCATCTCTCCCAGATCCTGCTTTCCACCAGGAGATGCTGAGGGTCCCAAATCCATGAGTTGGATGGGAAGATGAACCCAGCCATTCTCATTGGCAGACCTTACATTATATTCCATCATGCATTTGAAAGCCATTGACTGTTACGGAGCTGCATTTTAGATACAGAATTTGTTTTTTATTTATTTGAATTGCGAATTATATTTTTTTTCCAAACCCTGTAGTGCTTGGATAGGTGTATGAGAGCAATAACAATAGACTTATATAGTCATAGCACTTAGACTTATATACCGGTTTACAGTGTTTTCCAGCCCTCTCTAAGCAGTTTGCAGAGTCAGCCTATTGCCCCCAAACAATCTGGGTCCTCATTTTACATACCACAGAAAGATGGAAGGCTGAGTCAACTTTGAGCCTGGTGAGATTCAAACTGCCAAATTGCAGAAGTAGCAGAAGTAGCCTGCAGTACTGCACTCTAACCCACTGCGCTGCCACCATACCATAGTACTTTTACAGTCCTCTCTAAGCGATTTACTCAGCATATTGCCCCCATCGATCTGGATCCTCATTTTACCAACCTTGGAAGGATAGGATGGTCAGAATCGAACTGCTGGTAGTGGGCAGAGTTAGCCTGCAATACTGCATTCTAACCACTGCACCACCAAGGCTCATTGCTACAGACACCATGGTAGCTGTGTTACTGTAAACCTAGAATTTCTCGAGTAGGCTACATACAAACGTTGGTGTAAATAATTTTTTTTAAAAAATAGAAACATGAACTATCTTGGCTACATTCTTACATTAACAAATTTATAATACAAATGTTATCAGTTAGAAAGCAGTTGTGTTTCAAAAGACTTAAAGCATTTTCTTGGCAATATTGACCCACGGCTAACTTTATCTCATTTATGATGTTAATGTAATTTAAGATTTGTGTAAATATGACTGTTTTTAAACCAAATTCTTTCTCCCAGGTTAAGTAAGATTACACTGTAAGTATAAATGTTAACTCTCTTTCAGTTATGCTTGTTGAAATTCATACTAAGCTTTTTTTTCAGGTTGTTGTTTTTTTCCAAGTTTGGAAGACAATTGAAGTAACTCCCTGAGCTTTTGCAGGTTTTTTTTTGTTTAGTGCTGATTGGCAAGGCATATTAGAAAAATAGAGGGTAGGTTTGTTTAAATGTTAAAAGTATTTTGCTTTAAATGGATTTTAAATAGGACAACTGGGTCTCATTTGCAAAAAACTAAATGAGTAGCAGCAAAGTTTGCTATATCCGTATACTGTCATCGAATGGTAAAAAAGGATTTTGGGACCCCAAACTACTAATCTAAGAAAAGTTAATTTGAGAACACAATATATTCTAACTGAATAGAAAATAATTTAGTAGATGATGTCTACAGCAGTGTTTCCCAAACTTGGCAAATTTAAGACATGTGGACTGCAACTGAATTCCCTAGCCATTTAATCGTTGGCTGGGGAATTCTGGAAGTTGAAGTCCACCCATTTTAAAGTTGCCAAAGTCATGAAACACTAATCTAGATTAAGAGGTCAAAAAGCAACCCAGAGAGATTTTCATTATTAAGGGTTACCAGGACTTGAGGTTAATCTGAGCTTTTGCTTTTGGAGAGAGAGGGATAATTATTCTAGTGGCATAATGTCCATCCATATGCTATAAAAAAATAAACGAATTTGTCATTTTAGAGAATTGATTTTTACTTGGTGATTCTATATAAAGATGTCTTTCACTACTGGTCTATACTGCTGGAGGGAGGCCTATGGAATTTTGTCAGTTGCACTAGATATTTTCTAGGAAGGTGGTATTTTAAATTTTAAAAGGTAATAAATACATAGAACATTGATAAATGTCTATTTAACAGAATCCTGTTTCAAGTTTCAATAGCAGATTCTCCATTCTGTTTTTGGTTGTTGGGTTTGCAATTGTAGTTATGGGGTGTTCGTTGTGGCTGAAAACTAGAATAAGACCACGAATGAAGGCAGATATATGTGTCCCAGGATAATGTTTGTTTGTTTATTTGATTTGTTAATCGCTTACAAGATACAGGTATAAGAATAAACATAGTTTTGAATACATGAGATAGATAAAAAAGAAACAACAGGACAGGGACAGTAGGCACATTGGTGCGCTTATGCATGCACCCTACAGGCCTCTTAGGAAGTGGGTGAGATCAATAGTAGTGTAAGGTTAAAGTTTTTGGCGTTTGGGGAAGAAACCAGAGTCAGGTACATTATTCCAAACATTGACCACTCTGTTGCTAAAGTCGTATTTTCTGCAGTCAAGTTTGGTGCGGTTAACCTTGAGTTTGTATCTATTGTGTGCTCTTGTATTGTTATGATTGAAGCTGAAGTATTCATTGACAGGTAGGACATTGCAATATATAATTTTATGTACTATATTTAGATCGGACCGAAGGCGGCATAGTTCTAGGTTTTCTAGGCCTAGAGTTTCAAGTCTGGTGGCATAAAGTATTCTGCAATGAGTAGAGGAGCGGAGAACTCTTCTTGTGAAATATTTCTGGACCTTTTCAATTGTGTTAATATCAGATACATGATATACATGATATGGGTTCCAGACTGATGAGCTGTATTCAAATAAAAGTCTAGCAAATGTTTTGTATGCTCTAGTTAGCAGTGTGATATTACCAGAGAAACTACGTAGGATTAGATTAACAACTCTTAATGCCTTTTTGGCTATGTAGTTACAATGGGCTCTAGCACTTAGATCATTAGAGATGAGTACTCCAAGGTCCTTGACAGAGTTTGAATCCTCAATAAGGTCTTTAGCTTGTATTTTATTTTCTGATTTTTTTTTTTTGTCACAAGATCCAGTCTGGGTTTGTCACTGGGATCAGAGGTTTACTCTTCTGAGCTTTCAGACCCATGCTGGAGCCTTCTCTCTACTGGAA